>VZRV01004135.1:165880-194578 GCA_013398115.1 Falcunculus frontatus | reverse complement strand
GGGGGGGGAGGTGGCTTATTCCGCACGGCCGCGGCGGGGGCTCCGCCAGCCCGCCCGCCCGCCGCACGGCGGGAGCCTGGGACAGCGCCCGGGGACACTCCAGCCCTTAATTTCTCTTCCCCCCTTTGCCTTGCAGATGTAGGAATGAGGGTCGGAGCGGAATACCAGGCGCGCATTCCTGACTTCGAGCCCGGTAAATCGCTTTTCGGCCGTAACCTGACATCTCCCGAGGCGGGAGGGGGGGGCTCGCTGCCGGGGCGGGCTCTCTCGGCGCTCTCCGGCGGCGGCGGCCGCGGGGCTGTATTTATGTTGCTTTTGAGCCTTTGTGTCGGCGATCCGCTGCCGGCGGCGGGAGGCTTGGCCGGGGCAGCATCTGCGCTCCGGGGGCGGGGGGCGTCGCGGTGGGGGATTCTCACTTCATTATCGGTCGCATTATGTGTATCCGGCGGGAGGCGGTGAAGCAGAAAAAGGTTGGATTTTTTTTTTCCCCCCCCGTCCTTAAACCTATACCCATAAAAAATATTTGACGAGGAGTGATGGATGTTGTCGGGCAAGGGTGGGAAGTGATGCGCCCTGCCGGAAGCGGAGCAGACCTGGCGGCGTGCTGGAGGCGCTGGGTGGAAGATGCGCTCGGTGGGAAACTCCTGCTCCTGGTTTTGTGTGCTGTAGTAGCCTCGCTGGCCCTGCCGTGGCAGGCTGAGCTGCTCTCCTCCGCCTTCTTCGCCCCCCAGCCCCGCCCCGAGGAGTATGGGTACGCTCGCATAGCCTGGTACTCAGCTTTAGCAAGTTAATTGCTAGAATGCTGCCGTGCCTTACTACACTAAGCAGGGAGACCACAGGAGCGTTCATCAGTTTTGCTGTAGTGGTCAGATGCAGCCTGTCTACTTCCCTGCTCTCCAGAGAGGCTCCATGGGTGTCAGATGATTTCTTACCGGAAGAGGATTGCTCTCACAGTGCCTCCCAAGGCTGGAGCGAGCCCCTCTGGATGGGCGCAGGTCCTCACAGGCCAGAGAAAAGGCCGGTGGAAGGAAAGCGCGAGGGTGGGATTAAATGGATGCGGGATCTTGGCTTAAGGGAATGCCTTTCCACTAGGAAGGAGCACGTAGTCTAGGTCTCTTTGTTAATAAGGCTGATTGTTTACACCCTTTATTTTTGCATTGCCTACATAAAAATATGCACAGATAAAAATGATGGTTTCTAACCTGCAGCCTGGGCTTGTTTATCCTACAGGCCACTTAAATTAGAAAAACACCTAGTGTTTGTTTTTCTTTTTTGATTAAAAGAACTCTTCAGCCATTGTAGGACAATTGAGGTTCTGTGGTTTCAATTTTGTAAACTGTATATGCAATAATACAATTACATTAGTAACTACAGAACTAATTTTATGCTCTCCTATAACCAGACTTTTTAGAGCTCCTAAGTGTTTCTGGGGGATGGCATTCAATTAATGCCTCTTTCCCCAGTAACTGGGATTAATATATACTTGCTTTATCAGTTTCCTTAATAATGGAAATGTTTCTTTAATGACTCCTGAGTTAGAGACATAATGTATAGTATTATCCTTCTTGGTGTGTGTATTTTGATCATGAGGGCAGGAAGGTAGTGATTTATTTTGGAACGCCTAAGTCTTACAAAATAAAATACATTTAGAAGTCCATCAAGTGTAAAAGTACGGCACTTACCAAGTTAACAGGTTGGTTGTCTGAGGAGGTCTCAGCAAAATCTCATGCTCGCATCTGTTTGGTTTTTTGGTTGAGTTTTTTTTCTGATGAGTTTTGAGGCATCATTTCTTAGAGACAGAAGTAATGAGAGACAAAAATCTGTATTCTTACAGCTACATTTAGGTTACTTTTTGGTAGCAAGTGAGGTAACAAGCTCCCTTGAAGTTCTGGGTTTGCATATATGGGCATGGCATTATATTTGCTTATCTTTAATTACGTTTCTTCTTGGAATTGTTCTAATGCTTTTCTTGAGGGTTTACCAGATACTTTAGAGTATGTGTTTATTTGCAGTACTCTGAGTGCTGTTTTTTAAGCCCCTTGAAATAAATAGGTGGGAGAAGGGAATCAATGATGGATAAAAGTAGGCATAAGTCTAAGACACAAAGTCAGCCCTGATAAACACACAGAATACTAAAATGAGTGGAATAATACCAATCCTTGGGTTTCGCTTAGCCTGTCTTGAAAAACTGTCATAAGCAATGGCTGTTCAAGCTGGCAAACAGCTCTACAACAATACAATGAGGAACAAAATATTCATGATTAATGTTGTTATGGGAGTAAGCATTTTTTTGAAAATGTAGTTAATGTATGAAACGGGATAATTTTTTTTAAGGAAAAGCTGCAACTGTTTCTCAGTGTCTCATGGAAGAAGTGGATTGTGTTTGGAAGCAACAATTAGGAGAAGTTAGTTTAAACATACTGTCTTACCCCTCTCCATGCCGTATTCTTTTTACAAGCAAACTGTCAGATAGAGCTTAAGGGAAGTAGTGTTTTTAATTGTCACCAAATATTACAGCAATGGGAGAAATTTTGTTGCTGCAAGAAACAATTTTAATAAGGAAACTTGGGATTTTTACTTTACCTGATTTACTGAGTTAACATACCATTTCTCGCACTCCAGATTTTTGTCTCCTCCTCCTGGTTTTCCTATAGTATCTTATATTCTTGGTGAAAATGTTTCTGCATGTACTTTCTGACCCACCTTAATAAGTAAGATACAGCAGAATGTTACAAAGCTAGTATCCTTATATTGTGGGTTGTTTGCATTCTTTTGGAAATCACAGTAGAGAATGCACCACCCCGTTGTGTCATCCACATGGAACTGCTAGGGAAGTTTTATTCTGCTCAGATTTAGACTTCACAAAGGTTTTAGTATGACTTTTGCTTACTTAATGCTGAAATACCTAATTTCCCATTTACCCTCTTTTTGGGGATGGAATTGGGGCTGTCAAGAAGAATAGTTTATGCCATTTAAGGTCACTTAGGAATGCATTTCTCTGTATGTCTTTATAACTTTTCTCTCTCTAGTCTTCCAATAGGAAAATAGGCTTTCTTAAATTGAAATTATTAAATGATGTGGTGAAGTATATAACATTTTCCATTTATTCCATGCTACCTGTCTTCACATCCCCTAGTTGTTTTGTTTGGGATTTTTTTTACTTATTTGTTCATTTACTTACTCATTCAAATTTCCCGTTCTTAATTTTAGAAATTTGGGAGTTCTTCCAGTTAGTTTCCATGTTTCTGTTCCTACTCTCAAAGCTTAATCTTAAGCAGAGGAAGGTACATTTTGTTCTGGAAACATACTTTTAAATTGCTGTGCCAATTAAATTGCCCCACAATGCACTCACTGTGTCTTGTATTCTCCTGGATGATCACTTTGTTCTCAGTACCTGGAATCCTGTGTAGAGCTGCACCAGCTGTGCGTGCCTAACTTCTAATATGAAGCTGCAATTTAGAGAGGGTCCGTTTGCTGCTATAATTTCCCTATTCCGGAAGTGGTGCAGAGTGCCTGTCGGTCATCTTCAGCTGGCTGCATTTCCTCACTGGTATTGGCAGAGGGGTGCAGCAGCTGAAGTACAGAAACCTCTTCCTCAGTTGCCTGGACGTGTTTTGGGATAGACTTGTTACTCTTCAGATGTAGCTCTTGGTCCTTCTCTTCCTTCCTGGCTCACAAGTCTTCTAACACGCTTTGGTTAACATGTTGCAGGGTATTTCCAGCCCCCGTCCCTTGTAAAAATGGACCTTGCAGACAAAGATCATGTCAGCCTTGGGGTATAACAGTGTCTTTGGGGGTTAGGGCTGCTTGCTTGAGTGCTTGGGGCACAAAGGACAGGCAGCAGTTCTCAGGAAGGTAGGTCATGATCCCGCATATGGAGATGTAGGGGTCCCTGTCCTACAGCTACCGTGTCCTAAAGGTAGGACACCTAAAGGGCAGGGTACCTTTCTTCAAGCTACCTGTATGCATCTCATTATTCCTTTGTCATCCTTGCTTTCCTCTTGGCAATGTGAAGGTGCCACCTGAATGGAAACGGATGTCTGATTCCTGCTGAGGAAACAGCACTGCTTTGAAAAGGGATGTTCTGGTGGTTGCTGCTTGTTTGTCACGTGAGGGTGGCATCTCAGTAGGGGAGTGTCACCACATACATGATCTCCTGCAGGTGCAAGAACTCTGAAACTAATTCTTTTTTCACTTCAGTACTTGAGTATTCAGTACCTGGTAATATCCACGATATCCATTTATCTGCAAGTATCTTAAGTTTAGACATTTCCTGCTCATAACCTGAAATTCTAATACATTCTCTGGTGGCCCTGCTTTATCCTCATCTTTAGTTAGAATGGAGTGCAGGGTAGTGGTCATTTACTTGTGATAAGAACAGCGTACAAGAGAAATGTTGTGCCTGTTACACACTTCCATTGTTCTTGATGAACTATTGCATTCCTAGCAACTAAAAATGTGCTTTTTTGTTCTAAAGTGGAATGTTGTATTAAGGAGTTTGTTCTTGTATACCAAAAACCTTTCAGAGTTTAGTCATGCTTATGCCTTGAAACTGGTGCTTTAAGAGTGTACGTACATTCTTAACTTGTTACGGAATTTATGCTGCATTGAGGTTATCTGCCTTACACATCTCATTTTGGAAAGGCGCAGGAGTTCTTTTAGTTTTTCTAATTAACTGTTTTCAAGTTCACAGTTGTGATGGATCAAGATTGCAGAGATGATAGCAAATATAAAACACTGCCAAAATGAAGAGGGAAGAGCAACAAAACATAGTACATAAAGGGAAAGCACTGTTCTTTTTTCCAAAGCATTGGGGTTGGTTTTTTGTTTGCTTCAAACAAGATGTAGAGCCTAAATACAAAGTGTGTAAGCTTAAAATTGGGTGAAAAGTTACTTGTTTCACTGAAAAAAAAAAAAGCTGTTCTTCTCCAAGAAGGATGCAAGGAAAGTTCCTCTGAGGGTGATTACTCAAGGAATTTATACTGACATTAGGTATAAATCCTCCAATTGTTGAGCAATTTCTTAGCAAGATAAAGTGTTGTAAACAGATTGTAAGGGGTTTTATGTAGTAGACTACATTTGTGAATTAGTAATGGAAAGTAACTCTGAATTAATGCTTTTCTGGTATTGGGGAGTTTACTTTTCTTTTACAGCATGTTTTCAAAAATCGTATACTCTGATTAAGTGCTTCAGTGTTTGCATCAGTATTGCTCTGTCGTGGTGGGTTGGTTAATTTGTTCTGGTTCCCTTGCTACCTTGAGGTGGGGGTAAACAAACCAAAACCAAAAATTATGTCTACCTGCTTTCTACAGCTGTGCTATTTGGTTGTCTATGAATATTAAATTTATATAGTTACAAAAATCAAAACTAGAGCTGGAGTGATGAACAGAATTGCTTCTGGCATAGTTGTTAGTATAGTTCCTGTTGAAAGGGATCAGGGATGGTGTAGTGGATTGAAACTGAGTTGGGATACACATCATAAAGTCACCCCAAGACAGATGGTGACTGTATTCTACCTCTTACCAATTATTATTTGTTTTAAGGAAGCCTGAATGACCACAGTAGCTCCTAGTATTCCTATGATAGTGATAAATGTTAGAGTACTAATGGACAGTCATCACTTCAGGAGGACAAAGTTGCATCCTTGCCAACTTTATAGCAGGTAGATTTCGCTATAAGAAAGAAATTCCTCACTATGGGGTGGTGAGGCACTGGCACAGATTGCCCAGTGGAGTTGTGGATGCCCCATCCCTGGAAGAGTCAAGGCTAGGCTGAATGGGGCTCTGAGCAACCTGGTCGAGTGGAAGGTGTCCCTGCCCATGGCAGGGGGGTTTTGACTAGATAGGATTCCTTCCAACTTAAGCAATGCACTTCAGTGGTTTAATTGTGGTAACCAGGATATTGTCTAATATTTAGTTATACTTGAACATCCTAAGAGTAGTGTTGAAATTCAGCCATGATGTCTTAAGGAAATAATTTTGAATTAATGATGTTTCCCCCCTGCCCCCCTCCTCAGTAGCTGGACTTCTTAATGTGGTTGGCTTTTGCTCACTGTCACATAGTTGTTCTCTAGATCATAGTTATTAAATAAATACTGAGATTTACTTGTTTTCTTACAGGTGCCACAAAATACACTGATAAAGATAATGGAGGGATGCTTGTATGGTCTCCATATCATAATATTCCTGATGCCAAATGTAAGTCCTTGCCTGCTTAGGAATTTGGGTGCTCAAGTAAACTAAATAATTGTTTCTGGTGTGCCTGTTTGCTCTTTATTTTACACACAGTGAAATTGCAAATTAATTTTTAAAAAGCTTCTCTTTTTCTTTATTTAGAGAACTCCAGGTAAAGGCAAGATGACCTTCTCTTACATTAGTAAAGTCTTTGTTTCAAATCATACTTCCTGTTTTGTATTATTATCATCATTGTCTGTGAAACCTTTTGTTACTAATGAAAGAATGGAATATCTGAACATGAGGAACTTGCTGCTTTAAATTTCTAGGAGAAGGAGTTGCAGTGGATGAATTCAGAAAAGATTTGTTGAGGCCCACTTCAAGGGGAAATTATTACTGCTGTCATAGAAGGAAGAACCAAACATTTTCTCCCTTCAGAAGTGACCTGAAATACAGGAGTCATCTGACTTAATGTGATCAATTATCTGTTTAATCTAATTTAAACCTGTCTTCTATGTTAGAATTTCCCATGTGTAATAAAGGGGAGTAAACTTTGAGGATGCAGCCATGAGAACTTCATCCTCAGGACAGTTTCTATCCAGTACCAGTAGTTAGAGATTTATGTCCCTCTACATTTGAGGGAATGCCGCTTCAACTACTGCAGAACAGTTAGAGATAAAATACTCTACAACTGTGACTATTAAACAATTTTTTCTTTCCTTTAAAATACAATTAACTCTTTGCTGCAACAGCACATGGCAAGGGTATCCCTTGTCCATGTGAATAAGGAGGATTTGATTATTTCCTTTTCTTGGTCATGCTTCCTTTCAGCTATTTAGTTGCTACTTAATTTGAGCCCTAGAAGGTGAATAGGAAGAGTTTTTGTTTAAAAATAAATAAGTAGAACTTAATTTCAAAACGATGAAGAGTGTTCAACTCGAAGCTGGCTCTATTATTGCTAAATATGATTTTAAAAGTGTTATTTGTGAATTTGATTACCTAATTATTGAATTTTCATACTTTCTATTGAAAACTGACTTTGTGTCATTGTTAAAATCAACATTGGTCAGTGAAAACGATATTAATATTGAGGATATGTAGAATCATTGATATAGCATCTCCTTGCTTTAATTTTCAACATGTGTGGGAATATGAACAATAGAAGTAGTTCAATTTAAAACTAACCCAGGAGTGGGTTCCAAAAAGGCATAGCCTTTCAATACCCAGCTAGGCTCTGCTTAAAATAAATAAATTATGAGCCTCTGTGGTTTTGTTGTAGTAAAAATGTGAAAGAAAGCAGAATTAGCTTGTGTAGAAAGTTTATAAAATTAAATGTTCAGTTCAGTCAGTGGGTTTATTTATTATTAATAAAGCTGTGAATATATTTAACATTTTGGGGGACCTGGGCCTATGCAGTGTGTTAAAGCAGGGGGGAGACTCTTTTCCCGTGTTAGATGGCTAATTCTGTCATAGAGCAGAGCTAAAAGTACTAAAGAATAATTCTGACATTGCTTTGTTACAGTGGATGAATATATAGCAATAGCAAAGGAAAAACATGGATACAATGTGGAACAGGTAAGTGCTGTGGAATGAGAGTGCTCCTTTAAAGGATCTTTTTTTTAAATATAAAACTATAACACAACTCTTTTATTTTTCCCCTTGGTTACCATTAATTAACGCTGTTTCTCTTCAGGCACGGCAGCAAACACTGCAGTTAAATGGATCTGCATACAGTTGTGGTCTGGATTCTCTGCAAAAGATTGAGCTCTTTGTTTTCATGACATGCTCAGCTTGTAATGTGCACTTTTGAAAGGTTTGGTATGTTTCTTGATACACTGGGCATGTCATGCAATTGTGTGTGTATATTTAGCTAAAGAATTTCCTAGGGAAGCAGCTTACAAATTTAAAGTTAAACATTAGAATGCAAATACAGTGCAATTTTGAACCATTAATTGATAGGGATGGCACTGAAAATGTTTCTTTCACATTAAAAGAAAAAGGCAAACAACCTGAATTGAGTATGTTTTTTCAGAGGCAGGAAAACAGACTCAAATTTTAGCTCTGAAAGTAACAAACAAGTTCACTTTTTATTTAAGAAACTTTGGTCACTATTCCTTAAAAAGTAAGGATAAAACTTTGCTGGTCTGCATGTAGTTCTATTGGAAATTTCTTCATAAATTAACCAATCTGTGTAAAAGTGAGATTACCTATTGCCAAAAAATATTTGCTGTACAAGTGAAAAGAAGTTGTATGATCAAGTTTTGGAGGATGGAAGCTTGCTCATCAACTGCTGTCTGACAAAGAGGCTGCCAGTGTTACAGTGTCCAGAATATACCTGTGGTTTGGTGTTGCTTCTTTATGCCTCAACTTCTGTTAGGCAGGAGGAGGAACTGATGGATCTCAAGTCTCCAAGAGATGGATTTTCAAAATAACTTCTGGTACAAAACATTTGTAGACTCCTCACAGTGGAACAGAAATTCTCTTTGCAAGAGGTGCTTTGTCACTTGTCATTTTAACAAGAGCAGAGGTTTGCTGTGTCCAGGTTGTTAGAAGATGTGAAATCAGGGGGTTGGAGAGACGACTGGTGATCGTGTCTGCACTGTGTGATTGAAACTGAGTGGATTACATTGCCTGGTTCCCATGCCCAAATCTTGGCATCAAATCTGTCAGTGATTCTCTGGCAGAAAGTCTAATGAACATTAAATTCTTTTAGAATATCAAGAAATTAAATAATATAAGAAAGTCTATTTAAATTTCCATTCCTTATTAGGTGCACATGACATGGAAGTGGCCGTGCTGTTATTTGTGGATTGGAGAGTTGTAGAAAGACCACTCTCACTTTGAACTTTCAGACTTGCATTTTGGATGATCCTCTGGCTACTGAAAAGTATTTTTATTTTCTTTTTTGAGTGGGCTGCTAGTAAAGGCCTATAAGGAACTATGTAGGTGATACATGCCTGTAAAATAAGAAAGCAGGTCAGATTTGAGCCTCTCAGCCTAGTTCATGCTGCTCTAGAATTACTGCTGCCATGCCAACCTTAAATTGTCTGGCTTTCATACCATTAATAAAGTATAGATGTGCCCACTGTCTCCAAAGAGAATTTTGTAACCTAGAGTAAATAGCTAATAAAATTGTAAATACATTTTGAGAAGGGATTCTGATAGTCAGATTTTATTTTAAATAAGTAAATTGCCTGTTTCTGTTTAACTTGTTTCAATGTTTTAGAAAATTGACTAAATCCAAAGAGGGACTATTTCTTTTCAAAGGCTCTCGGGATGTTGTTCTGGCATAAACACAATATTGAGAAGTCCCTTGCGGATCTCCCTAACTTCACTCCTTTCCCTGATGAATGGACAGTTGAAGATAAAGTCCTATTTGAACAAGCATTTAGCTTCCATGGAAAGAGCTTTCACAGGATCCAGCAAATGGTAAAGTAATATTTTAATCAGAAGCATTAAACAGCTCAGATGCACTAAGAACAAAGGCTCCTGTTGGGCTAAAATTTTATGTTGATTTCTGTGTAAAAGCTTCAGGAAGAACCTTGAATATAAGGTTTAATTTAATTTCATCATGTATCTTGGACATACAGCTTTTTCACTCTAATGAAAAGAAGCCTTCTCCCCTTTTGAAAAATGTGCATTAATTACATCCCTCCTTTCTATCTTATCAGTGCATTTAAAATATTGTTTAAAGATGGTTATAAACAGAGCAGAATTATACTTGTGGGTGGAATTTTAATTTTTAAAAGTGTTAACATGTTGATGAATTCTTCTAGCTCCCAGACAAGACCATTGCAAGCCTTGTAAAATATTACTATTCTTGGAAAAAAACTCGCTCTAGGACAAGTTTGATGGATCGTCAGGCTCGTAAACTAGCTAATAGAAATAATCAAGGTGACAGGTGAGTTTTATGTTCTTAAGTAGCTAACCAGAGACTGAAATCTTCCTAAGTGGAGATGTGGAGTAATTTCTAGCCATTGTTTCAGTGCAAACCATGTGTTTCAGGTTTGAGCCCCTGTTGTGATATCTCTTGATTTTAACAAGGTGTTTGGTACCTGTGCTTTAAGAACTTTATCACTCCAGTCTGTGTGAGTTGTAATAAGAGATGGGAGTGTTTTAATGGATAACTGTAAAAACAAGGATTTAAACCCTGAAGTCTATTACTGTCTGTGCAGGAGAGTGTTTTTGTGGGGGCATTGGGATTTTCTTTGTTGTTTGGATTTTTGAACTAATGTAGAACTATAACTGAAAGTTCAACCACTTTAAAGAGCTGAAGCAGTTAGAATGCCTAAATATTGCTTTATAACGGAACTTTACATAAAATCTTTTTTTGGGCGACTTCGAACTGCTCTCAGTCAAAGAGAATGAGAGCTCAGAATAGTTTTATGTTGTCTTGCATAGAAGGGAATAACTTCTCTTAGTTACTATGAAATTAAAATTATATTGTGCTCAGTATACTTGATTATTAACTTGCACTTTTTAAAAGGTAGTATGTGTTGCATGTATAAGTAACATAATCTATGTTTATATTGGAAGCTGTAATTTTATGTCTGTAGAAAACTGCCTAACTGGAGCAAAATGGGTCTTTTTAATTATATGTTATTTTCAATAACTCCTGAAATCTAAAGTTCATATGCTTATTTAGTGATCCTATTTCTGAAAAATTACAGGCTAAAATCAGTTTGCTTTTAATATAGCAGTTTGGGGAGTTTTGGTAATAACTAGAAATTTTAGTATGTTTTTTCATTAATTTAGACAGAAATTATATTGTCAGAATGACTGGATTGGGCTCTAAATTGACTGTTCTCTTTTCAACCTTTTCTCTTTGATTTAATTCAGTGGATTTCATTTCCCTCCCCTAAATTGCTAGATTTTAAGCACTTTGGTGAAAAAGCAGCCCCATGTTTTCCCATCATAGGTTGTTGCCTTATGCTCCCCACAGACTTCAGCAAGGGTTTATTCACCTGGTGCAGTGGTTTGAAAATTGGGCTATTAAAACTAATGGGGCAAATGAACGGTTATTTCTAGCCTTGGTATATAGTTGGCCACATAAGTGTTCACGCTGGCACAAGTGGTTGAATTGAAGAAAGGTGACACCAAAATTCTTGGCAGCAGTACCAGCTCTGCTTAAAGTACCTTTGAAACTTATGGTTTAGGATTGCTTGTTTATCATGATAATTACTAGAATTTAATACAGAAAATATGCTTGTAACAGCTGTCTTTGAAAACTACAAATAATTTTTGAGATGCCAGGTACTTAGAATAGATAAATTTGAGTAGATAATTCTGTCTTGTCCTGGTACATATTTATATTTGGGTTTACAAAGTAATAAAGTGACCAGCTTTTTTATAATCTGTCTTTAGTGATGATGATGTAGAAGAAGCTCATCCAATGGATGGAAATGATAGTGATTACGATCCCAAAAAAGAAGCCAAAAAGGAGGTAACAGATAACTTAATGGTGAATGTCAGTTTGTTTGTTCTCAGTGAATGTGTTACTGTGAAGAGTGAGTCGTAGTACAGAGGTTTAGCTTGCAGCCTGCTGAAATCCCAGGGTCTTTAAGTGGTCAAGACTTCTCACTGAAACAAATTTTTATCATTGATTTTTGCCATTTCGTGGCTGTCAATGCATCTCTCATTACCTCCACTGTGTCCTGAGAGATCTTCAAGTTTTATAAGAGATTTATCCTCTCACAGCCTGGTAAAACAGGCAAAACAGGTAATACGTATTTGCCCTCCATCAGTCTTGTTAATATGTTTACAGTTTTACTGGTTGTGAATTATTTGAATCAAAATGTTTTCTTTGAATTTTAAAATTAAATTACATTTTTCTAAGAACAACTTTTGTTGTTTGTTCAAAGCCACAGTGAGGTGATGCATTTCAACTGATATGTGGTTTTACTGAGATGCTTTCTACTAATAAATGTAGAGAAAAACATTTTTGTCCTAATGAGCACTTACTGTTAGCTTTACAGATGACTGCTGTGTTCGAGGTATGTTCAGGTTTTAGGGGTTTTTGAGTTCTTGTTGTAAACATTAAGTTATCTATGAACAAGACTAGAAAAACACTTTAAAGTGTATAAGCATTTAATTATTTCTTTGATCAACTTTTAGCATTTGTGATTGTCCTAAATCAGCCAGTTCATGCTTCTCAAGAATGAAAGGAGAGGTTATGCTGAACTTCAGCACTCCCATGAAGTGGTATCTAGGATTATGGATAAAACTTTGCACTTCTAACAAAAATGATACTGAGTAAGAGAGTGTTAAGTTTAGATTCTGTTCTGAGCTTTGCAGGGACCTTCAATGTATCCCTTTATTTAGCTGGCCTTGGGGAAAAAAGGACAATTATCCCTTTCTGTGAAAGAGTTTGAGATTATTTTTTTAACGTGGGGATGTTTTATAGTACTTGAAATGTCACATGGTCTGATAATGTACCTTTTTACTTTTATGCTGTTCTAACAATGTCCTTGCAATCTAATGATTGGCTGCCTTAGCCATGTCTAAATAGGGGCTATTTTTCCTCAATTTACTTGGTTATAGTTGAATCATTACATGCAGTCCAGAGTATAAGTAGTGTGTTGGTAGACTTCTCGGAACAGGACAAATAGGTTTGTAGTTTCTGATGAGCTATTTGGATCTGCACAAGATAATTTTGTGATCTAATAGTTCTGGTAGGATTTGCGTACTTTCACTTCCTAAGCAAAATATAAACTGAGTAGGCTGCTTGAACACAGAGCAATGGAAACTTTCTGATAAAACTAAAACAACCTAACCTCTCTATCTTGGCAAGACAAAATTGTGAGAGAATATTTTCACTTTAAATCCAGATTGAACACACAGGAACTGCAATTTCTTACTGAAAGAGCAATGCAAAACCAAAACCCAAATAGTATAAACAGGGCAGAAGTAAACTTCACCTTGAAATTTTTACATGTCAAAGATGTAAGGCTCAATTTTCTAAGGAAGAGCACATACCTTAAGTGCTTTGAAGGTGGCCTCTAAGAAGTCTGGGGACTGGATTAAGATGTTCTCTTCCCCAGCTAATACAACATGGCAGAAGGTCAAGTGTAGTAAAACAAGACTTTGTTTGCTGCTCTGTACTACTACTACAGAAAGTAATAATAATAATAATGGCTGCTGCACTTGGTTTTGCACTGTGATCAGATGGCCATCTCCTCTTAACATGCATGGATGCCAGCAGAGAGGAGCAGTAGGGAGCTGCTTGAAGTAGGGAAAATTTTGTGTTCTGGTGCTAAGCATTGCTTTGAATTGGAAAATCCTTGCGGAGGAAGTAATTTTTGTGTCTCTGCCCCTGGCCTGTAGGGAAGCTACTCATTTGCTCTGAGGGAGTCACATACATGCAGAGTAGCTGTTGTGCAGCAATTCCCAGTTGGAGACAAAGCTGAAATGTTTAGGTGCCAAAATATATCAAAACAGTTACAAAGACTTTATTTCCAAAGAAGCAAATAACAAAGGCTCAAGTTTTCTAAATTACATAGATTTTTATAAAGATTGCAAGAGTATGTCTGTACTCTCTCTTCCAAATCTCAAATCAGCCCTTCCCCACCTGCCCAAACCAAACAGTACAGTCTCTTTCTGTAGAGCGCTTACAGCAGCGAGAAACGTCATTTTGCATTTTTGGCTGGCCTAGCTGACTTTGCCATTCTTCTCCTTTAGTCTTTGCCCAAATTCTTCATATCTGATCAGAAGTAAATGTGTGAAGTCACTGATGATTTGTTTTAAAAACAAGATATATAAATGTATATTACTTACCTACTGTATATGTAAGAGGTTCTCAGTGTTTGCCCTCTGTCATGGTATTCAGACTGAGATTTCCATAACATTTACTGTATTTGTGGCCATGTTAAGAGAAAAGTTTTGAAAACTGGCCTTTCTTAGACTAATGCAGACTTTCTTAGACAATCTGCAGGCTTAGCCAGCAGATGTTTGGTATGCTCCATCAACTCATCTGCAAGACGTAGTTGGCTACTACCTGCGAAGGAGGATGTTAGCTTAAGTTTTATTTGTCATAAATATGATATTACAATGCTATCTGATACTTCATTCTTTTTAGTAGAGTTGTATACAAGGTACTGTTATTCTTTAATGATTTATTTCTTGTAAATTAAAGGGCAATAATGAGCAGCCTGTTCAGACCAGCAAAATAGGTCTGGGTAGAAGAGAGTATCAGAGCTTGCAGCATCGCCACCATTCCCAGCGTTCCAAATGCCGTCCACCAAAAGGCATGTACCTGACCCAGGAAGATGTGATAGCTGTTTCCTGTAGTCCCAATGCAGCCAACACAATTCTTAGACAGCTGGATATGGAACTAATCTCGTTAAAGCGACAGGTACCATGGGTTATTGGTCTTGGTTTTTTTTTTCATCTCAGATTGTTCTGATTGTAATGGTTTTGAAGATTATCTGTGAAGATTCTGAAACTTCTTTAATGTGAGTCTTCCTCATTTTGTTCCACAGTTATCACCAGAAATGCTGGACAGTAGCTGTTCTTCAGTTTTGTTTTTTACGTTCATCTGCTCTTTTGGATAAAATGAAGCAAGATGACTTTTTACTTAAAAAAAAAAAGGAGGGTGGCATTAAGACAGTGCTACAGATTTGGGGACAGGAAAAATCAAAAGTCACATTTAATTGGATTTTTCTAAATAATTTGTTAGAAGTATTTGTGTGAAAAGTGAAAATGAGACCAATGGAGCAGAGGAAGTTACATTTGTTATGCTTTAAATTGTAGCTGATTTTCTAGATGTCCTTTCCTGCATACTATGAAAGTATGAGAGGCATGTGGAAATCATGGGCCTAGTTATTTCTGTTTGAATTGATAAGTTTTATACTTCTTATTAAATTTAGAAAAGCTTTTTAGTCTTCACCTTTAAGAGGAAAATTGCCGGCATCCTTTGCACGAAGAAATTAAATTTTGGCATTTCAAGTTGAAACATGTAATTATTCAGCTTCTAAGGGTACAGCAGTTACGTGCATGCTTGCTTTCTAGGAGTGATGGGGCTACAGAGTCAAGGCTTGTCTTCTGGAATTTTTGCCTCCTTATAGAGCTGCCCTGTTGAAAAATCACGGAGTGAATAAAGGGTTCCTTTCATGGGGTTTTTGCTCCCTTATATTCTTTTACAGGAGAAATAAGCTTCTTTCTGTCACAGCAGGACTCTGGGGCTAAATAGCATAGGTGGGTTTCACTCTTTAGCCTAAGTGTAGGTGAGTTACAGCCTTGAGGTTGTGTTTCTCTTTTTTTTTTTTTTCTTGCAGTGATCTCAGAGATGCAGCCTTTGGAATCTCCCACTGAGTTGTCTGCTTTTGTGTCCATACTTAAGAACCCTTGTAATAGCTGTGCACCATAGTATGCAAAACTATTTTCTTACCTATGTTACCTTATGTGCATCACTGTCAGATTTAAGTGGTTCATAGATGTGTATATGTACAATTTGGAAGGTCTATCCTTTTTATAAACTAAGAAATATTTAAAATAATTTCAAGAATCACCCCTAAAGAAAATCAGAATGATCTCAGGTCAATAAAAAGCATCTGTCAGAAGGAACTAACTGGAAAAATCTCATGATTTTTTTTTTTGGGGAAGGAAGATGTTTATAAATTAATATATGCAATACATCTCACATTTCTA
Source organism: Falcunculus frontatus (assembly GCA_013398115.1). NCBI lineage: Eukaryota > Metazoa > Chordata > Aves > Passeriformes > Falcunculus > Falcunculus frontatus. Next base: position 178,760 of record VZRV01004135.1, on the reverse strand, counting down.
AGAATCAAGTTTTGTGTCTAGAGTATTCTTCATTGTTCAACAACATATGCATCCTTATCAAAAATTACTTGTTATGAACAGCTTTTAATATTCTTGCAGACAAACTGTTCTTTTGAAAAACTGGCTTAATTTTTTTTTTCTCCATAGTAAACTGTAATTTGTTTTGTTTTGGTTTTTTAAGTTTTTTTTTTAAACAGTTGAAAGTAGTGAAGCCTTAAACCGTAATATTTCTCTTTCTAACTTAGGAGGTACACTTGTGGCAATCCTAGTGAAGATAAATGTGTAAAGTGACCAACTTTCTTTGTGGAGCTGATTAACTTTGTTGTTTTTGACCAAGGTTCAAAATGCTAAGCAAGTAAACAGTGCACTTAAACAGAAAATGGAAGGCGGGATTGAAGAATTCAAACCTCCTGAGGTAAATCAGAATAAATACTAAAACTTGTGGCCTTGCACTTCTATTAGTGGGAAGCTGCTAAAGTGTGTTTTGCTACAGCCTAGTGTTTGCACTCCAGCAGCAGCTTAAACAGGATCCATTAAATTACATGCAGGGGGGCATCTGGCGGCTTTACAAGAAATTGGTGGTAGGCTTTTTTTTTATGGCAACTGGTTGAAAAAAGAAGCAGAAAAAACTGAAATGTCTGTTCACAATAATAGGGAGCTGAAATTGAGCCCTGATACATGGGGGCTTTTTGGATTAAAAGTAGGTAATGTAGATTGCCAGTAATAACTTCTGTGTTCTGTGTGAAAACATGACTATATATATATATTTTGGCATCTGAAATGAATGATCTATTACTACTGAAGTTCTGGTTTTGCTTGTTTTAAAGGCTTGGATATGAAACATAACATGAATGCAAAACGCTCTAAACACCAAGTCCAAATAGTTTAGGTAAATGTTACCATAAATTCAAATTCTGTCTGCATAAAGATCATTAGCTTGTGCATAAGTTATTCTATAGCTGATACTAAGAACTGCAATAAGACAGAGGAAAAATTGCTGGCAAAGTTTTAAGCTCAAATTCGTAAATACTATTTCCTCTTCATGAAAACAATCTTAAGCTATAAATTTATGGCTTATAAGCAAGCGGTTTTTACCTATTTTGCAAAATGTAGTGCAAGTAAAACACATTGATGCTCAGATATTTTGCAGCTGTTGAAACAATTTAATGATCTTTGTGCCGTTTTTCTAATTTTAATAGTCTAATCAGAAAATCAATGCCCGTTGGACCACAGAAGAGCAGCTTCTTGCAGTACAAGGTATGTTGATAGTAACAGCAAGTTGAAATCTGATGCAAAGGATTTGAGGAGGTGCTCAGGCTTATGTTTGTATTTCCCTCTAATGCAAAGCTAAACTTTATCTGGTCACCAGGGAAGCAGCAAAACTATTGAGAATATTTAGGGCATTTATTCAAGCAACATGTCACTAGGTTTTCTGTTACCCATGTGAAATTTCAAAGAGAAAAGCTAAGCAGGGTTTAACTGTATTAGTATCAGAAAGTCCTTTCAATCATCCTCTAAATCACTTTACATTAATTTCTCTAAGGTGGAAGACTAAAGCAAAAGTGATAAAACTTGAAGCATTTAAGACATCTACATACTCCTAAAGTAGGAAAAAACAGAAGTAAATTTGCTTTACTGTTGCTTTTCTCTGTTTGTGAGGGAATAATGGGCAGGTATCTACCCATTAGGCCTCTTAAGAGTCTGAAGCTGGATATGGATGCTTGATTAACAGCCTTACTGGGCTAAAACCCCAGCATTTTCTAGTAGGTTGTTCATACAGCTAATCTACATTTATTTCATTTATATGGAGGAAGATTGACTCTTGTATGAGCATGCGCTGCCAAATTAAAGAACATGGAAGTATCTGGAGATGCTGTCTTAAAGGCATATATTGGCTATATATTGACTCACTTATATGGATCATCTTTTATAAGGATAATATACTCAGCTAAGTTATATCTATCTGCTTTATTCCTCCGTATTCTTCACTTAGAAAATGAGGGGCTGAGTTTTAGTGTAAAATATTCAGTGGATCAGGATATCACTGTAAAGTTGACAGGTGTGCCATACCCGGTACTTATTAGTCAGATGACTGAACTTAAAGTTAGGTTATATTAAGTGTGAATAGAAATACAGAAAGACATGGTGTGTCTTAATGCCTTTCAACTTACATGCCTCAGGCTTGGATTTGCATCTCCAAACTGTTCTCTGTCCTAAGTTCATTCTCTCACTATTCTAAATACTTCAGTATTTTGTTCCCAGATGCAACTGAAGGAGATGCCTGTCTCTAGTATGACAGTCTAGTAAGTAGAAGGCTTTCTGGAAAAGTGGGGAAAATCCAGGGTCACTCTGCCTACCTTAGAATGAAAGGATTCAAACCATCTTGCCTTTTCACAAGTTTAGTTATTGGAGTTCTCCCTAAGCAACAGTTTGGGAAGTGATAACAATACATTCAGCTTTCATTGAGCAATGGCACTCTTGTGACCAACAAGACAAATAAACTGGAGCCTGGGCAAAAAAGAGTGAGGGTTGGTGGTGACTCCTTGGAGAGGAGTTCTAGTCCCCTGGTGTCTAGGGAATGTTCTATGTTTTATAAAGGTGGTCAGCCTTAAGGGCGGGGTGAGAAATCAGGCCTTCTGGAAGAAATCTGTTTTCATTGACATGTGCTTCTTATATATATTGTTTCCTCATATGTATTGTGTCCCCTTCCCTTGTCACTGTATAAAATGGGAGAGAATCTTAATGTCAACAACAAAGTGTTCTAATTATCCCTCCCTTACCTACTGCTCACTCTCTCTTCTGGAAGGGGAGTGCTGCAGGTATTAACCTCCCATCCCTCAGGCTAAGGAGCCTGATTTCTTGCTTCAAAGTAATTGCTTGAGGTAATAGACTTTAGGCATGAGGGAGCCATGCTGTGTTTTTCCCCGACTTTGTTTTTAAAAGGTAGCCACAGTTGCTGTACTAAAAGCTTCCATAATGTGCATTAGGCTTGGACTTGAAAGTTGACTTGAACATGGGGACATTTATTTTGTACACTTTAAAATAGATTTATTTCATTAAATGTATCGGTATATTTTGGCATATGCTTTTAATAATTTTACAGAAATCATAGGCATTAAGCAGGTAGGTGGCACTTACATGATTTGTTCAGTTGAATTTGGACAATAAATCTAACCATGGAAATTGTAAATATAATCTTCAGGAATATAATTTTGTTACTGTTTTTCCTAAACATGAAAAAACTCATTATCTGTAGGGTAATCTCAAGAGATTGCCAGTAACTAAGGAAGAGGCAATGAGAAAACTTAACTTAATTTAGAATAGAGCTGTGTGTAATCTTAAAAGCAATGTGGGTGCCTGCAATGGGGTTGTGGACTCAGATTTATGATCTGAGCCAATATATTTGCAGTATAATTTATCAGGTAACAGTTCACCTTTGAATAGCTGTTGAATGTAATGGGCTAGTTCATCACTTAGTGTTCTTAAATTACAAACTTTTATGTACAGAAATGTATGAGCATGATCATCTTTTCAAACTAAGATCTTGGCCGTGAAGATGCAATTGCAAAAATGTTTTAACACTTGTTCAAGACAGCAAAATCTGCGTTGAAAAGCAGTGCATGACTTCCACGACATTGCAGGGAAAAACAGTTGGGACAATCAGGATCTAACTGTACATAAGACAGTTGCCAGGAGCACTGCAATCCCATCACAGTGGAACTGCAGCTCCCATTAACTATTTCTGCCTCGTTGTGGTGCTGTATCATATTGCTTTGCACCCTGATTAATATTTTGTTTTTGCTGTGCTGTTCAGCATTAAGCAGTGTAAACAGCATCAAACTTGGATTTATGAGTTTCTCCAAGAGAGACATTCAAGATGAAATGCTGTAATCAAGAGCATGCACGTGTTCCAGTGTACCTTTGCAGCTGGGTGAAGTTCTGAAGAGCTTGAAGGATTCCTGTGATCTGGGCTGCTTTCAAATGAGCTGGGAGAAAACCATTCATACATGTGAAGTGGAGCTGTGCAGTCATCCTTTTTGAGCTTCACTTTCATCAGCCTAATAATTTTTTTTTTTTAAATAATGGATTAAACACATGAGAAATTATTTGGGGGTGTTTAGCACTGAATTTGTGTAAGGATGCATAAGTAATGTGCCCCAGTTTGACAGGGATGATGGCTTGGCAGCAACTCTTACAAATATGCCATCACCTTATACATTAAAGTTTCATAAACATGCAGTGAATTTTCTCTATTTCTTACATAGCTTGAAAGGCTTTTAATACATCATTGTGGTAGAGCAGTAGTAATAACACTGAAAAGAATCCAGAATGAGTAGTGCTGTGTGTAGCTAAACTAAGGAAATTCTATTTTATTTAGATTTTTTTTTTTTGAGTTGGATTCTCAGTGAAGGCAAGATAAATTGTTTTCAAGCTGTTTGCTTGGGAAGAGGCTTTAAGACCTTCTTTTTGACAACCTGAGTTGAAGTAAACCAACAGGCTCAGTTGTTTTGCAGATAAAGGGGGGAGGAAAGAAGTGTAGCCAACATAGTAACAGAAAAGGCTGAAATCCCTAAGAGTCTGAATTAGTTTTCTAACAGATGTGCTTTGTTCTGCTGAGCACCTTGTTCACTTGATTAATTGTACAGGATGTTAGATGTATTGCAGTGGACATTTCATGTTCATTATAAATCAGTAAGGGTGGTAATGGTAGGGCAGACAAAGAATATTAAAGTACTGGAGGCAACGTTCTGTGGGCACACACAGCTTTTAAGGAGTATAGCTGGTACCTTGTACAGCTGATAAAGCACAGAGCCAAATCCCTGTCTTTGCTTTGCCTGGATACGTGCCCTCCCACATGGCTCTGAAATCTTTCCAAGGTTCCTGCAATCAGGAGGGTTGTATTCTTCTGTATGCCCCAGAAAAGACACTAAATAATGTAGCTGGGCTCTTGACAGCTGAAACATCAGCTTCTGCTACAGAATTTGTTACTGTCCTGGAGGTGAACCTTTCTTTTAAATTGCAGGGAGTGTGCATTACCACATCAGAGGTGCCTAAAAACGAGGAGAGTAGAAAGGAGCAGAACAAACTGAAGGTCACACTCTTCACAATTAAGTTGAAAAGGAACACAGCTTTCAGATTTGAAACAACTCTCACTTTCTGAACACTTTGCTTCATTTTCTGAAGTGAGGCATGAAATCAGGCATAAATTTCTTTTCCTGTAATGAGAAAGAGTGCCTGTCCTCTAACCACTGTAATATGTTCTGAATGAGTTTAGTTATCAGGAACTTCACAGGAAAAGTCAAATTGTAATTCACTCATGCATAAGTGACAGCAAAAAAAAATGAGTCTTCTGTTTATTTATTTTGGAACAAAATTGGGTTATTTCTTCAAGTCTCCAAACTTTTTGTCACTTGAAATTAAAAAAACAAAACTTTGTGCAGCTAAAAGCTGTGTTCTAGGAGGGAGGAGAGGTTGAGGATTTTTTTTCTTAATCAGGAGAGGGAAATAACTAGACACATACTCTAAATGTAACAAAATCAATATACTTTTTATTATAATTCAAATTTTAAGTTAAAAACTATGGAATGTTGCACTCAGTTTTTTGTGTTACATGCAAATGTAGTTCTAGAAGTATTTTAAAAATATATATATAAGCAAAAGTGACTACTGATGTCAGTACAAAAATTAATGAAAAGAACAATGCACAGATCACCTGTCATGCTGCTTCTCAGTAGGGGATTTAATCCTGGAGCCTTGTGCTGGGCCATCTTATGAGCAGATACCAGTAGCTTAAATATATTTATATTCTCCAAGGTGGTTGTCCCAATCCCCCAGATTTTTCTACCCAGTTTGAATGGTGAAGGAAAGCTTCAAACAGACATTGTGAGGTGAACACCTGCCAGTTGCTCTGCATAGCCTGAGTAGGGCATGTCACAAATGCAGGAATGAGCAGTATATTGTGATTAGTGAACTGGTCCCCCTTGTTCTGCCCTCTGCCACTCCTGCCCCACTGGCTGTGGGAGAGAACCATCTGCATGAAGCTGGTGTGGAGGGAACCTGTAGCAGCTATCAGTGTCTGTCACCTGACATTTCTAGCATTATATTCTGTTTACAGCTGTACGCACATGCTCGGTCACCCTTCCTCCCCTCTTGAGCTGGCCTTGGGCTTCTGCCCTTACTATGAGCACGCTGAAAGATTTACTGTGTTTGTCAGAGGCAAGATCTCTGTGGTTTTAGGTTGAGAGGCTCGGTGAATAAGGCAGGATCTTTAAGAAGAATGGGTAATGACTTTTTAATAAAGTTCTTGATTTGTATGTTGATAGCTGTGCTGTTAAAAATTACTTTGTTTTAATGGAAATTGAGGCCTTCTCCTAATTGAGAAGTTCTCCTAATTAGCGAGTCCTCGGTTCGCAGGTCCCATAGGTTCTCTCTATAAATACATCACACGTAGCTGTGTCTGACTGATTCTTCACAGCTATGTTATTTACTTTGCCTTCCAGGTGTCCGAAAATATGGTAAAGATTTTCAAGCTATTGCAGATGTAATTGGCAACAAGACTGTTGGCCAAGTGAAGAACTTCTTTGTAAACTACAGGCGTCGGTTTAACTTAGAGGAGGTATTGCAGGAATGGGAAGCGGAACAAGGAACCCTGGCTTCTAATGGTGATGCTTCTGCTTTAGGGGAGGACACAAAAAATACTTCTAATGTGCCATCAGGAAAGAGCACTGATGAAGAAGATGAGGTGTGTTTTGTGTACCAGAAATAAGTAAGCATGGGTTGAGGAACAGCATTTTATTTAGTGATAAAATATAAGGTTAACTGGTGTGGAGTGGCAAACCGCATTCTAAAGAATGATGATGAGCTTGCATAGAACTTCAGCCAATGTCGTTAACCAGCTGGGAGCAGGACTGCACCTTTGATAGTGACGATCACGTTACTGTTATAGTGTTAAAATACACTTCTTGTTCTAGAAGAAGACTTGCTTCGTAAATATTTTTAGTTCTGCTGTCTATAATGTTTTGGTTGGTGATTTCTTTTCAGTAACTTCTCAGTTCTTTGGTTTTATTTTTTTAAATGCTGTTTCCTGTGTAGTGGCCAGTGGCAGCCCAACTGCGTCACGTCCTGGCCGGGATGGCTGTTCACGCAGTCTTGTCTTTGTCCTTTGTGCAGGCACAAAGCACTCCGGCCACTCAGTGTTTAGGCCCTTCACCTCCAGCACAGGCATCTGCTCCAGCACCTGCCGCTCCCATGGCAACTTTAAATCAGCCGCCCCCGTTACTTCGTCCAGCACTCCCCGCTGCTCCTGCTCTGCACCGCCAGCCGCCGCCGCTCCAGCAGCAGGCGCGCTTCATTCAGCCGCGGCCGACCCTAAACCAGCCTCCCCCCCCGCTCATCCGCCCAGCTAATTCCATGCCTCCTCGTCTCAACCCCCGGCCAGTGCTGACCACGGGCAGTGGCCAGCAGCCACCCTCGCTCATCGGAATTCAGACAGAATCTCAGTCCACTCTGCACTGAAGAAATAAAAGCAGAATTATGCTAACTCCCACATTTGAAAAATTGTATCAATGTACTTTTTTTTTTTTTCCAAATAACGAAGGGGAGAAAAGAGCAAGCCTTCACAGGTGTCAGACCAGTTTTCCAGAGGAGCAAGCTAAGAACTAGAAACGGAATGACGTCGATGACCACCTGTATAAAAATATTTTTATGCCGAAGACTTGTACAGCAGAACAATGCCTACACTGCAGCCCTCCTCTGTATGAATAACTGTTGAAGGAAGCTAACTTCTTAAATGAATAAATGTTCAACACACCAAGATTTTGTTTAACTGATTTTTACTCTATTTATTTTATTACAGTTCTTTATAGTCAAGCATCTAACTACAGGAAAGTAGTCTGGCAAATCTAGAAATAGATAATATTTTAGGAGACTTAAATGTAGTGTTGGGTTTTTTTGTGTGTGTGAATTTTTAATTTTTTTTTTACCTTTTAGTGAAAGAAAATAATGGCTTTAGGTTCAGAATGTTTGGCCCTGTTTAGATAACTGTTAGAAGCATTTCACACACTTGTAAAATGTAGCTCTTCTCTTCATGTTTTTCCCAAAACATTTTATCTTGTTTTAAAAGGTACTGGCTTATTAAATACTCCTCTTTCAGAGTATTCTAAAGACTTAGTGAGCTATTGTACCAAATTTATTAAATCTCATGCATTGTTCTACTCATAGAATTTAACTGGAAGCGGGAGTCCAGTTTCCTGCTGCAGTCTTGTCTTGTGGGCTGGGCAGGATAGAGAGGCAGCAGCTTCCACCAGCCAGGGGGATGACAGGAGAGGAACCATCTAGCAAGAAGTATTAATTTTATTTGTTATTCCACTAATTCTTCTAATGTAAGTGCAGTAAAGTTCCATTCCTCTGAGAATGGAGGAATCACTGATACCTTGCTTGAGAATTAATGAGGGAAGTGTAGAGGTTGGTGGTGCTGGTAGAATGTCATGAGAGTAGTTACGTGCTGCCAACCCAATCTTACTTCCCAGTGATTATCTCTTGACTCCTGCCATATTTCTGGCAAAGTTGATTATATGAGTTGAGGGTATTGGGGGAAGGAAGAGGTTGTTTATTTTACTGACTCAGTAAAACCTGCATTTAGATATTAATACTTCTTCCAAATTTTAGGAGTTTGAAAGGAACTCATTTCACTGCATTCTCATCTGAAACCTTGACTGATGCCCAGCAGTGTTTTGGGGTGTGTTTTTAATTTTCTTTTTTTTTTGTAAAAGCAGATGCCTCTACCCTCCAAGTAAACCTGGCTCCAAATATGAGTAGCACTGTTTGAAACTGTGATCTGAATTAAGCTATTGAAAAATAATGCATTATTGATTATGTAATAATATTCATGTTGACTGTCATACTATTTAGAAAGTTATTTTTGCTTATAGCTGAAATGGTGTCTAAAAGTCTTTCTAAATCCATTTTTTTATTAACTAGATTTGCCCTTGACTAAAATGAGACTTTTTTTGCAAATGGGATTAGTTCTCCCTAGGTTTTTTTCACAGATAAATTGAGTGGTCTAATGATCAGTTTAGCAGCTAGGTAAGGTCTTTTTTTATGTGCAAAGGGAAGTTCTTGTACTATCAGATTCTATTTAATTTGAAAATCTAGTATTAAAGTTTGATAGTTTTAGCCTGAATTGCAGTTAGTGTTGACCTTTATGTTTTAGTTCTTCATTTTAAAATATTCTCAGATCAAACTTGAGATAATTTTTTTTTCTGAACAGCTTTCACTGGTGTGCTGAGGTGTTGTACAAAAGGTCCTTCTTACAAATTTTCTTTTGCATCAGAGTAGGTGCTTAGCCACTATGTGAGCATCAGATGACCCCCTGTGTAAGAAAAGCAGAATTTTAAAACAAGCACCAAGGAATTCGTGGTCATGGAAACTTGTGTTCTGGGAGTCATGAGTCTTTAAGTGTGCCCTCACCAGCTACACACATATCTGGCTGCTCTCTGGTCTTTAAAACCAATACAAAACCAAGCTGGTACATTTTTACAGTTTAACTGTCAACAGTGATAAGATTCATCTTCAGGTTTCTTTTTCTTTTCTATTTTTTTTTTTTATTTTTAAGCATTGAGTCTCCCAGGTGTGTGTATTGTACCTCTGCTAATTTTTGTCTTGTCTCTTGTCAATAGACTTCAGTATGCAGAATGTTGGGTGTTACAGTACAGTTGGCCACCACCAACTGCTATGAAACTGTTCAGTACATTGTAATTCCGTTTAATCTTGTTTAAATATTCTATAACTTGGCAAAGGTGCTGTATTTGAAGGGGGGAGGGAGGGTCAGAGATAGGTAGGGTAGTATTTCTTAATTTACATACACTGTAGCACACAGTAGGGAACTCCTAGCATTTGTAGTACTAAATAAGTATGTACATAGCAAAATGTCTTTATTGTGTGCTTTGCAGAATATGTGCATACAGTTTGCACGTCCTGTTTTGGGGGGTAGGTTTTGTTTTAAGCAGTGTTTGCCTGGAGAGTGATATGCTTGCTGCTTAATCAAAGGATTAAAGTTTCAAAGAAATCTGTGTCTTCTATTTTTATGTACCTTGTAATGGTCTAATATGTTAGGGCCCTTATACTGTGATTCTCTTCTAAATTCATTTCTATTTTTTTAAGAATTAGAAATAAAATTATACAATGGTGTTGATTTCAGTGGGAAATTTCTTTTGCCATATCTAGTCTCCTGTTTTGTAATGTAGTAATGAACTCTGACTTCAAGGTTGGCTTAATTTTGTCACTTTAAAAAAATGTACAATGTTTGCACACTAACGTTTGGCAGAGAACGTGTATCCTACATTGTTCAAAGCTAATGTAACTCTACAGCTTTTTGTACAGTTTATTTTAGTTAATAAAGCAAAACGGTACTAAAAAATTACATTTTACAAATGCAAGGCATAATCGGAACAACGTGTATTCAAGAAACAACACTTGCAAAATATGGATGTACAAGAACTATTAGATTTAATTGTTGCACTTTAAATCAGAATGGGTACGAAGTTGAGCAGGTATTTCTGCATTTAATAAAACAATCACTAAACATAGCACATCATAGTAAAGCAGTTTAATTTGTTGCTCCTGAGCAAAAGGAATTAGGTACTTTTGTCCTTAGGTTTTCATCCTTAGAGTGTTGGGATTTTTCTTTTTTCTGGAAACCTCACAATGCATCAGAACAGAACACAAGCCAGTAGTTTACAGATGTGGGAGTTTGTGTATGGATAGAGATGAATTGCAGAGTTTAGGGAATAGTTTGGGATGAAGGTTACTAGGACTGTGTTGTGCCTCTTTATAGCAAAAGAAAGGAATAGACCGTATTTATAGCTGAGGCCAGGCAGAAGTATGGTGGTCAGGCAAAAGAAAAGCCAAACATCATGAACTAGTGTGCTTGGAGATGTTTCAAAATGCAAGGGAAGCCATAGAGAAGTCAGGACTGTTGCACTGTAAACGGCACTGAATGCAGCTCAGTGGTTCTGCAAAACATGGTGAACTTCCAGCTTTTCCTGAGGCTGAGGTAGCCAAACCTCAAGAGTTTATCTTTCCCAGAATGAGTTAAAATCAGGCATTGATGTGATAGATATCTGCTTTAAGATCCTAGGCAGTTTTAGATGAGATATAAAAGGCAAACAAACTCTTTAATGTTACTCACAGTCCATTGCCAATGAATTAGGTATCAAAAATGTACAGGCAGGTCGGGAGAACAAGAATATACAGAAAACAGTATCTGGACTATTTAATTAGCGGGTTCTTTTATAGAACAGACATCCTCAATATTAATACTGGAGTACAACTTCGGAAAATAATGACTTTATTTTAACCAGTGGTGAAGGCTGCTACTTTTTAGTTCTGTCAATTCTTTAATCTTAAAGCTCTTTTTCAGTGCAGTTTTGTACACTGAAAGAATTCTAGCAGCACAATAAATCCTCATTGCTGTTACTGACTTGGCAGTTTTCCCTTGGACTGGCTCAAAAGGAAGCACTGAGATTCAGGGATTGTGATCTCTACTGCAGTTTCAAGGATGCAACTTTGTCTTAATGTAGACCAGGCCTCCTGTTATGCTCACTGAGCCTTAAGAGTTGGGATTTTTAAAGAAATGCCTGCACCCTGATATCTGATGATTTTATTGATGGATCTTCATCCCCACAAAGCACTGTTCTGGGGAATGATCCAGGTTCTGCACTGGGAGGATAGTGCAGCCAGTGTGCATCTTGGGAACCTGATCCCATCTCTAAACTATTCATTTAAATTTATGAATATTTAATTACAGGAACATAATGCCTGTTGTTGTGACGGATCTTCCTGTGAATTTCCCGGCAAGTAGTACCCAGACTAATCAGGATATTCCTAAAAGCGATTAAAAAAATAAAAACAGTTTTTGCAAGAAGGAGTGTTTTAAAAAGTGTCTGTTGTAATGTCTTCACTGGACTCCCAGAGTCAATGCACTATGGACTGACTCCCTCGGGAGTGACAATTCTGAGTCATTTTAGCAAAAGAATCTTTCTGAAACCATTTTTATTAGTACTGGTTTTAGAGCTCCTTTGAAGACAATCCAGATAACGCGACCCAACTGGTTTTTTGTTAGCCTTAGTGCTTTTGTGCGTGTGCTAGGATGGAATGTTCCTTAGAGACCGGTTTTCCTAGAAGTGGTTTAATGTGAAAGACAGAACAAAGTGCAGCAGCAGGTGATGTGGAACAGGCAGCAAAGCCCTCGCATCAGTACTGTTGGCTGGAGGAGGGTGGCGTTGCCTGCCTTTGTAAGGAACCCTTCGGCACGTCTCGGGTCATTAGCCAGTGCTACTGGCATGTAATAATAATATAATAATAGCAAATAATCACTGGCACGTGGCATGTCCGTGTCCTTTGCCTATTTAGCATGGGCTTTGTTTCGCTCCTTCAGCCCCGCAGGTGTAAATAATGAAAGAGCAACTACCTGCCCTCCCCGCAGGCAGAGAGTGCTGTGTCCGAGCTCCGCCGCTGCTCCTCGCTACCCCCTCCTGGAAAACTCCCTGGCCTGCGGGGGACGGCTCTCCCGACCTTACCGAACCTCACCGGGCGTTCGGGAGGCAGCAGGGCGATGCGGTGAGCCCGGAGCCGGCGGCGGTGAGGATGGGCTGCCGGGGAGCCTTCCCCAGCCGCGGGTCCCGGAGCTGCCGGCCCTGAGGAGGCGGGGGGACGCCGCTGCTCCCTCCCCCAGCCCGGGAGCGCCGCCGGCGCCCGAAGCGGGGCGGTGCCGCCGCCGGGGTCTCCCCGCCCGGGGGTTGCCATGAAACCGAAAGCGGCGGCCGCCCGCGGGGGTGGCGGCGGCGGTAGCAGCCGGGGGCGGCGGCAGTAGCGCGTCCTC
>VZRV01004135.1:136661-165804 GCA_013398115.1 Falcunculus frontatus | reverse complement strand
TGCCGGGGAGTGGGGCCGGGCCCGCGGGCGGCAGCGGTGGGTGCTGGCCGAGCTGGCGGGGGGCGACGCCTCCCTGAAGTCCCTCTCCCAGCCTCACGGTGCAGAGGGAAGTCTGCACGGGGCTGTTCTTTTCTGCTTGGAGAGGAGGCCCGGGTCGCAAAGCCGAAGTTGGCGCCCCGGGAGTTAGTGCGAGGTGCGGCGGCGCCCTCGCCCCTGGCGCCGGGGTTCCCCCGTGGAGCCGGGCTCAGCCCAGCGCTGCCCGGGATGCGCCACGGCCGCCGCCCCCCGGGGATGCCGGAGGGAAAGGTAGGCCTGGTGCTCGCCCCAGAGATTGGTAGGGCCGAAATTTTGGGGGCTGGGAAGGAAACAAAGCCGGGACTGCTCGGATGAATGAAGAATGTTTTTGCAGCTCTGATCTTTACAGACTGCAGGGAACTGTAACAAGCATCCCCGCTGGTGTCAGCTGAACGCTGCTGGGGAGAGGCAATTTCCCCTCTGTGAGTGTGCAGGGAGTCTTCTGATTTTCCTTGATTAACAGCACTCTGGGAGCATCTTGAGGCAGCAGGCTTTAACCAAACATTTTCAACACTCTTCATATTTAGAAGGAAAAATGAAGAGCTCCTATTGTTGGCACTTCTTGAATTGCTTTGCCTATTGTTAGCTTGGCTGCGCCTTCCCGGTGCCAGCCAAGAACAACTTTCCTCATAACTTCCGTTTTATAAATACGGGATGGCTGAAAGGAGTGCAATGATGCGCTAAAAATAGCTGGGTGTATTCAGGTCAGGCACATCTCCAGGCTGGCAGCAGAAACACAGTTGTATTTTTAAACCTCCCCTGCTGATTGCACACAGAGCATGCGGGTTTAGTGATGAAGATAAAATTGGGGTGCTCTGGGATGCCCTTGTGCACAAGCATTGGCCTGGCTGGTTTTTCGCTTAATTTTCTTTTGTCCGAGGACTGCGTTGTATTGTTGCTTTTGAGCTAAGTGTGAGCTGTGGTGGTCATGTGCTGCACTCAGCCTAAAACCACCCAGGACAACTTCCTTTGCTGTTAGCCTTGATTATCTTATTTTGTTTCTGTTGTGCAGGGAAGTGTTTGCTGTGGTTGAGGACCCCTCTGTGCGAGCAGAAGGCAAAACCGCAGCCCTTGGCTGAAGGGAGTTTGCAGTTCAAGTCAGGAGGGAGGGACGTGCCTGCGTGTGGGAGCAATAGGAGGCAATGCGACCCTCTGGATCACCGTGATAGTCAGAGGCCAGTTGTTCCCAGCTGCTTTGCAAAGGAGATCTTGAAGAAGAGATTTGAAGTAGAACAGCCTGCTAATATCTGTCCAAAAAAAATCTGCCCTCCCAGCACAGACTTGCTCAAACACATAACAAGGAGGCCGTGGAGCCCGTTATCATTGCTTGGACAGAGAGGAAACCTTTATATCATTGGAGGCAATGCAGGGGCAAGTGGAGGGAGACTAGAAAAAGCTTTGAAAGCTAAGAGGTTTTGGTGCAGTGGGAAAGTGGAGGGATGGTGAGAGGTGATGTGGTTGTAGCTGTGGCTTAGAAAAATGATCCCTGTGGCAGCACGCAGGGTGGATAAATGAGTAAAATACTACATTTCGAGAGAAATAAGTGTTTGGAAATGAGTGTTTTCCCCATTCCTGGAAGTGTTTTCCCCATTCCTGGAACTGGCCCCAGGCTGGATGGGGCTTTGAACAACCTGGTTTAGTGGAAGGTGTCCCTGCCATGGCCAGGTGCTTGGAACGAGATGATCTTTAAGGTCCCTTCCAACCCAAGCCCTTGATTCTTTGAAAACCAGAGGATGGTGGTGATGGACGACAGTTTTATTTGTGTTAGTAGACAAGAAATACTTGTCATACAGAGACATGAAGCAGAAGAAGTTGGTGAGGTATTGTGAAGATCTGACATTTAAAGCCTGAGAGAGAGAGAGATTAAGGTTATGGAGCTGAGTGGAACAGGGTCTGGTTGTGTCAGGCTGGGACACAGGGGCTGTGAAGGGCTTTGGGGGAAGCTTGGGGTCATCGTGCTACCCTGGGCTGGTCATCATCCACAGCCCAGATATCAGAGGGGAGGCTAAGAGTTCAGCCTGTGCAGGAAGATGGTCTGCAGCAATGGGGCACATCTGTGAGTACCTGGCAGGAAACTTTAGGGTTAGAAACTGCAGAGGTGTAAGCTGCTGAAAGATAAGATTCAGAGTAACTTCATGAAGGAAGAAAGAAAAGCTTGTGGCGCTCACAGGGTATTTATGGAGTTTACAGAGGGTAAGGAACCACGGCCAGGAGGGGACAGGATTTTAAAGCTAGAAATCTGCTGTTGTATACTTGGACAACAGGAATTTCAGGTGAGGACAGAAATCAGACAGTTCTTTATTTCACAGGCTCCCTAAGGCAGGAGCATTTCTTACACAGCAGTTAAAGCTATGGGACAGGTCAGGAGCTCTTCATTCTGTACTTCATATTGCTTGGGTCACTTTGCAAAATCCCTTCAGTGGGCAGCTGCACACTTGTAGGGTGCTTCGTCTCCTGGACTTTATTTGCACCCACCTTTAAGTTATCCTATAGCCCTCTGTCTTCTTCAGTTCTTTGTCTGACCCTTTGATTTTGCATAAATAGACATCATTTATCATCAGGAATCATCTGGCTATGGAGAGGTGTTCCTTTCTTTGGCTTTTCAGGCAGTCTGTGTGAGTTGTAACTTTTCTTGGTCTCCTGATCCTGTGGAGGCAGTTGTTGCTGCAGGGGTTCAGGTAGTTTCTGTGGTCTCACAGACATTCCGTTCTTGGGAGCACTGCCTGCCCAGAGCAGCGTGGCTGCTGCCTGGGACACCTTACAGCCAGTGTGCCTTGGGGTGAGGATTTCAGAACCTCTTCTTTTGCTTTGTGGGGCTTTTCTGTCCAAGTTTCTTGGCACCAACTGTGAAGGGTTAATGATCACACTGTTAGTCATCAGTCCCTTATCAGTACCAATGTGCAGTTGTTCCACTCTCTTCCCTCAGCCCAGGAAAGAAGCTAACCTCTTTACCCTGGTGTGTGGCTGGGCTCGGGAAAGTGAGGAAACTTGAGTCATGCTGTATTGTTAATAAAAATGTTGCAAAAATTTCCAATTTCCCCTGCTTGATATTGCAACAAATACACAAGTGTGTGAGAAACTGTCTGTGCCTAAACCACAGTGGTTTTGATATGGGATTGCCCAGAGTACTCTGTAGTTAAGCATGTTTGTCTCTGGGAGTGGGACGGATAAAGCAAGTTTTTGTGTGTACTGATGTTTGCATAGAGGGATTCTGTAAGAGTAAGTATGTTGCTGTGAACTTACTTTGCAGAAGATTATATCAAAATATAAAAGTTACTTATTAGTATTATGCAAAGCTGCCTAGTGACTAACCAAACCTCAAGATTAGGAACCATCTGCAAAGCAGTTTTTTCCCAAAGTAGGTGCTGTGAGACATGAAATGGTCAGACCTGTGCGAAGTCATATGGTTCACAGTCTTGTCTGCTATATCCCTGTGCTTGAAACTGGAATGTGGCCCTATGAAAGAAAAAAAAATGCTGTGGCTGCCAGGCTGTGGCAGCATGCTCAGGCAGAGCAGCACAGCTTTCCACTGCCCACTGCTTTTGGAAAAGGGGCCATGGGAAAGCACCACTCATGGTTCTTACCTCTGTAGACCTCCAGCCTGTCCTCATGGGAGGGACTTTTTAAGAACACATCCTTTCTCCTCATGATTTTTTTTTTCCTTTTAAGAAAAGAAAATGGTGACAATCTTTGCTGTCACCACTTTCCCAACAGCAAGTTCGTGGGGTCCCCGATAGCATCTGGGTTTTTACATTAGCAGTTATATTTTCAGTGACAGCTGTGGCTAGAAAAATGTGTCTCTTTGTCATCAGACACATGAGTGTGTTAGAACAAAATCTGAGCTCCTCCTAGTAATTCAGATGAATAACCACTGAGTTGATTCATAGATTTCTGTATAGATGCAGGTGAAATTCTTTATTAAGACTGAGTCAAAGGGTATGGATGTGGAAAATTAAAACCAAGAACCTCTTGTGCCTTGAGTAGATATTCATGGCCAAACCAACGGAATGGTCAAATCAGCTGAAGTCCTGAACAGTGTGTCCCTATAGGGCAGAAAAAGAGATGTGAATTTGAAAGCCCCAAAGACCTGGTTCTGCAAAATTTGTAATTGCCAGTTATTTGTTAGGAAAAGCGAGGACTCACTTTGTCTTCAGTACACTAAAAGATGAAAAATTAAAGCCTGTTAGTCGTCTTGCTCTCTGTCCCTTACTCTTTGTTCAGTAACTTTTGTTTCTTTATTTAGTTTTTCTGTCTCTTTCTTTCCCTTCATTCTGTTTCCTGAATGCTGTTGCTGTCTGTCTTTTCACCCAAGTTCATCCCCTTGAGTTTGCTTGAAACTTGGTCAGGGTTTCAGCACTGCGCTTGGCGCTGGAGGAGGTCAAGGGCTGCTCACAAACAATAACACTGGCCTGCTGCTCTCTACTCATCTGCAGAGTCAAACTGTTTAAAATTAAGATCCCGCTCCCACTCAACTTCTCCATTTGGGGTTTTCCCCAAAGCTTCCCAGAAGCAGATGGCGCTTCCTGGAGCTGTGCTTGCAGAGCACTACACTTTCTGCAGCACTGCCAGCTCCCGACAAATCCAGCTGGATGTGTCCTTCCTTCAGAGCTGCCAGGCTCAAGGAAAGCTGTTCTGGTGCCAGCCTGGTCAGAGGTGGTGTAGAGTCTACAGCCTGACCAGGAGGCAACCTGGGGACAGGTGCTGCTGGCAGGGATGAAGGGACACCTTCTGGGTTAAAAAGTGTCCTTTTCGTTCCACATACCCTGTAAAAGTGAGGTTAGGCTGTGCTGAGAAATGCAACTCAAATCAATTTAATTGATCCCATAAAGAAGGCATGCCTCCAAATTGGTGCCTTTCCCTTTGCCACTGACTTCATGATGCAATGATTTGTCTGTTCCAGAGCTTCATGAAAGGTTCAGGAAAAGATGCAGTAGGTTGAGATACCTCCTGGGAGGCGAGATGGAAATTGAAATAGGTTAGAAATGCTCTGGGAGCAAGTTCAGTTAAAGGGAAAAGATGAAAGAGGGTATATGTTGCATTAAGTACAAAAGAGAATAGAAACTTTCTTTGGAAAATTAGTATTTTAAATAACAGGAGACTTTAAAATTATTGCTTTTAGAGAAAATAAATTACTTTAGGAAAGGAAGAAAGAAAATTAAAACAAGAGACCAGAAAGCAAAGGAAGAGGGCAGAGGAGGATAAAGAAAGAGTGGGGGTAGAGATGGAGCCGAAGGCACTGCCACGAGGGCAGCACATTTTGGACTGGGGAGGGAGGCTGATGCAGAAAGAGGGAGGTGGAGGCTGCCAAGAATCCTGTGTGCACAATTAAGTTCAGACTACAAAACCATTAGGGTTTATGGCCACTTAAGTTATTACAAAACCAAATAAAATGTTTATTTTCTTAAAATGGATTTTATTTCAGCTTGAGAGTTCTGTTTAAATGTGACATGCCTGTGCAGCCTGTGGCATGAGCTGGTGTGACCGAGCCAGTGCTGCTTCCTCTGTGAGCTGCCACTTCGCTTCCTGCAATGGGTGGGTTCACCCGGCTTTGCCGAGGCTGCTGTGGAGGGAGGCACAGGATTGGACCTCGGTTTTTCTTATGTCCTTGTGTGTTTCCTGCTGCTCTTGAACTTTTTCTTTGATCACGTCTCTCACCAGTTTTTGGAAGGTGAAAACTACTCTGTATCTTGGATTCCAACTGTGAGAAACGTCCTTGGTAACCTTGTGTTGCTCCAGATGGTAAAATCTGCAGTCCCTACATCATTGCAGTAAGGCAAAATACTTTTCAGTGGCTTGCCTTTTATCCTAACACTTCTAAAACATTTTTATACATGATCTTTTCAAAGCTACTCTGGGGGATTTCCACTCCCTTGCTGTTTTAAAATGCTTGTACTGCTGTGTTAACCACAAAGCTCACGCTGGTGCACTCTCTCTGTCTCTCTCTCATTTTCTCCCCATTGAGGACCAGCTACAGTTTGCAGGTATGGCTTTACCAAAGTGTGTCTTGTTAATGCTGGCAGGAGTTTAACTTTGCCAGAATTATTTCTCATTTCTGAAGGGCTATTTAGAGGGTTGGCACACAGGGGTTGGGGGAAGGCTGCAGACCCAAAACATCTTGGGAACCAAGTTCACCCCCTGAACGGGCAAAGTGGTGCCACGGTGTCACAGGGGTGAGATTCTTACTGAGATTCTTACTGAGATTTCTGTTGGTGCTTGGGAACGTTATAAAACATTCAGGGATTGCCACAGAAGTGATGGCAACAAGGTTATTTTCCAGCTGTGAACGAGGTTATTTTAAGGCGTAACAATATTGTGTTGATTAGAAATAGATTTCTTGACAATGCAGAATTAATTAATTAATTAATTTTAGAACCTTCAGGGAAAACAGCAGATGTAGCAAATAAGTAAACTGGCTGTAAAATCACAGCTGCTTCAGCACCAGACATACTTCATTAGTTGTAAGAGGGTATTCTTAAAATTTTTTAAATGCTGGCTTGTAATCTGTGTCTTAAAAACCTGATGAAGTCTAGTCTTACGGGAATTTATTGTAATGCTTGACTGTACCTCTATGCAAAGGAAACCCTACTGTCTTACTCTGCTTAGTGAAAATTTGCCTATGGAGATGAGCAAACTGATACTTGCTTAGTAAGGTTTTACTGTGCCTCGAGGATGAGGTAATATTACAGTTGGAACTTCAATAGGATAGTGGTGTCTATATACAAAAGAAAATGTTTGTTCTGCTGTCCTCTGCAGCAACATCCCCTGGCGGGGCTCAGGCACATATCCAATAGGAAATTGTTGCTGTTAGAAATACTCTCTCCTGGATACCAGCTGGTCACTGCACTGCAGCTTTTAAGTGATCAGGACAATAGCAGAGCAGCTCCTGAGGTTCACTTGCTGCCAGCTGAAGTGGGAGTGAGCCCTGAATTCAGCAGTGGGTCTGTGGTGGTGCAGTAGGGGATCCTTTCCCTCTTCAGCCTCTGTGCTGGAGGGACACATGTGATACAGTCAGGGTCTTTCTCCCACATGGGGACTCTGCAAGTGTGTTTTGTTGTCAGCAGTCAAAATGTTCTAACTCTTCGTGGGCTGGAAGGGACAAGGATGATCCCCCAGTGATGTCAGATGTCATCATCTCCTGTTTTCACATGACTCCATATAACTTGCAGTATCTTAAATGTGTATCTCAAACTGTATAGATACTTTTAGCCATTCTCTAGCAAACTGTTACCTCTTCTACTCTGTGTGTTGAGTTGGGGCATATATTTCTTGTCCACAAAATAGTGGTTTTTTGGAGGGGCTTAGAGTAGTAAATCATACAACTTTGTTATTTTAATTCAAAAGTACTGGAGGCAGCTAATCTGTTTATAAGTTTAATAGTTTATTAGGCAGCTTGGAGAGGATTGTTTTAATGCAAGATCTGTTCCCCTCCATCCTCTTTCTGCCTGTCAGCTTCCAATGAAGTGACTTGATCTTAGACCTCTAAATTTGGCAAAACTTTTCCCACTGTGACTAAGACAGTTCTGATCTACCATAAAAGGTTGATAATTTTAGAGGGAGGGACAGGGCATCTTCTAAGACTTGTCCCAACCGAGTGTCTTAGGGCGAAGCAACAGAGCTGAACTAGAGCTACAGAAAGGTAGGTGCATAACCTTTTTGCCATGCCCTGTTGTACGTATGACAGGGAAGCTGGTAAGTGAGGGAGCGATCAAGGTGCTTTTTACTGGGAATACCCCAGTCCTGGAGGGTGGCTGAGCATCACCCTCCCCTCATGCAGTGAACCTGGCAGAAGCCAGGCTCTCAGCCCCATTTGCTGGGCAGCAGGACCAAGGATCCTGTCTTCTTGTCCATGTGTGATGATAAAATCTGTGATAACAACCTGGATATTTTCCTTTCTCTGTCTGAGACATGGTGGCACCCAGTGCCTGGCTCTGCTGTCCTGGAGGTTTTGGTTGTAATGGTGCCCTCACAGCTCATGGGGTAAAGTGCTAACCTTTCAGGGGGGCTTGGCTTCTTGTGAGAGAAAACAGGAAAAACATACTCTCTTTAAATAGAGCAACCACATCATAGGGAATGGTTTTCCTGTGTGCAGAAAGTACGTTTTTGTGACTAGAAGAAGTTAATCTGTCCACAGTAGTTCAGTGTGATATCAGGGTTCCACAAAGCCTCTGTCATTCTAACTGCTGGTGCTGTAGATAGAGAGCAGCAGTGCTGGAGGGGAGCTGTTTGAACATGGCTTTAAAATGTTGATGCAATTCTGTATTCTAGTAAGTCATGCCAATGCTGATTTTTCTCTTTATTATTATGTTCTGCTCAGTTTCTGAACAATAAGCAATTCTAAGTGTGGAACATTTTACTGGAAAATGTTTGGGCTCAGTTTGGTGTGGTGGTAGTTGAAACAGGATAGCTCACAATTTATGAAGTATATTTTTGTTATGAAAATTCTCCCACTTGGATTATTTCCAGTGACGTTAAAGCATCTGCATAGAAAGAGTTGTTCCAGAAGCATTTTGCTTGTGCAGCTAGTGGTGCAGGCAGGGCTGGGATGCTGAAGGGCTCGGAAGGTGCAGCTGGGAGCTTTTTGTACTGCACTGCCTTTGAGCTCCCACCCGTTGGGAGCTGTTTATAGGACTTGGGCTTAGCCTCTAGTGATTCATACAACTTTTTTATGTGTGGGCAGAATTAATTCTATTTATTTCAGTATAGGGAAATCCTTTTTTTTTTTTCTTAACATGTAGATTTTCAGTCTCCATAGATTGGCCTTTTTTTGTGTGTGCTGTTGCAGTGGAGTTGCAGTGAAAATCCTTTTACAGCATGCACTGTCTGCCACAAGAGCATCATTATGCAGCACGAGCCCGCTGCTCTCTGCTATTTTAAACCAGCATTACAGTTTGCACGTGTGCTGAAAAATTGCAGCATACACAAAGGCAGGACACCTTCCCCTTGCTGGAAGCTGTGAGAAGGAAGAAGTGAAAGCTACCTCAGCCTCTACCTACGCTGGCCAGGCATCAGCGTAAGCAGGAAATTGATTCAGATAACCCTGGGGTGCTCTCACTGTCACAAAAAAGCACTTTTTCCCCTGACAGTTTCCCTTTGGTTTCAGTTCAGAGAGCCCATGCGTGGAGCAAAGCCAGAAGTGGGAGCAAAGCTGCTGCAACCTGCCCTGAGTCACTGGTGAGTGCTGGGATGGGAATTACACGCTGCCTGGAATGGTTTGGATCGCATCCCACTGAGTGCTGGCTGGCAGTAGGGCTGGCACAGGGCTGCTGTTTCTCAGCTCCTCTGAGTCTCCCCAGCTGATTCACACGGGCACCTCTCCAGCTTGGGCAAAGCATTGCCATCCACAGGCCCCCTCCCAGAGCCACTAATTTCTTCCAGCAGAACAGCTGCAAACCCTGCAGCAAAGCTCCTGCGATGCTGGCAGCAGCGGTGATCTCCCTGATCTTCTGGGCAGCCAGAGGTTTCTGTTCTGCCCTCTGAGCAGGCAGCCTCCCCTTTCAGCTGGGGTGCTCTTTCCTGTGCCCTTAGATGTCCTCAGCTGTGCAATACCATCCTGGGCAAGGCTGAGGTAGAGGAAGTGCTTTCATGGAGATGCCAAGAGTCTCCATGTTTAGGAGCGGGATCTGGGTGGGGTGCATGATGAAGGTGTTTAAGGAGATACAAGCTCTCATTTAAGCAAGAGAGTTGGAAGGTATTGTAGCACAGCAGAGTGCTCCTTGCAGAAAGAAATGGGAGTGATTTTGGTTGATTTAATGAGCAGTGAGAGCTATGGAGGAGTTTCTGGATGGGATTTTGGGCTGCTGACTGTGTTTCTTTTTAATGTGTCCCATAACTTTTTTGCCTAAAACATCTCACCCCAGCTGGAGTTTCTGGAGTTAAGGGAGATCCCTAAAGGCAAAATGGGTAAAACACAGAATTTGTTGTTGTTATTGGTTTTATTTTAGTGTGTTCTTACACATTAGCTTGCTAAACCACACCGTCAGTAATGTAAGTGCTGGAGCATAATAGGACTGGGGAAATTGGATGCCAAGTAAATGGGAGAGAGAGCAGTAATAAGAGAGAGGAAGGAAACTTGTTTCAGGGTTGTCACCGACCAACGGCAGAGTGAGTTCTTAGGCAGTTCGTCCTGTAGGTGGTCCATGCTCTGGAAATTAATGGTGACAGCTCTCCATCTGCCTTAGAAGCAGCAGGCACACTGCTGCTGGCATCTACCGAGGCAGCCCAGACATGAGGCTGGTAATCCCCTCAGGCTGCATTTTGGCATCTCTGGTTGACGTGAGGAAAATAGAATTGCTCCTTATTAGGTGTCAGGGAACTGGGAACCCCATTTTCAGAGGAGGAAAGATCAGCTGTTTAAAAATGAAAGGAGCAAATGGACAACCACGTCTGGTTTGAAGCAGAAGGCTGTTCATTTGGAGGGACCAAACAGGGTAATTTGCAAACTCCTGTTGAAATAATAAATCTTTAAGGCTGGAATATGATTACAGCTCATATTCCTGAGGGCTACCAGTGTTAGATGATCAGGTGTGCTGGAGAATGTCAGATATTCAGCCTGGTGAAAGGCAGGGAGACTCTCACAAGCTGGGGAGGTGAATACTGTGTACAGCCTCTAACGAGGGTGCTGAGTTACAGGAGCACTTAAATGTTGGCTGTGGAATACATTTTAATTGGTTAAGTGCTTTGGCGTGTTTTGAATCAGGCACATTATCTGTCCGCAGGATTTCCTCGCCCAGTATGGATTGCTAAAGTAGAAAGGAAAATGGATGTTGCTCTCTGAAGCCCGAGGTGCTCTGTGGCAGCTCACTAATTGCTGCTTTCCTGGGCCAGGAGGCCACTGCAGCAGAGAGGGAGGGCGGAGTGTCAGTGCTGGGCACACTGTTTCATGCCAGACACAAAGTTGTTAATGGTGATGTGCTGGCCCTGCGCTTCCCTCCAAAAGCAACAAATGCCCTCGGTGACCTTACAGGAGATGAGTGAGAGCTCTTAGAGAGGTGCTGATGCCAGTAAGAATGACTCCAGTGACTGACAGGGTGGGTGGTGCACACAGAGGAGAAATAGCATCCCACAGCACAACCATAAAACTGAGCACTTCCCTCATGAAATGATCTGGGAGCTCAGGTGTGTCGTGCTTTTGTACAGTCCTATAAGGAAAACATCTTCTGAGTGCAAAGCTGCAAGAAATGCCAATCCGAGTGGCTCTAGGTCTTGAGAGCCACTCAAAAAAGACCAACTGCAAACAACAACTGAGGGACTGGTGGCAAATCTCAAGGTTTATGACTTAGGGCTTGGAACAAATGTTGATGGCTTTTCCTATTGGAAAATTAATGTTGCATTCCTGTGCTGTGTATGAGTTATGGTAGGTTGAAAGAAAAACATACGTCACACTTGTGATTGCAACCTTGCTTTTCTTTCTTTTTTTTTCCACCACTTCTTTCAGACAGAATTAATATAGCCAAAAACTTGCACATAATTAAGTGAAATAAGAGTATACTGCTATAAATGAATGATCAACAGGAAAAAGAAAGATGTCAAGTTAAGAGGCTTCAACTCCAGTAACACCTAAACTGAAGGTAAAATCCTCCTGCTGCATTTTTGTATGCTCCTTGCTGTGAACCACAAAGCCATCTCCTGCTTGAACCAGTGTAGTGAACTTGTAAATTCATGTGGGTGGGCTCTACTTTAAGTGTAGATTTTCCCGGTGAACATTAAGGCCAAGACTTGGCCTCTGCTTTTCCCAGCCGTGTCTGTGAGTCCTGTAGTTCTTTGAGACTAAGAACTGTTGCAAGAAAATTAAAACAAACTCAAAACCCAACCAAACCATAAAAATCTAAATTCTGTGGAATAATTTTCAGATTGTGAAGCTCTTTTCCAAAGAAGCGTGCTTTGATGCTTGTTGTGTAATCTTTGTTTGGTGGTTTTGTTGTTCTTCCATGGCACCACATTTCCCTCTGAAACCTGTCTCCTCCCTGCAGATGAGAGCCCTCCTGCCAGCAGCAGCCTGCTGCAAGCGGTAGCCGAGGCTGAGTGGCTGCCAGGGAGTATTTGAAGAGCTTCTCCCTGTGTCTGCTTCGCTTCCCAGTGCAGCTCCCATGGCCTGTGACGAACCTGCTGCTCTCTCGGGCATCTTCACACGCCAGAACTCCGCCAGCACCAACTCTCTGGACTTTGAGCCCGATGCCGACTACAAGTTTGTGGAAAGCCTGGAGGAGCGCTACAAGTGCGCCTTCTGCCACCTGGTCCTGCACAACCCCCACCAGACGGGATGCGGCCACCGCTTCTGCCAGCAGTGCATTCTTGCCCTGAGGTGAGAGCAGACTCCTCCCGTGTCCGCAAGCTCCCCTTGTTCCCTTTCCTAAAAAAAAACCAGCCCACGTCTTCTATAAATGAGCAGCGAGTGCCATAATAATATTACCAACCGAGTAAGAGGCTGAAGGAGTCAGTGGAAGGACTCTGTTGAACCCAGTGACTGCATGCTCAGTGTTTTAAAGGTGTCTCTAAAGACCTTACCCAGCACTGGTGAACCACAGGGAAGTCAGCGTAAAGAAACTGTTGATGTAAGCTGTGTCTCACACTGCTGTGTGAGATGCTGCTGTGGTCTGTCTGCCTGCCATTGTGCTCTTCAGAGGAATTTGCTGCATTGATGTCTCACGGTGTTGGTGCTGGTGGTTAGATTTGGCTGTGTTCATTTGCTTCTGCATAATTCCTCTGCATTTAGCAGAACTATAAAACTGATGTTAATATTACCTGATACTGCAGTCAGATCACAAGGCTGCTGGCATCCCTCTGCTTGGTTCAAATGAGTTTACCCCCCAGACCTGTCTGGGAATACATTATGGACTGTTTGGTGTACCTGAGGGCAGGATTTTGCCTGGAAAGGCTGCAGAGGAGCCTCTTTATGTGGATGGATGTCACTAATTACCTTTTGTGAATTTTAGATGCTTCATGTTTGCTGCTTTGTCTCTGGGTTGCCTCCCTTTTGCACTGCCTCAGTGAATGTTTTCCTGCACCCTATTACAGGATTTCTGGAAGCCTTTTAAGAAAGGAGCCGTTAGATCTTCTTTTACTGGTGTAGCAAGGAGGGCACTGCTTCTTCTAGGCAAAGGCTGGGTTTAAAGCACACAATGAGATTTTTTGAGGTATGACATTTGTGAGCTGCAGATGGCCAGAGAATGACAAAGTCCTCTTAATTAAAAAACATCTTGTGGTTTTTACCGTTGAACACTCTTAGGACAAATTCTGCTTTCTGTTACATATTCACAGTTGCTGCTTTATGCCCTCTTAGAGCTGTGGGCAGAATTTGGCTCTGTAGTTGCCAGATGAAAGTGTTTTTAAAGGACTTTTTTTTGTTTTTATGGTATCTACTGCTGACTTCTGTCAGAGTCAGATTATAGTATAGCCCAATTTAATAAAATAAATTGAATTTCCTGTGGGTTAACACAACTCTTCTTTTGATCTAGAGAGTTAAATGCAGTACCCACCTGTCCTGTCGACAAAGAAACAATAAAAATGCATGAGGTAAGTGGCTATAGCCTTATTTCAGCAGTCAGCATTTACATGGGAAAGGTGAGACAGCTGAGAACAAGGTGGCTTATAGTCCTCAGAGCAGAGCAGTTTTTCTGTCTCTGAAATAATGCTAAAGGAAGCAGTGTACTCAGTGATGCTCTCCCAGAAAGGAATTATGGCTGTCTAGCTAAAGCTTCATTTTATACCTCATGCTCTAAAGTTATTTCATTTCAGTCTTCTGTATTTCCAGTAAAGTGTTGAAGAATTTCACAAAGCTTTAAATCCTTCCAAGTCACCAGATGTCTGGTTTTTTATGGAAATTTTATTGACTTGCTTTTTTAATGCCCTGTCTTGCTGGGATATCTTGTTTATCTGATTGCCTTAGTTTTCAGTTGGCTATAATTTGCTGTCTTGACTATCTCCATTAGATCTCATTAACCTCGAAGACTTAATTTACTTTTGGGTAACTTTTGGAGGAAAAGAGGAGATCATCTTTTTTTTTTTTGCAATCTATTGTTGGTTTTGGTTGTTTTGTTTTATAATGGATTCATTTGTCCTTATTTATATTCCAAGGCTTGAAAGTATACTATATACTTGGTCCTGCCAGAAATTTTCCAGGGAAATCAAATGTCTCCTTCCTCTCTCTCCTACTCCTGATAGGAAATTGTAATCAGACTGTCCATGGGATTTTTGTTTTTCATTTGCCGTCTTCTACTTCTTGCCAATTTTGATGACAACAATGCAAGAGGATCTCTAAATAAGACTGAGAGTTTGCTCTGGGGGTTTCATTTGCTTCTGCATACACAGCTGAGAATGGTGCTGCTTCTCAGAGGTGACAGAAAGGGTATCTCAGCATCCCCTCCATCCCAAAGGCACTGCTTCAATGTAGTGGAGCATGCCCAAAGCTGGTTTGGCCTTTGGGGCCTGTTAGCTCCAGGTGCTTTCTTCTAGATAGAGGCAGGCTCTGGCAGTGATTGTATAGCTCCTGTGCTACTAGTCCTGCTGGCTGTGGGATGGGTCAGCATCTGTGGAATAACTACATGGGGGGAAGAAAACCCTACATTTATTAGAAATTTTATAAATGGTTCAATTTATAGTTTTAATACAGATTTTCAACATGAATTATCAAGAGCCATACTCACAGTTATGAAGTCTACACTTGAACACCCAGAAGATCTGTAGTGATGTTTTGTTCTTTTATATTATTTATAACATCCCATGTGAGTGCATATTAAGGCTGGTTTGCTTCCTTTATTTCCAGGTATTCAAAGACAACTGCTGTAAAAGAGAAGTTCTCAACTTGCATGTGTTCTGCAAAAACTTTCCTGACTGCAATTCAAAAGTAATTCTGGGACGATACCAGGTTGGTTTGCTTGATCAAATTTTGAAGCCTTTGATTTTCATGACAGCTCTGTGTATTTATGATCAGCTTAATTCCTGTGATTGTCTTCAGAGTTGTTGTAGCAATGTGGTTTAAGTACAAAGATTATGACAGCTATACACTGTAAGTAGCAAATATTACAGCTGTTAGCTTGTTCCAGCTTTGCCTTAGGGTTTTTTTTTAAAAAAGAATCATTTGCTTTATGTAGCCTTAGTAAATCACAGTGTCCATTCATATTCTGAATGCTTAGGTGATTGTTGATTCAAGGAGAAGTGCCAGGTCACACTGGCCATTTGGCATTTAATCTACTGTTGTGTGTTGCAGGAGCATCTCCAGCAGTGTTTGTTTGAAAGCATGCAATGCACTAATGATGGATGTCAGGATCAAATTCTTCGCAAAGACTTGAAAGAGCACTTGAGCCAGCACTGTAAATTCCGAGAAGAGATGTGCCAGTACTGTAATACATATGTGGTGTTAATTAACATAAAGGTAAGATTATGAAGCATTCCCAGGAATCCATAGCACCTGTTTCCCCTTGATATTGTTGAGCGAAAAGTTTCCAGCATTGCAATGGCACTTAACACCTGAAACAAAATTTGGCTGAGTAGCTGAAGGAGAAAATATAATAAATGTGCTTTAAATAATGCCAATTATTGATGCTTTCTTATGAACAACAAGGTGATATGTGGCTTGCATTTGTATGTTTGGGATTACTTTTTGCATAGCTTCCTCTGTATATACTACTTTACAAAAATGAAAACCATTGCCTTGTTCTGTTTCTTTTTCTTCAGAATCATGAGAAAAATGACTGTCCTGATTATCCTGTGCCTTGTCTCCAAAACTGTTCACAAATAATTCTGAAAAAAGAGGTACTATTATTTTTTTCAGATACTGCAATTCAGCAGATCACACGCGTTTATGAAAATTGAAAGCAATGTTGCAGACCTCATTTGTCCGTGCCAATAAAATTTCATTGCTCTAAGTGTTTCCTTTGTTTGATCCTAAAAGGGATGTATCTCCCATCTTCTAAGTGGATTATTCTGTCACTGCAAGCCATTGGTGTTTTGCAGCATGGAAAAATACCTGGCTTGCTTATCGATTCTGAGTACTTGTTTTCTGAGTACTTGTTAAGTGATTGATGGTGTCATGACAGTGGCCTTTATTCACCCTTTGTGCAGCCATTTAGATCTTATTAGTGCTTCCAGTTACCAAGTGTTTATTTAATCACAAACTTCTTTGTTAATACTTGCAGATTGAAAAGCACCACGCTGTGTGTCCCGAGGCAGAAGTGGACTGCCCATATAAGCAGTACGGCTGTCATGTAAAGGTATTGTTTTACAGATCTTTGTCTGCACCGGGACTGGACTTTGTCTCGCAAACCAATCAGAATAATTAAAATAACCAATTTATGTCCTTTCACAACCATTTCTGCTGTTGGCTAAGATGCCATACTAGAAAATCAGGACTGCCCTTCCCTCACTTTCAAGGCATAAAGGAGACATTTTGAATGTTTGCATCAATAAATTTTTTACTAACAGCTTCAAAAATCTGCTTATCTTATTACTTTATTCTTTCACTTCCCCCCTCTGCCTCACTAAGGTTAAAAGAGGGAAACTTGCTGAACATGAAAACAGTGCCCTGAGGGAACACATGCTGCAGATTTTAGACAAGAACTCCCGGTTGGAAGAACAGGTAAGTCATATTTAATGAGCACTCTTCAGCAGCTCTTGACTGGTTAGAGGATGATACGAGATTCTACATTTGTTGCCTGGTTTAGCTCAGCTACATTTTAAAAGACTGTTTTTATGGTCTTTTCACACCGTAGAAGACAGAAAAAGCTCTTCTAGTAAAATGAGTCAATTACAGGGAAACCTCTCTGTGCTCAGGCACGTACATTCTCCACCAGGCACAGTGGGAGGCTCCTTGCCATCACTCACTTCATTTTCTTTCAGTCTCTGCTTTACACTGGATATGAGGTTTAGAGATAAAGTATTTTGATGTTTCATTGACTGGCCAGGTTGCTCAAAAAAGCAGCTTTTAGCTGCCCAGGTCACCTGCTCTATGTCGAGGCAGCACGGAAGACAGCAGAACCAGCTGCAAGCACCTTTCTGCTCATGATCACTTCTTTGGCTCCCAGCAGGTGACACTGGGTGTAGGCCCAGTCCTGCTAAACTGAATGCATCCAAGCTGATGATGAACTTACTCTTTGCTTGTTTATGCAAGAAATAAGCATCCCAAAGTGCTATAACTTGGTTTTGAAGTGTGTGGCCCTCACTGACTCATCTCTTTTGCTGGGTAGACCTCAGTAGAGGAAAAAAAATGCATATACAGACACACAGAAACACACATGCACGTGTGCATGTAAGTGTATATTAACCCGCTACAGAGCCAAATGGATCGTCTTGATGGGAATGAGAGATCGGAGCCTCTTTGCACCTGTAGCCACGTAGATCTATTCAAGAGTCTGATACCTTATGTTCAGTTCTTGCCAGTGCTTATCCACAAATAGTGAATTAAGGAGTGCTCTATCTAGCTCACTTAGAGGATTTGCATTGTAAACTCTTCCACTGTCTCTTATATAGTCATACATGTTATAATTTCTTCATTGTATGTTCTGGTGTTCCTTAGCATTTATACTGTGATTTTTCCATCTGTAGATATCTGACTTGTATAAGAGCCTGGAATGTAAAGAGATTAAAATCCAGCAGCTAGCAGATGCCATCAAGAAGTGTGAGAAAGAATTCAGACAGTATACACAACTGTTTGGTAACAATAGCAACTTGATGGTAAGCACTCAGGTGAGACATTGATTTTACCTTTTTTACCAATTTTCTTGTGAAATATGTTTCTCCAGTAACAATTGTCATTAATAGCACAGCAATAACAAATCTCCCCAAGACCTTCTCATTCTTTTACAATATGGTACTGTCTTTTAATTTTAACTGATACAGAAATTTGGATACGTGATCTGGGCAAAAAGCACTGCACAAATCCTCGTGGTCATGGCAAATGTGCAGGTGTATATTTGAATAATGAGTTGAATGAAATGATGCAGTGTGAATTGGTCTGAATGAGGGATGGCTTCTCAGGCTGTAAATGTGCTGAATTAATCATGAAGGAGCACTGGGATAAATTCATAAGCCAGCAGAGCACTTTGAATGCATCATATCATTGATACTGCTGACATGCAAGACTTCATTATCTTAATTCAAAGCAAATAGCTGATTTTATGGATATCCCTTGTCTCTACTTCCCACCCTCTTCCAATGGCATGAACTGGAAAGGCTCTGGCCAGTCACCTGGATAAGTCTGCACGCCTGGAATCGCAAGTGAAACAGCTAATACAGATGGCAAACCAGCAGCAAAGTAAATTAGACCTGCGGCCCCTGTTTGACACAATTGAAAACGTGAGACAGAAGATTGCCCTGATGGAGACGTACGACCAGCGCTTGGGTACGTTGGCACTTTCCTGCACAGGTAGGGCGGGTTTTGCTCATTTACTGGTGGCTAAGTAGAGGCTCTGGTGCTACACTCAGTCAGTTCTAGCTCTTCACTACAAAAGGGCTTCTTGCATTCTGAGACCAAACTGTGATGGTGTGTGCTGTGTTCTCCTGTCTTTCCCTACTGCACAATGTCTCCTGAACTCCTGTGGCACTGCAGGGCCACAGAGCTGGCCTTGGTCTGGCTTGTGCGCTGTGATGGAGGCCATGGTGCTATTCAGGCATTCATGGTTTATAGTTGCCAGCTTTTCTTATTCAACTACCAGCTGCAATTACAATTTTAAAAAGTTAACAGCTGTAGTTCATAGCCTGTACTGAGGCTTGGGTAGTTCAGTTTTGCCAGCTTGAGTCTGGCTGCTTGTTTTATCCAGGGCTCTGACAGTTTTATTTTTTTTCTCCCCTTCTCTCAGTTGTTTTGGAAAATCAGTCCAGCAAACATGATCTCCAGATCAATATTCACAAAGCACAGCTCAATAAAAACGAAGAACGATTTAAGCTTCTGGAAGGCACGTGCTACAATGGGAAATTAATCTGGAAAATCACGGACTACAAGATGAAGAAGAAAGAGGCAGTGGAAGGCCGTGTGCTGTCCATAGCCAGCCAGCCCTTCTACACCAGCCGCTGCGGGTACAGGTTGTGTGCAAGAGCCTACCTGAACGGGGACGGCTCGGGAAAGGGAACGCACATCTCCCTCTACTTCGTGGTCATGAGGGGCGAGTTTGACTCGCTATTGCTGTGGCCTTTCAAGCAGAAAGTTACACTTATGCTTTTGGACCAAAGTGGGAAAAAAAATCACATCGTGGAAGTCTTTAGAGCTGACCCCAACAGCAGCAGTTTCAAAAGGCCAGAAGGAGAAATGAATATCGCGTCCGGCTGTCCGCGCTTCGTGTCGCACGCGGTCCTGGAGAACACAAAGAACACCTACATCAGAGATGACACTCTCTTTTTGAAAGTGGTTGTGGATCTAACTGATCTGGAGGAATTGTGAAAAGCGTGCCCGATTAGTGTGACTGCCGTAACCATGAGGAACTGCTTTTGCGGTGAACACCAGCCCTGCAATAGTGAATTGCCACCAGTCAAGCTACTGAGAATGTTTCACAGCTTTGGACTACAGGACAGATAATGAATTGCCAAAGCATGGGCCTTTCCTTTTCTACCCTTTTTTTCAAGACTGCATTTCTAAGGCAGCTAGAAGTCCAGTTTGATGCAGACATGCATTCGATCCAGATTGGCTCAGTCCAGGCTGGGGGGAATGCTTGGCTCCCATCACCAGACTGGCATTTGGAGATGAAAATCCTCCAGTAAACTCCCCGGAGCCCAGGCAGGCCTGTGGGCTCTGCTCCCTCACACAGAAGCGAAGCCATGCCCAAACGTGCAAGTGCATTTCATCTGTCTGCAGTGGAAACATTTCAATATGAGCAAATTCAAATCGATGTGTCTTGATCCCTCCATCTCCTGGATTTTTGAAGCAGGGAGAATGGCTTCAGTTAGGCAGGGAAAACATTTGCCAAGTATCTTGCATCTTTTTTATTTGTTTTAATTGTGTTTTTCCAGAAAGCCCAGAGGAAGGAGCCAATGCCTTTTACTTTTTTAGCCCGTTTTTTCAGCTGTACAGGGTACCCCCAGGTCACAACAGCTTTCTTGTGTCCTTTCAATTCCTGCCTAGTGCCTTGGGACTGGTTTCCATTGGTGGTAAACATCTACAGTCCCCATCTGAAGCCAAAAGCTGCAGGTGCTTCTTACCTCTCAGGACACGGCCAGAGGCAGGGCACTCAGCCAGCTGCCAGCTCTCGGCTGCACTGCTAGAAGAGGGGCAAAACTCCTGTTCTTTTGCTTCCACATCTTGGCAAAAGAGATGTTTTCTGGCCTACCAGCTCTACAAATGGCAGGAAGAGCTTGGGGAATTAGCTCACATAACATGCACTTTTCCTCTCTCCTAGAAGTTTGGGGAAGAAGGGAGAAAATGGATTAGGGAGTGAGGTTGCTGTAAGAACCCAATTTTCACAATCAGTGCGGCTCTAGTGTTTGTTAAAGGATGACACAGCTGCTGACCGCGATGTCTGAAGATCTTAATTTTTATTCCAAGTTCCTTCCATACTGCAAGGCAATGTGTGCATTGTACAGGGTTTATTTGAGACGCACTAAAACCACCAAGATCAGGCACTGAGGAACAAGTGACACAGAATACATGTGCCTTTTTAAAGCCCTTTGGGTGCCTGTAAGAGGGATGTAATTTTGCATACTCAGTCATTCTGTTATTACAAGTGGCAGAATTTTGCATCTCTCATCTCTTACAGGTCAGGTAGGGAAACACCATGGCATTATCCATTGCTCCAAAGCTTATCAAGAGACAGCAAGAAACTGAGCTGGGTTTAGAGTAAGAGTAAACTAGGCAGGACTGAAAACCGGCACAGACTGAAAAGTGTAAGATAGAAAATTCAGGAGGACAAATGTGGCAAAATGAAAAAAGCCCTTCCTGTGCGGGATGGTGATATCAAGGTAAATAATTCAAGGACTGATACTAAGATGAAAGCAAAACACTTTATTTTGTATCTGCAGTCTTATTGCTAGACGTTTACTTTGCCACAGGGTTTTTAGGACATAATTCAGACACATGTATTTCCTAACTCAGGGGTGGAGGGGAAGAGATCTTAGTAATCTGTACCTCATGGTGGGTTAGCACATGTGAAATCTTTGTTTTGATCTAGAAGTCCTTTTTGTTTTACAATGTCAAGATGTACTGAGCCACCATAGGGGCTTTCCGTGTTCCCGGGGACAGATTGTGAGGAACAAATTTTATTCTTGCGTACCACCACCATTGACCTCAAGGGTAATTTCGGCTGTAAAACAGAACGAATTAGGCATAACACTTGGTTGCAGAAAGAGCAGGCTTGTTTTGACAGTGGTGTGGCATTCTGTGACATCAACCCTGAGTCTGGATTTCATGTTGATTATTACTTTAATATTTGTCATGTAACTTTCAAAGTGACACAACTTGCATAATAACCACTAATAACTAATGGGAATGTACCACTCCTGTGTCCTGGGACTCTCCAGGACATAGAGTGTAAAATACAGAAAGTGATAAAGAACTCGGACAAGCAAGGGAGGCAAGATGAAAGGGATGTGTATGGTCTGTATCCTGGCAAATTCCCAGCCCTCTCTGCCTCCACCACCCCAAGTGTAAATTGGGGATAATAATACTTGCAGAAGCGTTAGGGCTATTTAAATGTTTGTGAAGAAGTTTGAGCATGAAAAGAGCTAAGTATTATTAAAACTCCATTTCTAATTGTTAGAGTAGGTGATGGCATAGTGACGTGGATAAGTGTTAAGTGTTTTCCTAGACAGATTTTGAAAGCATGTTTGGTTTTAGGCAGTTTGTACTGCAATCTCTCCTCTACCTACTGGTTGGGTTTAGGTTCTTGCCATGAATATTCCTTTTAAAATTTTGAAGCACAAATTCATCCTGGGCAATGGAAACATCCCTTTTGAAATACTGCCTGTTTTATAAAGAATTAGTTGAGAAAATTAATTTTTTTAAAGACAACCTTCTTTAAATTGGTTCTTTTTAGTACAGAAATTGAGAGATTTGTGTTAAAATTTTCAGTGATTTTTTTACTACTTGCAAACAGGGTTTTAAATTTCATCTCATTCCTAATAAAGAAAAATAATGTATAGCATGAATTGTCAGGAAGAATTTTGATGTTGCATGAAGAATACCAAAAAACTTTTCAATAATACTGTACTGGGTAAGTAACCAAAAGAGTGTAGGGTACTTCTACATCAGCATACAGTATGTTTCTAATGTATTTATTGATAGTTTGTAGTTGTTTGAAGATCTCTTACTACAATAGAGGCATTTTTCTAGCTGAATGTCTTTACTGTGTACATAAACTAATGTAAGAATAAATAATTTTATCATCCTTCTGGAGTGACTGTGGCCTACATTCCTTTTGGCTGGATTTAATCAGACTTTTAAGGACGTAGAGTACCGGTATTTGTTCACACTAATTTAAAAAAAAAAACAAACCAAAAAACCACAGAACAAACGGACACTGCTTTAGATTAAGACTCAATGTGCTTCCTGGGTATTTTGGTTTGCACTTGAATATCGTAGAGCAGCCGCACATACACATTCCGAATATCCTAAGCTAGATCAGGTGAATATCCTCGAGGTCTGAGGATGCACTGCGATGATAATTTCTGCTTGGGGCGGGTTTGGGCTCAGCAGGGGTTGGATTTGTTTCGGTTCGGAGCAGGAACAGGAACTGTTCCAGTATACCATGACTACTGAGTGCTTGGGAACACGGTATTTTACAGCGGGGAAGGGGACACTCGGGAGGGCAAAGCCCAGCGAGTCGAAGGCGGCGTGGGCGCAGTGCTCCCGTCCCTGTGCCTGCGATGCCGTGAGGGAGGGCAGGAAGCGGCGGCGGGCGGCCCCAGCCCTTCCGGGTCGCGGGCGGCGCCGGCCGAGGGGCGGTGGAGCGGGCCGGGGCATGGTGGCTGCTGAGGGCCGTGGGCGGGCCCTGGGCGGGATCCGTGATCCATCGACAGCCCGACACGTCGGTGTGGGGTTAAAACCCCCCTGGCGTCTGCGCTAGCGGCACCCAAACGCGGGTCTGGCCTCCGGTTCTAGGTGCAAGGGGATGAGCCTGAACGTGCTCTCCCCCCGCAGTGTGGTGCAGTGCCATAGGAGGGGAGTGTGATCCTTTGCTATGTGCTCCGGGATGAACCAGCTGGAGCAGGGAGGTGGGACCAGGTGACCCTCTGTGGTCCCTTCCAGCCTGTCCCACGCTATGATTCCATGGCGCTGCCCTCAGGCGTGCTCGCAGGTTTCCTCTGTTTCTGCACTGCCCTTTTCCCCCCGCCCCCCCAAAGGCTTTTGGAAATGGTGTTATTGAATGTACTTTTGCCTCTGACTAGATATGGATAACAGGAAGGATGAAAAAAGTAGGACGCTGTGTGCAACCTCAGAAGAAGGGCTGAAGGCCCGAGGTAGGCGCTGTGATCTGTTGCTGTTCTGTGGTGTTTGTGTGTTGCCCTCTGTGTCGCTTACCGGGTTTGGCCGCTTGCTAATGGCGATAGACCATGGTGCACTGGAAGAGTGGGGAAAAACACAACCAACCCCTCAAAACGGGTTTATTATGTTCGAATTCTGCTAAGAGTCATTTCTGTAGGCCACAGTTACTAGCAGGCTTGTCACTGTTGCCTTGTGTTGTCCTAAGGAAAAGAAAAAAGGAAACGAAAGCGCAGCAGAAGCAGATCCTCATCTGTTTCATCCACATCATCTTCTAGCAGTACATCCACTTCTTCCTCCTCATCACGCTCATCATCAAGGTCATCTTCTTCCAGTAGTAGTAGAGGTAAGCTACCTACACTTGCACGTAATATTTTCCAGTTTTGACAGCACCCCTGAGGGCATTTAAAGCTTGTTTTAAATGTGGCGAAACCTCTACAGAGCGACAGTGCAGAATACCACTGATGCTTGTTCAAGGTGTTTCTCTCATAGCCCTTTCCTACTGTGTGTAAAGGTGCCACTTCACACAGAGTTTGCAATGTTCTTGTGTTAATTTAAACTCCTTCAAAAGAGAAACTGCCATTCAAGCCCCTCTATTCATTACATTTTCAAAACACAGATCTTTTCTTACTTCACTAGTGTATCTAGACCAGAGTTGTGGATTTTGATTTAGTTCTTCTTTGGTTTTAACATTGCAAGCTTTTAACTTTGAGGACTCACATTAAGCCAGCACATCTGCAGAATCAGTAAATCAGGTATTTTCACTTTCCATGTTAGTCCAGTAAGTGGCAGTAACTTAATGTGTTTTCTTTCTCAGGGTTAGTTCAACCTGTGTCAATATATATAGCTGAATTGAAGCATTTTCTTCCTATGTGTCTCATTTCTGTGTGTCTTACCTGTAACACAGATACCTTTTTCAGAATGCTAAACTTACAGGGTTTGATTTTGTTGTTTATTTTTTTCCTTAATTTTAGATTCTCCTAAGTCTAAATCAAAGAAGAAGAAAAAAGAAAAACACAACAAAAAGGTAAAAGTTTGCAAAGAGAAATAAGTAGTTAGCAAACAGAAAATAGTTCTTTATATTTCAATAACCTTAAATGTCATGTAAGACAATGCTTTTGTCTGTGGCTGTGTAAATCTGAATCATGCTTTTTGGGTTGTGGTAGCTGAAGTGATAAATGGGAACTTGACTTTATACAGAAAGAGAAATAATTTTAAAGTTACTTTTCCCAATCATTGCTGGTCCAGCTGGAGTTTAGAGTAGTCTCTGAAGAAAAGAGAAGTGAGGAGTCTTGATAACTTTATATAATTTGACAGAAGAAATTATTTACAGTCAGTGAGAGAAGTGAGTGGTAGATTGTTGCTGTTGTAATTTTTCTATTTCATTTTCAGTGATATTATATATTGGGGTTACTTTAAAAGAGAGAGAATGGGGAATCAGATCTTTTCTGTTCTTCAGAATCCCAAGGGTTGCAAACCCTGCTGCATTACTTTCTGTGTACTCCAGCTACTACCTGTCCAGCAAGTGGTAAAGGCAAGCAGTAGTGGCTGTCTTGTCTTGAGTGGCCTTGAGAGATCCCTGTGGGTTTGGGGGGTTTCTGCCCGGGTTAGTCTGTAAGCATAAGAGCATATGTCTTATTCTCGTAGAAAAGGAAAAAGGAGAACAAAATGAAGAAAAAGAAAGAAAAGAAGAAAAGGAAAGAGAAAACAGGACCTGTCCAGCTTTCCAAGGTATGCTTGTTCCGAGTGTGAAGCCCTGTTTTATTTCTCATCTACATATTTAATCCGTCAGGTCATAAAAATGTTTATAAGATCACTAGTTTGGTCATCAACAATAGAAACCTGTCTCTGTTGTTTTGGACAGTCAGGAAGCATAAAAGATTCTTTTCTGTAATTTTGCTTAAGATTTGTCATATTACAGAACAAAGCTTATGTCTTTTCAATGTGTGATCTCATTTTAGTTCTTCAAGAACAAAAAGAAGAATGAAAACTACAGCATGATAACTGGAAGAAAAATCAAGATGAAAATAAAGAAGACTAAGGAAGATATAGAGGTAAGAGTTAAATTGTCTGAAAGTTCCTTAGAAAAAATACTGTATCTTTTAATATTTTTCTAATAGTAGTTTCTGTAGAGGAGTGGGTCTTGCAGTTAGGATTTGTAAACTGAGTGTAGCTTTTAGTGTGGCTGTGATGCCCTCTGAGAAATTCTAATTCATTTTTTTGGCAGGTTTTATGTTATGGGGGGGCTTGGAATACTCAGTCATGAGCAGATAAACCAAAGGATGCTTGTGCAGATCCTTAGAATTTCAGCCTCTAATCATTAGCCGATTTGTAGCTTTGTGTTACACTGGTTTTAATTGTACTCATCTTCTTTTAGTCTCTTGTGATCAGTTGTTGTAATTGCTACTTTGCTGTGGTTTTCTAACACACGCAAGACTAGCCTTTATTTAGAGAGGACTTTAAAAAAACCCAGTAGTATTATTAGGACCACATGCTCCTTCATTTTCTCAAAGCAGTCAAATGTTTTTGCTGAGATACTCAGGGAAATAAGTATCATGAATAGTGCTGAGTGCTATTGCTATGGATGTTTGGACTCAGCACTTAAGTAATACCTTCAACTCTTTTCAACAATTTCCACACCTTAGGGTGACCTGCAGAGGGCTCTGGTACTGATTAGGAAGTATTACTTCCTTGGTGTACCCAGCTTGGCAGATTCTGATTCAGCCCTACTAGTTCATTCTACAGCTACCAAAGCAGTCCTGAGCATTCTGAGTTAAATGTGACTGAAAACACATTATCCTCTCTCAGTGGCACTGAAGTGTGTGTTAAATTATGCAGAATGCTTGCTAGTTCTGTTCCAGTAACCTGCTTGTTACAATATTTGATGTCGAATATTTGATGTTGGTCCTTTTTTGATCAGTGCCTGTGGTCTTGTTGAATTGAACAACATCCACTCCTTAAAATTTTTAAAGATTCAATAATTTTTTATTAAAAACACCAGAATTGACTGGTTGGGCCATCTCTTATGTGAAGAAAGAACCTAAATTCAGGGTTCTGTTATGCTGCAAGCTGTTGTTTATGCATAGAAAAAAAAAAGATGCTTCCCAAAGCACAGGACTTTCTGTGAGTACGGTGAAAGTTGCCTCAGACACCAGAGAGGAGCATCTGTTGTGCTTGAGAGTTCCCTCCTGGGCAGGCTGTGAGCTGCACGATGACAACCCACTGGAGCCTCCGCAGGGAGCCACTTAGGAAATGTCACATGGAATAGTGACAGTGACCGCTTGTCTCCCCAGTACCCATTGCCTGGCACTTCCCCTGGGCACCCACACCTCACTGGTAGCTGGTTAGAGCCAGCTGTGTCAATGGCACTTGCTTTGGAATGTGAAAAGCCCACAGAAAACAGGGATCTGTGGCCTTGCTCCACTGAGTACAGGTCTGTTCAACCACTGCCTCTGCTTGTCTGCTCTCCAGAGAGACCGGAACCGTGCACAGCTCCTGGAATTTCTGAACTCTGCCTTGTAACAGGAAGAGTGCTGACCAAGGACCGTTAGATGTACCAAGCCAACCATCATCCTAGCAAAACACTAAACGGGAACTCAGGGAAAAGGACACCAAGTTGGACAAGACCAGACCCTCCTACTGAGAAGACAATTGGGATGTCCTTTTTTAATGGCAAAACGAAGAGTAGCTAATAACTTGTTAATGGAGATCCAAGTCCTCCTTTTGAGATCCTAAGGTAATAGCCAGGCTGTGGTGTTTTAGAAAAGCTGAAGTGTGTTCAAAATGATAAGAAATTACACACTGAAGTCCAGTAATGTAATTTCTATCCTAACTGCATGCAGAATGCACTCTTGATTTCAAATGTCTTAATTTTTCTAGTAGTTTAAGCAGAATATTTGTAAATGTTTATTTGAAAGATGAGGTGTTTCTTTTATGTATATTTTTTTCTGGTAGTGGTTATGCTTATCCTAAAGAGCAAATTGACCTTTGTAAATAGAACATCCTTTTACATAAATGATTTTTTTTTGAAAGTTCATTCACTAAATGTTATTTTCTTTCAGAATTTGAGATGTGATGTTTCTCTGGACAGTTTATTGCTCTCTCTCATTGGAAAGTGTAACAGCAAAGTACTCTAGAGCAATAATGGTAGCAAATTATTTTTATCCTAAAATAGAAGCAGGAAAGGTCTCTGGTTTTGTTTGTTCATCTGAATCAGTTGTTCAGCTCACGTTAGATGGTTTGCCCCTCTCATCTGGAGTTTCAGTTCCTAGACCAAAAGCTCTGGAGTTCCGGCCTGCTTTTCTGATCCTGTGAGCCATGTATCAAATCTTTCTCTGTTCAAAGTGCAGCAAGACACATACCATGGTCATACCTTAGTATGATGGAGAAAGAGCTGTGGAATGGTGTTGAGGCAGGCAGTGCCAGTGACTTTATGGGTCTGTTGTCAGTCCACTGTGAGATGAGACAGGTATGGACAGGCAGCAGGAGCCCAGCACAGCTTGTGGGTGTGCCAGCTGTGGTAGTTTGCTCAGTGCCTGCGCTCCTTCTTCCAGACCTTGGCTCTTGGTTGCCCAGCAGGCCCCTCTG
Source organism: Falcunculus frontatus (assembly GCA_013398115.1). Taxonomy (NCBI): domain Eukaryota; kingdom Metazoa; phylum Chordata; class Aves; order Passeriformes; genus Falcunculus; species Falcunculus frontatus. The sequence goes on along the minus strand of VZRV01004135.1, from coordinate 137,744 downwards.
TATATAACCGTGCTGTGGGAGTTCCACTTGAGTCGCTCGTGAAGCAGGTGCTCCTCAGGAGCTACAGGTTAGGAATGCCTGAAGGGAGGACTTGAGGGGAGTTGACTTAGAAAAGAACATCAGGTGTACAGCAGTCAGAGTGAGGGGAGTTCATTAAAGAGCAAATGGAAAACTGTCTGCTGCGGGGCTTTGAAGTAAACCTGAAGTTTTGTACTATTGCTCAAGGGATAATTTTATAACTGTTTTGATGTGTGAAACCCTCTGAAGATGCTAGAATCCTTCCCCTAGTTTTCTTTTGTTGTGAAGCATTTTATAGCTGTTGCAGAGATGTAACTCTTTACTGACTAAAGCCCTGATCCAGCAGAGCAACTCCTTACATTCTTATGAACATAAAACTTGGAAAAACATAGGTAAGAAACGGAGTTTCCTTGACTTTTAATCTGACAATGGAAAGGGGTTTTTTGAAAGCACTGTTCTGAAATGTCAGTAGGGGGAAAAAGCCAAACAAACAAGAAAACCCTTTTTTTTTTTCATGGGGATTATGCTTGATTTATGGTACTTTGGTATTTTCTAGCTAGTGATGTCAAAGCATCTTGCCCAGATAAGCAGCTTTTGTCTCTGGACTTTGCATAGGGTTAATCCCAAACACACTCTTAGAAGACACTTAACATCCTTCCCATTCCCTAGGCTATATTTTATATAAAGATAGTATAATTTCCGAAAACTTGGTGCAGGGTGGGGAGTAGAAATTTGGAAGATGGAAAGAAAATAGGAATGGGAAACCCAGAGATCGCAGTTGTAAAGAAATGCACTGGTTGGAATGTTCATACTTAGTTTAAATAATTTGCTTTTTGTTGCCTTGGTCAAAATCGTAAAAACTCCTGCCCTGTTCCACATTAGTATGGAAAAGGCAAAGAGCCTTTAGTAATATGATGTGGACGGTTCTTCTTGTAGGGTTTTGGTAGTTGGCGAATCTCATGGTACAAAAATAAGTCAAACTATTTCTTCTTAAAAAACAAACTTTTTTTTGGTGTGAGTTCAGGACAGAGAAATTTTCTGTTGGTTTTTTTTTTTTTTTTTTTT
>VZRV01004135.1:54687-136648 GCA_013398115.1 Falcunculus frontatus | reverse complement strand
TTTTTTTTTTTTTTTTTTTTGACATGCTGGGTATGCTTTGGTGATGCTTTAAATTATTTCTGTGACAGCATTTACTTCTAAGCTATCATTTCTTCTAGAAAGCCGAGCTGCTTAAACTCTGTGGCAGTGATTCTGCTCTATTCTCTCCTGCCCAGTCAGTTATAAGTGCTCTCTGAAACTTCCCAGCAGTTGCTGCTTTTACGAGCCTCCTTTTCTGTCCTACCCATCTCCATGTAGATTCTCAGGTTTCTAAAGAGGCTTGAGTCACGTTGCATCCTTCCCTTCTCCATCTTTCCCCACAAGCACTGAGATCCTGTGCATGTTCTTGGGACTGAGTATTTTTGTGGCTGCTGTCAGGAAAAGGCCAACAGATTGCAGTCCTCCCTAGTGAGCACAGGCCCTTACAGCCAGAATAATCGCCTTGCACCCTCAGGGCAGAAGTTCATTTTACTGACCTTTTCGCTAAAGCATAGCTTCTTAAATACTGCTTCAGATCCCTGTTGTGGCAGCTGCACCACAGACTGAACCAGACGAGAAAGTCACAACAGTAAGAATATGGTGAAAATCAAGTTGAGAAATTTGCATGAGGGAATTGTGAAGCAGCATGGGATGTTAACCTGATACACACATGGCTGATAGAGACACTTGCTACCAGGTCTGCCAAAAAGTGCATGTCGTGGGCAGAGGTGAAGGCTGGAACAATAGAGCAGTGGAAAAGGTGTGGGGTAGGGATGGAGGGAGACTGCTGCAATCAGAAGTCACGGAGTGGGGCAGAGGTCAGGTGATGAGGCAGGGGCTGCTGAAGCTTACCTGGCTGGGCAAGTTGAGGTTCTTCCAAAAATGCTGAATAATAGAAGTCTTTCAGATGTGAAACCTGCTTTGTGTGTGTGTGTGTGTGTGTGTGTGAGACAATCTTCCCTACCACACTCACTTTCTGTGTTCCTGCACCAGCTGCCATTCTGAGAATCATGCAGAACTCAGCTGATTTTTTTTTAGCAGCAGGATTTTCAGAAACAGAAGTCACTGTTTTGGGAAGGAAGGGAAGGATACATTCTCTGAGCTGCTGCCGCCATGCCCATCTTCCTTGGCACTGTTTAAAGTATTCTATCCCAGCCAGTTCTTGTGGGCAGTGCAATCCTTTGTTACTCATTTCCTTTACAGTTGGCTTGAACTTCACTCTTTCGCCCACACAAAAACATAGCAGAGATGAAAAGCTGCGGAAATATTTATAAATGCCACTTTGACTTGGAAGTACCTGGCTTCATGGAACTAAGGTGTCTCATCCTGCAGAGCTGATCAGGGCCTGCCATTTTGGTAGCAGTGCAATATTCAGTATGGTTAAACTCGGGCGAGTTGTGCTGCTTGGATGTACTTGGGGTTTCATGCTGCAGGAATGTATGAGCTTCCCAGTCATCTTCTGCAGCAGGAAAAACTGAGTGAGCTCTACATGCAGGGGAAGAGCAGAGGTCAGAGAGGCTGGAGTGACTTGCCCTGGCGTCACCTGCTGAACCTCTCTTGGTGTGGACAAGGGCCTTGATGGCTGGTGGAGCTCTGATGTCCTTTCATGTGTTAAACACACTCCTCACGGTCTTTGCTGTCTGGGTCTTGGCTGTGTGTATTTAGAAACAAGTTTCCAAAGTTCTGGTTCAACGCTCAAGGTTGGGACTTCCCCTGTCATTTGAGGACTCCATGGAATGGCTGGATTTTATGTTGTAGTGGGTTTTCCTGGAGGAATGAGGTCTTGGGCACACCTGAGAATCCTCCAGTTTGCACTTAGTTATACGTGAAGCTGTAGGGAGATGAGTTTTTGAGGAGCTGCTTCTTAAAATTATTGGCAAGCACCCAGCTACCTAGTTTCATCTCTGGACAAAATTAATCATCAAAACTACTGTCCAGTGCAGAGACTGTGATTTATTTGCCTGTTGACAACAGATTTTTTTTCCCTGCCTGTTCAGTTTCAGTCTTAAATTGTGCTTCAGGGGTAGGACTCATGTAGTGCTGTCTGAGGGATGAGCAGGACGGTGCTGAGGGGTCTGAGGAAGTCTCTGGAGAGCCCTTTGGAGCAGCATGAAGAACATCATCACTACCCAGCCTGAGAAGCCCAGTGTTTATGATGGCAGCTGTTCCCATGCCAGCATGCTGGCCACTGGTGCCATCTTCCTCTCAGGCACTGAACACCAGAGCTAACATCACTTGTGTTCACTTTGCTCTCCGTTCATGAGCTGCTCTAGGGGTGACGGAACAGTGGTGTGAGAGGGAGGAATCTGCATTTGTCAGGAGAGGCCTGGTTAGGGAGCTGCTGCCTGTTGCCTGGTTTGTCGGTGTTGGAATATCTGCCGGTAGGTGGCATTGCTGTCCAGCTGGAATGTCACAGGAATGGGGTTTTTTTTTAACCTTTGGACATAGGCTTTGCACTTTCTGATTCTGAAACCCTATAATTAGCCCGCAAATACCTAATTATGGTTGTTTATAGGGAACATGTGTTACTGCTGTCTTATGAATTTAATCCAGTCTTTGTTCCTTTCTTGCCCTTGGCTGTGCTGAGGACAGACAATAGTCTCTTCTGCTGGTGCCTGTGTGCCAAAGGCAGAAGGAAGCCTTTAACTTTTCAGTAGCTGAATGCAACTAGGAGCAGGTTGCTAAGAGCCAGCAGGGGCCTGGAAAGTGCACCACCCTACCAGGGGCTGCTGAGTTCTTCAGAAACTGCACTCTGCTCTTCTCCATCTCCTTAATAGCAGGGCCAGAATATAGAAAGAAAATTTACCAACATAAGGAGTATTTCAGTGTCACTGCTTCATAACAGATCTGGTTATTTAAATAGTCTTCAGACCAAATTAAGTGCAATCTGTTGCTTTGGGCAACCTGACCCTGGAGAGCATCGGGTTGGAAAAAGTACTGCACATGGCCTGTGACCTGATAGAGGCCTCTGAGGATACAGCATTGTGAACACTAAACAGATGTAATAGTAATTACATTCTGAGAGCAGATATGCTGATGTCAAAAACACAGGAGCTCCTTCCCCCACTTTGGTGTCTCTGCTCCTGGGTCAGATTACATTTATTTGGTAAAGGCAACATGTGGCTGTGACTAAAATATAGAGGTGAGATGCAATAATCTGTGGGATAATCCTAGCCAAGGCCCTAACAAATTATAATTTTATAAAGTGTACGGTGTATGCAGTGTATTCTTGTAGGCCTCTTTCTCACCTTTCTGTTGTGTTTATTAAAATCTCATCCTGTAAAGGTTTTCCCTTAGTCTGAGAATATCTTTGTGCAGCAAATGCACAGAAAATAGATGGTAGTCATTGGGAGACCTGGGCCCGAGATCCAGCGCTCAGGGCCAGCAGAGCATCTTTCTGCTGTAAGCCAGCTTGAGACATGGCTTGTCTGACCATGCAAGGGGAACAAGAGGTCCCTTGTGCCAACAGCTCATACATGGACAGCAGTACTAGGGAAAGGCAGGCACTGAAATTACGATGTCTCTGCCTGGCACTGGTGGGTGGAACTGAGGGAGGCCTCATAGCCCTTCCTCTATTGCAGGGCACAACCAAAAAGGCTGTGACTGATGCAGTCCAGTGCTTCTTGGGATGCTTTTTGGGCAAAACTGCAGTACCATGTCCTTTAGCAGCGAGGTGTAGCAGAACACAGGAATATCAGAGTGGCCATTCAGTCAAACAGTCTGTAGTTTTCCTTCTGGAGGAGGCCTATAGCAATGTCTGGGGGAAGTAGTGTGAGTAACAACACAGATTTGCTTGTCTACAGCTTCTGGCAAGGAGTAGCTTTAGCCCTGTGCTATAGGGTGCATCGAGAGCACTGTGGTTTACTAACCCCCTGTACTCACAGTCCCCTTGTGGAACCACTTGTCTGTCTGATGTGAAGAATGTGCTAAGCAGTGGAATTAATGCTTCAGTAATACTTTGTGTGTGGGAAAAAAAGGTTCCTTTTTGTTAAACACATGCATGCTTTGTATATACGATGCTTAGCATAGGGAGCCGTGAGCCATCTGGGGCCATCTGCTGATATTAAAGTGTTTCAGTACACAGGATCAGGTATGGAATCAACAGAGTGACTCAAAAGTATCTGGAGACAAAACATCCATTTCGTCTCTCGTATCGTCTCATTTTGTGGTAATACTGGTAAGACGTGCTTGGAAGCACGTTGATGAAGACTTCAATTCAAGGTTGTATCTGCAAACCATGTAGCTTCAGAGAATTTCAGACCTTTGCAATTGCTTAATCCTGGTTATTTATCACGTTATATCTTGAGATCTGATTGTAGAGGTAGCAAGATAGAAGGTGGGCAGTTGCATTTGTAGTCTGTAGAGAGAGGATGGAGGTTGTTTTGTTTAGATCAAGTGCCTTTACTATTCTTGCCTTCCTCTTTTGATACATACACAGTAGGGCAGTGGAACAGCTGTTGTGTTTGGCTAGATATAGACAGATTATATTTCAGGAGATCTTTAATTAAAGACAACAAGTACAAATAAATTGGTTTATATACCACAGCTTTGCTTTAATTCTCCAAGGTTCCATGATGAAATGTATAAACAGTGCAGTGTCAGCAGACAGGTATTTCCCTCAGAGCTTACTCCAATTCCCCGTGGCATGACAGCTGCCTGAACTCTGTGCTAATGTGGGTGAGGAACCTCAACTCCTGGCTGCACATCCTTTCTGGCTGAAAAAGCCTGTAGCCAGGCTCATCTCTAGAAGCCACAGGAGCGGGGCTGCACAGCCTCCCTCAGGGGAGTAGTGCCTCTAAGGAGTGCTAGCCCCTGGAAGCTGAGCAGTGCAGCTGAGCTGCTGCCATTACTTACTAGAAGGTATAGCAAGTCTAGGACTGCTTTTTCCTGGGTGTGACAATGTCCTTTGGACAGCACAACACTGTCAGCAGTGGGGCAACAGCAATGCTCTGAGCTGATACCAAAATCCTTGCTCAGTTCTGAGAGAATGTTTGAGGATTTAGAATGGTTCTTGTTCGGTTCACTTCTGTTTGTTAGTGATGATGTGCTGCTACTTTACGGTTTATTCTCCTTAAAGAATAAGACACAGGACTAGCTTTCAGGAGGTGCTAAAAACAGACCAGATGGTCTCATCAAGGCCGTGTAGAAAAGGGGGTTTTTTGTTGTTTTTCTACACTAGCTAGTAGTGCAGCCCAGGAGGAGCAGAGCTGTAGAGTCAGACAGTTACCAGTGAGGGCCTGATCTTCACACTACACAAGTTTCATGAGAGTTTACTTCAGACCACCCTTAGTGCAGATTTATGGTCTGTGAGCCACTTGCAGTGGATCATTTGGGTTGGCTTTAGCCAGAAGCAATCTGGTTTGCCTGCTGTGTGTGCCCAGTGCCACGGACCGTAGCACGGTAGGTGGGGACAGTCAGGAGTTTCATGCTCCTCATTTGAACTGACACTAATTTAGCCACACCAAATGTGGAATTAGGACAAGGCAAACATGAGTGGGTAGTTGTTGCTGCATGCTGTGACCAAAGGATCATTTAAGGTTCAATCTACAGCATTTCTAAGAAAAATGAGCACCACAAGCAGTGCAGCAGTCGTGCGTCCTGATCATCTCCCAGCTCTGCTTCAGTGCCTGCTGCTGCTGCATGCACAATGCAGGAGCTCGCAGTCAGTCTCCGAGCAGCTGGCTTCAGGCAAACATGGTACCACTTCAACCCCTGTAAGAGGACTAGATAGCATGGAGTAAGAATAGAACTCTGATAGCTTGGTATCTGAATATCCCTCTATCATTACCTCCTGCTGTGAGCCCAGTGTAACCTGCAGAAGTGGTGGAGGGAGAGTGATACTGTTTAAGAGTTTGGATTACATTTTGCTGTGGGATTAGAAATGATAGGTAAGTTGAGGCAAAACAGCTGTCACCAGCACTGCCAGAGCCTCCCTCCATAGCATGCAGGGCTTTGACCAAAGGTCAGATCTGTCTCCTTTGCTGGCTGTTGCACGAGAATGGTATCTGCCAGCTGGAAGTTGTTAATGAAGGGCACAGCATGATCACAGGCTGCTGTGATAGTGTGAACACCCTTCAGTGATTTCCTTGGCTTAGTACATTGTTGCAGGGAAGTTACTGCTGATTCTCCTTAAGAAAAAGTGAGCTGACTCTACTGACACTGTACTGTAACAAAGAGCTTTGTGGCAGTGTGTCAGAACATCCCGTGTCTCCCAGCAGTCCATCAAACATCACGTCAATACCGTCAATACTGAAGGTGTCGAACAGAACATAAGTGCAAATAAAATGAATATAGAGCTGCAGCATGAAATTCGTTAACTCCTCTCAGCCTTCAGTACCATACAGTGGCTTGCAAATATATATTAAAAAAAATATGGCTGACTCTTTTCCAGGAAAACAAGAATTTTTTCTGCAAATTGTGGTGACCCTTTGCTAGAGATCCTACATCTTCTAGGCAGCTAAGGCTATGCTAAGTATGTCAAGCCTTTGTTTTTACTTCATATACGCAATCACATTACTTCACAAGGACATACGGCTGAAAAACACTAAGCTGATTGTCAGAAGGCTTTAAACTCTCCCTCATTGACCTAGAGTTGAAATAGCCTGTCCCAAACTGGATGCTGTATTTGGAAGCCCTGACTTTTTGATTAAAAGTGAGCTGCTTTCTGTCCCTAGGAGGGTTGCTGGCAGCAATGTTTACCAAGGGATAGAAACTGCAGCCTGGTGCTAGCAAGAAAGCCTTGTCTTCAATCTTACATAGCCCAGAGGGAAGAGAGGAAGAGCCAGAATCCCACAGTCTCAGAGAGCTCTTAGGGGTTTGATCTTGATCTTTGTTTAATGCTGCCTTCCTCCATCTCTGGAAGAAACTGCACATTTCTAGTTGAGGATAGATTTCATGTACTGGAATTCTTCCCAGAGTTGGCACAGCTTCAAAGGGTTTTAATCTTGGCTGTAGAACCCACATGCTGTTGCAGAGATCCCCAGGGAGAAATAGCTGGAAACGGACAAAAGAACAACAAAGCTACAGGGTCCTCCAGGAGTCTATACCCCACTGGGATGATTCCCCAAAAGCCAGTCATACAGGCAAATCCCTCTCTTTGTTCCCTGTCTCCTGTTGGTCACCACAAAGCATCCTAGCCCTTGGGTTCTCTACAGGACACTTGACTTTCACAGCGTGCCCTACTGTTCCCTTTGCTGGTGAGAGCTCTCCCTGCAGATGCTGAGTGAAGGCCTTAGCAGCCTTTCCTTAGTGGCATTTTCCTGTCTCTTCAAGGTCTCAGCAGAGCCCTCATCTGCCAGAGCCCTTCAGTCACTTTGAGCAGTAAAAAGTTCAGATGATCGCAACTTTTGCCACTGAACAGAGAGCCCTGGAGATGAATGCTGAGTCCCTTCACCCTTCCCTTTACATGGATACTCTACTTCAGCACTCTTTCAGGCTTGGCCATAAACATTAATTTCAGCCCACTGATTTATTTCTGAGGTGTGAGGTGGAGCACTTACCTCAGCAACACAGAGCACTGAGGCCTCAGAACAGCACTTGACACAGCACTGAGGTATCCACCTGTGTACCTACACAGCAGGTTGATAAATTTCTATCTACTCTGCAGGTGCAAGGTTCAGGGGGGTTCAGCCTGCACAAAAGAGAAAATACCCAAGTAACCTGAACATGCATAAACTGGTTGTTGTGGAACATGATTGGTCTTTAATCTCAAAAAGCTTGGGTCTGTTTCTCCTCAGGTTGGATTGTGAACTGTCAGCAAAAAAGCAGATCAAGAGCAGTGCTGAGGTTACCTGTGAAGTTTGTTGTAGCACTGAAGAAGGCTATTAGATGGAAAAGGAAGTTCAGTTCCAAATCAGATACTAGCTTTAACTCACAAGCCTGATCCTGCAAGCCTCACTCATTTAAGTGGCTGTCTTGCTTTCAGCAAGATTGGTCCAGCCAGCAGCTCTCAGTAGCTTGAGCCAAAAGTTTTTATAGATAACTACATCCAGGCTGGAGGGGAAAGGGAGAAGACAGACATAGCAAAACGAATTCATTTTCCACAAGAAAGCAGTAATAAAAATGAGATAGTAAGTGAGCCTTGCCCTTAAGGTTACTGAATAACTACTGAGTTAAAGGAAAGGCCACCATGTTTGGTAATAAATGGTGTCACAGACTGCAGGCATCAGTAGCGGTTACTATGGACACAGCTTCCAAGACAGAGACAGGCAGGAAAAGAGAGATGGAAAAAAGAAGAAACAGTAGAGTTAAAAAAGGGTTAACTGGGATTTTGAAAGATCAGTGTCTAAAAACCTTATTCAGTATAGAGTCAGAAATCCTTGGTGTTCCGAAATTCTGGCATGCTCCAAACCCTCCTGTTGGGCTGGGTGCCCCGTTCCACATCCTCAGAGATGGTCTTGATGTCACTGATGAATGGGGAAATCCTGGACCGAGATTTAAATGTTGTTAAGGAGAGGCTGGTTCTGTTCTTTGTGTTCCATTGCCTTGCAAGCTTCTTGGCCTCTTCCTCCTCTTTGATCTTCTCAGCAGCTTCCTGCAGGACGGAGCGGAAGAGCTGGGACACTTCCTGCGCTTCTGGTTCGTACTCAGCAACGACTTGCCGGAACCTGGAAGCACAGGCAAGGCATAGCTTTGATTAAAAACATCAAATTACGGATTGCTGCCAAATCGCTGTGCTAGGCTTGGAACTTGCACTTTCCTGCTAAATGGGACTCCCTGGACTGAAGGGAACAACAACAGGGAGGAGCCATGAAGATATGCCCAAGGTCTCTAAAATCCCAAGCAAGCCAGGGAATGTAAGGAAGCAATGAATCACTGTTTCTTAGAAGCACAAGAAATAATGGGGAGAACCAAACAAAGCTACCACGCAAGTTTGAAACCGAAGGAAGTGCTCTTTTCACACACCTATTAAACCAGAACTCAGTGCTATCAATAGCTTAAGAAACAAAATTATTGGACAAGTTTCTGGAAAATGTCCCCATCACTGCTGATTAAACATGATTGTCCAAATGCACATCCTTGCTCGAGACAGTCCCTGAACTGCAGCTTACCAGAAGGTCAGGGTAGACCAGAGAAAGCCCCCCTAGACTTCCCCTGTTTCCAGTTCTTGTTCCCCATAGCATTACCCAATGGCCTCTAGACAAAGGAAAATCCAGTCACTTCGTTTGGTAGTCTTTCAATATTTAACTTTCAGTGAAGTGGTATTTCATCTTCCTATGGATTTCTGTAAGATAATGGACTGGCTCAGCTGAAAACATCTTGGTTGGCAGCACGGTGCTGTATCTAATTAGATAACTCTGAATTACTTCAGTGCCTTCTCAGCAATGAGCTCAAAATGGAGTTTTTTGAAATTCATTAGGCTAGCTTAATACCAAGGAAGTGAAGAATCATCCCTGTTTATTTTGCAGGTGAGGAAGATAAGATGCAGGGCAGAATAGTTTTCTTGAAGCCACTGAATGTGCCACTGGCTGGGCAATGAAGAGGACATGCCATTCCTGACACCTTGTCGGGTGAATTGTCCCTAGCCTGGAGAGTGTGGGATCCACTCCCAAGGCTCACACACTGGTCCTGTAGATATTCTGATTGTTCTGTAATAGTATGCATTTGTGACAGATGGTAATATGGCTACTCTTCTAATAAATAATCAGTTCTTAACATGAAAATTATACCTGCAAGCAGACACAGAGCTAAACTAGTACTTCACTAAAATCCAGGTATTTGTACTTCAGGGAAGCTAAAGTGTATAAGGTAAGCGTTTTGATATTTTTCTCCAACAGAATTAAATAAAGATGGAAAACAGTGGGACTGTATTTAAATAAGCTTAATAGAGCAGAAGCTGATAGACTAAGATATTGCCTCTTGTTTTTTTGATAAGCCCCAGGAATACAAGAAGGAGTTTAACACATATGGAATTGCACTGCTTAATGGTGTGCCAAAGGATACCCAAGATAATAAGGACAGAAAGCAAGCCAAAGAGAAACCAGAAAGACTTTTTGTACATTTATGTATTTTGACTCTAACTGTGGATGCCTGAAATTGGACACACATCTTGACATCCTGCTGTATCCCAGGTATTTCTCTCCCAGCAAGTACTGGCAGTTATGTGTACAGCTGTGGAGTCACCGGTGCTGCTTGCTGAGGGAACTTGCTGTCAGCAGAAGCACCAATCCCTTCCAGTGTCAAGCCAGAGTAGTTTGACACAAAACCTTCCAAAGTCACCAAAATGTTCCTTAACTGTTTCAGTTGCTTTGGACGAATTCTTAATCTCCCTCCTCCACCCCCTCATCAAAAACATCTAAACTTTGAATGTTTGGGTGCAAAAAGCCTCTGAGGTGCTGTAGTGCACACTGCTATTTAAGTACTGACACAGTGATGCTAAACTGAATTGTGCAGAGCCTGGAAGAGCAAGAGACTATCTCTTGCTGAGGTTTAGCAGACAACAGCAGGAACAGGGATTTGCTGGACATTGCAAACTTCCTTTCTGCCTTCTGAGGAGGCACTTCTGTCACATTATCAAAGCGCCCAAAATACAGTTTTCACAATAAATACATTTTTCCCTTTATCCTATTTGAAGCATAGACAGGTGAGTCCATAGAATCCCAAGTCTTCATAACACTGTTATTATTATACTGGGGAAAGCAGCTTCAAAGGATTTCTATTGCAGAGGTGAACTAAAATGAGTCATTCCGTTGTTTTATCTCTATGTGTGTTTTACAGAGAGGCGCTGTCATATTATATCTATCTATCTATCTATCTATCTATCTATCTATCTNCATATTATATCTATCTATCTATCTATCTATCTATCTATCTATCTATCTATCTATCTATCTATCAGTACATCCTCCTCTTTTGTATTGGCAATTGTGCACCCAAAAGGCCTCATCACTGCCTCCACTTTCAGAGGCTGTGTGTCATACTGCTGGACTGTGGCTCCAGAGCAGGGAGCAGCACATACCAGGCTATTACTGGGCCAGCGCCTGCCTCTGGGAACAAGAAGGGAAATGGATGATATGACAGTAAATATACCCCCTGAGCAGAGAGCTCTAATGCTAATGCCCTGTGTCGCTGATAACAATCCCAACCAATCCAGCTGAAATAGTTTTATGAAATCAGGGTAACTTTCCACCCTAACAGCTATCTGCCTGTTTGCGCTCTTCTTAGCTTAGTTTTGTGAACTCTGCTGTTAAGATTTACCTCTAACTTTTCAGGATCAACACCAAAACTACTTTGTATGGATTTGAGCAGGTCTAAGAAACAAAGGGAAGGTGATCCAAAAAACTGTCCGCCAGTCACACAATGAAGAGCCACCCTCATTCTGATGGAGAAGGGAAAGGGGACCCTTTTCTCTCCCCTAACAGGATGAACTAACTTCACCCCTTTATTAATGCCCACCTAACCAGTACCAGCACGTTTGTAGGAACACCTCATGTAGGAAGTCCAAAAGGTGTGTACACCACAAATAGTTCTCAACACAAAAGATGGACAGGTTATCAGGGCTGAGCTCCAGCTAAACCAATCTGGGTATCAGAAAAAGACAATGTTTTTGCTTCAGGCACCTACACGTAACCGAAGCCATCTTCCCCAGATATCAGTGAACACCAGTTGATGTGCTGGATGATCCAGCAGTCTGCTCTCTACACAGAACACCCGGTACATAAAAACAGAAAACCGCTGGAATCAAGGAGTATGGGTTTTTATCCTGGGAAACAAACTCCACACAAAGCTGCTCAGTGGAGTTAAGAATACAAATTGCACAAGGCTCACCTTCTAGCACAGGTTAACACCTTTACGCTTTTGCGCGGGATAGTTTCAAACTAGGCAACTGCACAACCATGTCTAGAAACGCCTCAACACGGTTTCCTTACTCATCATAAAAGCAGACCTATCTATCTTATTTGTGGCTCGAGCTGTGGAACTGCTGGTAGCTATCCCGGAACACACTGTGCAAGTCATGCAGTCTGAGATGCGATTACCAACAAAACTCACCTTGAACCAGCACAGAAGCCTGGGGAGGGTGCATAAGCATACAAAGGGATGAGCACATTCCCCAGCTGAGGCAGTGCTTTAATCACAGTTCAAACAAATTTGTTCTTTGTGACCCCTTCCATTGCTTTATAGGGCTGTTAGATTTTAATAATCCGGCCGTGCTTGGCTCCTACTGGCATTGCTTTTTAAAGCACTGTCACCTGCCTGTGTTATTCTGTAGGTCCCCTGTGCAGCAGGTTCCCTAAGCACAGCCTGAACTTTAAAGACCTCTTAAATCCAGTGGAAGTCTGTGGACTTAAACAATGTGCTTATAGTTCAGGGTATTCCTGAGTGCCTGTCTGAACAGGGAGCTCTAAGTAGATTTAGTCATTCAAAGAAAATGTGGGGTTGCTTAGTGCTAAGAATTAGCTGCTGACTCCTGAATCTATATTTTAAGCAGTAATTCTGGTTATAGGGTAAAGCTATGAACAGCTTTGCTAGAGAAGGCTCCTTGACTCCCAAAGAGTTGCAGCATTCACACTAATTGCAACATTAATGTCACATCACCTCAAACTTAAGCTTGTAATTGTAAATAAACCCACTTCTGATTTTAGTCATTTGTCTTACATTCAAGCTTACTAGAAAAGCCACTTCAGCTATACGTAATCCTTAGAAAATTACAGTCCTTAACCTGTGATCTTGATAACTACTCAGATCACCAAAAGGCAGGTTTACATTTCCATACCAGGGGCTTTATGGTTTCCCTGTGGGCAGAGGAGGACAGAAACCAACTGTTTCATTTTTGCTGAAACGGAAAGAAATTAAAGAGATTTTAACTAGCTCTGACTAGGGCTAAAGCTCTGAGTAAAGATGGCAAATATCTAGCATTTTGTATTGGCACCCTACTATTCTACTTGTTCAGTTTAACCATGGCAGATAGGTACTACAGGCCTCACCAAAATCATTGTCATTTCCTTCACTGTCATTTCCTTCAGCTGGCTCCAGGATTTAATTTTAAATAATCAGCCATTTCTAACCCAGTAACCTAAAGCTAAGTTACTCCTGAATGCAATAGCTTTATTTGCATGAGGTGAATCAGAGTTTCCAGATATCTGATGCTATTTACAGTGTATTTGAATCCTTCCAGAATTCCAAGAGACTCAAAGAGAAGTTTCTATTGACCCAAAATACAAAATAGGCAATCTGGATCTGAAAAAAACCCCTTTCATTTGTGAAATGCTCCTTTCCAGCCTCCTCCACATCTAAAGAAACAAATTCAGAAAAACTTTGGCTCTCAGTAGATGAGCCTGTAGCCACAGAAAAGGACAATTTGGATAATCATTTAGACCTTTAGAGAATGAAGTGACATCTCTGGCAACTCACATAAAAATGTTTTGTTCTGGCTTTGACTCTGAACTCAGTCTCACAAAGAAGGAGACCTTGCATGACACAAACAAAACAAACTCTGCAGTCTTGCAAGATGCCTGCTACTTGTGTTATTTAAGAATTACGTGCTTGTCGAGTGCAAAAAGGATTTCGAAAAGGACCTCAGCTCTTCAAATGTCTAAAATGGAAGGGAGAGGATCAAGCTTACTATTTTGGTCAGAACCAAGGACATCGGTAGGGTACACGCTCTCCCAATTTGAATTTCCCAATGCAAGCTCATAGATTTTTTTTTTGGTGGAAGATTTTTCTAAAAGCTGCTACATATTAGGAAGTCACAGAGTACTCGAGAGGAAACATCAGCACTGAAATGATCTTGTTATTAAAGTACTTCACTGGAAATGTGGAGGTTTCATTGCATTCCTATTATACTCCTCTTGAGGAATTTCAGGGTAGTTACTAAAATCTCCATCTTATCTCACTTTCTGAGAAGAGAATTTATCCAATTTTGGCTGTCTTTCAGTTAAATTGCATGCTCTTTCTTTCTTTCTCATGTACATTTTCACCTCCTAACATGGCAAGCCCCATTCTTTTTGTTTCCTCATCAGCAATGAAAATTCCATGGAATCACAGAACTCTCAGTTAGAAGGTAGAAAAGAAGAGGGGTCAACTCTTAACATTTCCAACACAAAATGAAAGGGTTATTGAATAAAACTAGGACATATTAGTTTAAGACAAGCAAAACACCGTTTTTTATAACAGAGTTGTAAGTTCAGGAGTGGAACTCTGCCACAGGGTGCCAAAATGTTAAAAATTTACATGTATTCAAAATGAGAAAAGCCTCCACAATGTAAACAACTTAAAGAAAAAGCCACATCAGCCAATTATGGACAGAAGATCCACTTGTGGCTCCAAAAGTCTCCCAGTTACAAGGTACAGTAAGTTGGATGCTATATTTGAGGTGATGTAATTGTCTCTACTGTTGCATTTGCTTCCTTGTCCTTTGCTCTTCTCCTTACACTGGTGCCACTGGCCACTCTGTCACATACAGACCACACATCAGATCAGCCAGACCTTTGACCCAACCCAGTTCCACCATTTTTGTGGCTGTGATAGTCCCTTCTCAATCACAGAATTGAACCAACAAGGTTATGAAATCCTCAGGTTTTTTTAGTATGGCTCTGCTAACCATGCAAGCTCTGTAAAACATGCCGCTTCTTGAATCACAGTGTAATACAATTTATGACAGCACCCTACAACAGCAATTTGTAAGAGGAGTTTTAAGAGGATGGTTTCAGCCTTTTTCAATCATGCCCACACAGAGTCCACCAACGTTGTTGAGTACATTTATCTACTGCTGGCAGTGTGCTGAGTCCTGAGCAACAGTGAACAACCATTACAAGCTGCACTGAAATCACACATCTTGCATGATCTGTCTCAATTCCAAAAAAAAAAAAAAAAAAAAGCAGAGCAGCAAGTTGTATATGGCTCAGCTTAATACTTTCCTGAAGAGGATGAACCTTGGGGGCTCCCAGCTCCAGCAACCAAAGCCTGCTCTCATGGAAATAACCTGTTTGCCAGACAGGCCTTGCTCAGTGGCCCTGGGGATGGTAAAGATAGCTCTGAATCCCAAGGGTTTGAAGTGGCTTGTTTACAGCATAGCTTGGAGTTATACAAAGGCAAATGCTGTTCCCAGCAAATTTTCACTGGAGAGGTCTTGGTCACTGAATGATCCCAAATTTCTGCTTCTGCCACCATGGCAACCTTTGCAAGAGCCAAGCCTCTGTGCCAGCTTGCTTCCAAGGTTCAGCCCTAGGGAAGATGGGGGCTAGAGAGGTAATTTTGGCATTGTTTCCTGGCTACACCCACTTTAAGAGAGAGGACCAGCTATTTCCAGCACTTCTACAGTTGCAGTTCAGGAGCCGTAGATTCATTTGTTCAAGGGAAAACAGGTGCCAGTACATGCAGTGAGGACTGAGGGCCCTCTTGTATATCTCCTGCAGGGACTGTCTTCAAGTCTAAATCGAGGAACGAAGGCTCCATTGAGAGGGGGTAAACACCAAAGGAGGTTGTTCAGAGGCTGTGGAATCTCCACTCTCAGAGAGGTTCAACAATGGACAGGACAAGGCCCTAAGGAACCTGATCTAACTTTGAAGGTGGCCCTATTCCAAGTAGGAGGTGGAAGTACATACCTATAGAGGTCTCTTTAAACCTCAATTTCTCTAAGATTCTAAAGTCTGAAGCAAAAAAAAGCCATCAGAATACTGAGATGGTAACAGTTCATCAGGCAAGGTAAAGCTGCTCTGGCTACTCAGGAGCATAAAGTACTCAAGCCAGTGTCAGAGGGAAATGGCATTTAGTAATTTCTTGAAGGAAATGATGTTGTGTTAAACTGACTTAAAACATTAATTTCCCTTCTTTCACAAAGACACTATCCCAACATGACTTACGATATAGGATGCCAAGTTTTGGTTCTCTTGGTCCTAGCAACTCTCACTCTGTCCTCTCACATCATAAAGAGGAAAGGGGGAAAGGAAAGGTCTGTACCATCCCATCTTTTACTGTACCTGAGTATGACAGGCCCACAGTAGGAAGGATGTATTTTGGTGCACATATCTTCCAGCTGCAGCCGTTCTCCAGGGCTGATGTCATAGCTCTGCTTTGGGTAGCTGACCAGCCAGCCGTAGTCTACCCCGGTCTTGATCTTGCGGTATTCATTCTCCCGCTCTCGATGCTGTTTCTCTGCCTGCTTGATCTGCCAGCTCAGCTCCATCATGAGCGTTTCAACCACCATCTCTGTGGGGTTCCTCTGGGAAATGCGGTTTGGGGGCTCATTCCACCTGAACCAGGATGCCAATGACATAATGCTCTGTGTGTCTTCTCTGGGAGCAGGTTGAGTGTAGAGAGGGAGAGAAAAAGAACAGTGCCATCATCAGTACATCTCAGCTGAGAACATTCTTCCCCCCACACCCCTCCAGTCTGTTGTTAAAATTGCTACTGGATAACCACTTGGAAATAATTGGTGCTGGCCACCTTGAGAAATCTCGCTCGTAGCAGCTAACTTGCTCAGAGACAAAGGGTGAAGAGGCACCGTCTTCCTTAACTTCCACTCATCATGTAATTAGAATGAGTCACAGTCCTTACACCTTAAGTCAGGTTACAAGGATACCTTCCTCCCTCCAGGCTAGGCTGGGGAAGCATTTTCCTGCCTACACATGGGGCTCGGGCTCACCTAGCTGAACCCTCATGGGAGGGCACAACCTTGCAGCAACCCTACTTGTAAAAACTCAGTGCATGGAGTCAAACGATTGCTGGGAGCTACATTCTAGCCAGAAGATCCTTAGGGAGGAGGCAGGATAAGTGACCTGGTGCGGTGGGTTGAAGCTGGTGCCTACCAAGTGCCCACCAAAGCTGCTGTATCACTCACCAAGTTGGACAAGTGAGAGAAAATGTATTGAAAGGCTCATGGAGTGAGATAAGGACAGAGAGAGATGACTCAGCAATTACTGTCAGGGGCAAAACAGACTCGACATGGGTATATTAGTTTATTACTAATCAAATCACAGTTAGATAATGAGAAATAAAACCAAATCTTAAAACACCTTCCCTCCACTCCTTTCTTCTTCCTGGGCTCTGCTTTACTCCCCAGTTCTCTACCTCCTCCCACCCAGCAGCACAGGGGGATGGAGCATGGGGGTTGTGGTCAGTCCACCACACATGGTTTCTGCAGCTCCCTCCTCCTCTGGGGCAGGACTCCTCACATCCTTCCTCTGCTCCAGCGTGGGGTCCCTCCCACAGGAGACAGTCCTCCATGAACTTCTCCAGTGAGAGTCCTTCCCATGGGCTACAGTTCTTCATGCACTGCTCCAGTTTGGATCTCTCACAGGGAGTGCAGTCCTTCAGGAACAGGCTGCTCCAGTGTGGGTTCCCTGTGGTGTCACAAGCCCTACCAGCAAACCTGCTCCAGCATGGGCTCCTCTCTCCATGTAACCAGAGGTCCTGCCAGAAGCCTCTCCCATCATGGTCTTCCCATGGGGTCACAGCCTCCTTTGGGCATCCAGCTACTCTGGCATGGGATCCACCATGGGTTGCAGGTGGATCTCTGCATCCCTGTGGACCTCCATAGACTGCAGGGGCACATCTGCCTCACCATGGCCTTCACCATGGGCTGCAGGGGGACCTCTGCTCCAGTTCCTGGAGCACCTCCTCCCCCTCCTTCTGCACTGACTGTGGGGTATTTAGAGCTGTTGCTTTCCCATATCCTCACTCCTGTCTCACAGCTGCTACTGCTCTTTTTTTTTTGCCCCTTCCTAAATCTGTTATCCCAGAGGTGCTACCACCTGGACTGATGGGCTCAGCCTTGGCCAGCAGTGGGTCCGTGTTGGAGCCATCTGGCATTGGCTTTGTTGGACATGGTGGAAGCTTCTGGCAGCTTCTCACAGGAGCCACTGCTGTAGCCCCCCATCACTACCAAAACCTTTCCACACAAATCAAATACACCTAGGTAGGTTTGCTGCTGCTGCTGCTGATGTTACAGAGCTCACCCCTGCCTGGGCAGCACTCACAGGAGCATGAGCTACACAGCCAGGCAGAGCTTTAACCATTATTTAGCAAATGTGTTGCTGCGGCAGAGGCTACACCACCTTCTAGAAGCTAATGTCTGACCATGAACTTTGCTGCAGGAGCACTCCTTCAGCACCACCACCAGTGCCAAAGGAACTGAGTCTGCTCTGGGAGGGAAGCAGAAGCATACCGAGGTTTAAACTGTTGTTACTTCTAAGTGAGAGGTTTTTACTGCTGGGGAGTTACCAGAGTAGACAGAACAAATTGCATCAATCGGCTCAGAAAAAGATGGGATTAACTCCCCACCCAGCCAATCCCTTCATGTTGTCCCTTCAGGAGGACAATGCATGGAACAAAGTTATTACCTATTGTACTTGTATTTAAACACAATGGAATCCAAAACAGGCACTAGGGAGCTGAACAGGAGCAAAACAGCATCTGTTTCTTCACATAGTGCACTTACGTGCCTTGTTGCTCCCTTCCATTAGCCGCTGGAGAGCAGGGGTGGCACAAATGATGATTGCAGCTGGGATTACAGAAAGGCTACTCCTGGCAGCAGCCCAATCAGGACATGGCGTCAAAAGTTAACATGAGGGCAAGGGATTAAAGAGTCTGATTCTGCAGGGCCTGAGCAAATCCTCACTACTGAGACGCAGACACGAAATGGAGAAAAATTTGCTTTTGATTTAAGCTTCCACATTGAGGTCTAGGGCCTTTAGTGACAAGAAAAGTCACCAAAAGTTCATAACTACACAGTACTCCCACTAGAGCTAAGAGTCATGAACTCCCAGACTCCTTGGATGAGAAATGATCAATAGGATTCTGCTGTGACTGCGAGGAAAAGATGCTTCCATGCATCATTCACTTGTCATAAAGTAGCATGTTCTCTTCCAAAAATTTTCATACTATGTAAATACATCACACCATTAAAGGAAAATGCTCCAAAGACCTGGGTAGTCTGTACAGTGTGCCACGTTAGAAATTATTTCAGGCTCTAATGCTTAGGCTTTTCTAGAATCAGGAAGTTTTCCAAATTGCATCAAAGGACTAGTTTCTCTAGTCCTATATCCCACCTCTCCCAGCAAGCAATACCAGTTTCTTCAGAAGGCAGACATGAAAGGGCTGAAAACTTCCACAGGTCACAGATGCAGCTACCTCAGTGTGTCGGGCTGCAGGTCCTCTCCCAAGACTGTACAAACAGGAACACCTTGGCTGGTTTACAGTGCTTGTAAGGAGAGATTGCTGTAGTGACTGCTTGAGCTCCGGAGCGTAGCTCCAGCAGCTGCTGCAAGTAATCCTGCTCCTGTCTCATCTCTGTGCTCTGGAGGAGGAGGAGCAGCCAGTCCTTCCATTTGTGTTTATCGCCAGGGTGACTCCAGCTAACAGCTCCCACACCACCACGCAGAGCTCTGGCGTCTGCCGCTGGCTTACTCGTCCGAGACACAGGAACAAACTCAGGCTGGAACTGCTGGGCTGACAGCTTCAGGTCCGTGATCCTGCCACTCCAACATGTACCTGGATCTTGCTACATGGTGGCCTCCACTCACTGTTACACATTATTAAGGATAAAGACCTTTTCCTTGGTCTGATCACCCCTTGTGCATCACTAACAAAAGTGAGGAGCATAACAGACCACTGTTGTAAATAATTTAAAGCCTTCTGGTTTTTTTCAGCTTCTGTGATGACAGTAATTTTTGTAAGCTGTTCCAGGTACCTGACCAAATAAGGTACCATTATTATTTCCATTTTTGTCTTTATCTGATGAAGGTGAACATGCCCTTCTGTGTTTTAATTCTGGCCGTGACCTGGTCTCACATTGGTTTAACTCTGCTGACTTCAGTGGCATTAGGGGTAAATCACTATAAAGCATTACAGCTGTGAAGCTGAGGAATGCCCTTCCAGCTATTCCTAGCTCACCAGCTGTTTCATTGGAAGAGGAGCAAGAGGGGAATTTAGTGGTCATATTGCGAAAGAGAGCAAGGAGACTTGGGTTTTGCATGATCCTGGGCTGTTCTTACTGCCTTTATGGTTCCTAGTTCCACAGGTCTCCCTCAAAGCAAGGCATTCTGCATGAGAACCATTTTACTAGCACTAGTATCACAGACAATAAAGAGAAAAATATTTTGGATACCTTGTCTGCTGATACCAAGGCCTGCTGAACCTGAGCCTTGCCCAGTCCCGGAGCTTCCAGAAAGCTCTGGCAACAGGCAGATTTGCTTTTTGTATGGGAACCTGGATACTACTGACCCCAAACAGGGCTTCCACTTGACTGCCATAAAAAATCTGCTTCCACAGCGAAGAATATAAAGGAAGACAAGCACCTCACCTGCAGCTGAAATGGCCTGTTTTCAAATGAAGGAAAATCCCATGCAAGTATTTCATGCACACTGGCAGCTTGTGCTGGCTGTTCCTAAGGGAGCCTTGTTTGTATATGATTGTTTCCTTCCCCATCTCTCGTCCATCACCTCCTCTTTTTGAGTGCTGGCAATTGGCCATCTCTATTTAGCAGGCTCAACAAGCCACCGCTCTTCCCACTACTGCTCTTTGCAGCCTGCAGAAGATACTGTGGGCTCCATTAATTGTGGCTGCTGGTTTTAATTTAAAGTTCACAGGCCGGCTAATCATTAACTGACTAAAAATGGCTTTCCCATGTGGAAAAACTCAAAGGACTGTTGGCAAGATGTGGACAACTAAAGGAAGGCAAAAGTTACAGCCTGACCTTCTTACTGGGGAAAAGGACAAATTTACACTTTGCAAGCATTCACATTAAAATTATTTTTTAAAAGAGACATTGCCCCAGCTGAATACAGATCTTTCTGTTGCACAATTAGTCCATTTTCTAATTCCTTGTAAGAGGCTGTCCTGGGAGCTAACACAATCCAGTTGATGAACTACTCTGGTATTATTCAAGCAAAATTTCTGAGAGGTTTATGTAAGTTCCACTCCAGAAACAGATCTGGGTTTCGAGACTTTGGTGTTATTGGCCCTTGACCTCTGTCTAGAAGACAAGCCTTCCTCTCACACTGTTGGTTGCAAGTCTGACCAACCACTTCACAGAGTTTTAAGCACACATTTACCTTAGCTATGCCAAAGTCTGGAATACCTTTGCTTTCTGTCTGTCTCTCTCTCACAACTCCTGAGTGGTTGCTTCAAATTTTAGCAATTGTTAGTAAGTCCATCTGAGAGTTTTTCATTTAAATATTTCCTGTTATTTTTCCTTTCTTCAGAACTCCTTTTCATTCTCTACACTGTCTGCAATTCCTGAATTTTTCTCCTCATGTACTTTACAGCTTTCTCCATTCTTTTCTCAGGGCATGTTCTGAACAATTTCACCTCATCTTCCACGTTTTTACCTTCTCCCATGTTTCCCTATGTGATTTCCCCTTCTTGTTCCAAAGAACGCACCAAAGAATCATCAGAAATACCAACATTCATATGCCTTATCTGTTTTTTCACCTTCTTTAAACAGGATTTCAGCCCTTCCTAGCTCTTTCACCAGCAAAGGGAGTATGTTTCCTTGGCCTGCTCTCTGGCTGGTCTTTGGCCAACTGGAGGCTGTTCGTACAACCTGACAGCCAGAGTCTCCTCCAGGCTCTTGCAGGCTGGATCACCACTTGCTAAGACTTGTTACAGCAGGGCTGCTTTCTGGTAAACCATGAGTCAATCAGCAGGGCCTGTTTAGTGCATAGAAAATGAACTTCTGAGAATCAAAAAATCCTTTCCATTGATCCTTCTCCTGGTTCCCAGCTTGTAATGCCCTCCAGGACAGGGGAGAAGTATGCAGAGGGTGGGAAATGTGCATTTTGAAAAAAATGAGAGTAGAATAGCACTCTCTAGAAAGGTACGTCCTCGGTTTGACAAGTCTCCTGTGATTTGCCTTTGCCTTCACAGTCCAGGAGTGCTGCTAACAATCCTCTGTGACTCTCAAGAGCCTTAGGGGTGCAGTAATTGTGAAGGAGCAGAAGGAGAAGCCTTAAAGGGGTTAGGTGATAGAAGCCTAATCCATAATCCAGTGATGTCAACAGAAGGGTTGTCACTCAGCTGCAGACAGATTTCCAGGAAATCCACCATCATGCAGTCAAAGCACAGAAACAAACTGGGCTGAGGAGCTGGGAAATGCCTTCTCTCCCTTCTTGTGGGTGATAGTTCCTTAAAGCTACAGTCAGAGAGCAGAATTTGCTCATGCGAGATACCCACTTAGCTTTTTTCCGCACATGCCGGATCACAGGGTCACAAAAAAGGAAATTTATTTCTAAAATAAGTGGCTCAAATCTCCCAATTGTCCCCATAATTGTACTTTTTAAGAGACACGTGGTCACGGGGAAAAGAGATAATGTGAAACAGAGGAACATACTAAACTTCATTTAAAATTATTTACCTCTTTAGTAAAGTTTGGATTATGTTGTCCAGGAAAGTCCAGTGTCCTTCAGATAGCAAAGGGTATCTAGCATCTGCCTGGACTGGCACTCATAGGTAGATGAAAATTGGTTTGGCTACACCCATCTCTGAATTCTGTACTAACTGATGCAATGTTTAACCAGCTGCTCAGGCAGAAATTGTGGTCATGGCTATGCTGCTGGCTCTATCTGCATGAAGTAGAGTTTAGAGCAACAGCATCAAAGATGAGCCTCAAAATCTATTTCTCTTGTGATGAAGATATTTAAATTTTGTTCCAAAGAATTTTAGCAAGTTCTAATTAAGAAACTGCTGCCAACACCTTCTCAATTTTATTTATATAGTCCACCATAGCTTTGTAAAAGAATTCCTGTTTTCTGTTCTCCACCACTTCCTGGTTTGTTCAGCCTGGAGAAGAGGAAACTGAGGGGAGACCTCACTGCAGTCTACACCTTTCTCACAAGGACAAGCAGAGGGGCAGGCACTGATCTCTTCCCTGTGGTGCCCAGTGACAGGACCCAAGGGAATGGCCTGAAGCTGTATCAGGGCAGGTTTAGGTTGGATATTAGAAAAAGGTTCTTCACCCAGAGGGTGGTTGGGCACTGGAACAGGCTGCCCAGGGAAGTGGTCACAGCACCAAACTGACAGAGCTCAAGGAGCATTTGAACAATGCCCTTGGGCACATGGTGTGACACTTGGTGATGTCCTGTGCAGGTACAGGAACTAGACTTCAATGATCCTTGTGTGTCTCTTCCAACTCAAGATATTCTATGAATTTTTTTTTTTTTTTAGTTACTTGCCATTATTCTCTCCATATAGAGAATTTTACCTTACCAGGACCTGAAGAACTCTACTTCCTATCTGTCTGGAATCTCCTTTCCTGTTCAGTGACATGGAAGGCTAAGGTGTTTACAGCTACTTGCCATGTGATTGTAATCTCAGTAGAAATTATTATAACCTCACCCTGAGACAATACGAGGCAATTAATGCTGAAAAAGCAGTAGGTAGAGCTTTTCAATCAAGAAATTTAAAAGCAGTGCAAATACCATGATATTAACACAGCAGCATTCCTCATTCTGACCTGCAGAATAAAGAGAGAGAACTCTGGAGAACATTCAGGGGTCTGCTTATAGACCACAACAGAGAACCTGCGTTTTGCTTTATAAGCACACTGATTCCCCTGTTGTGATGGGTACAAGCTATTTCTGGACTAAAAAAATTGAAAATCACAGTGGTTAAAACGTGTCCAGGTATGTGACCCTGTTACAAGTAGCAAGGAGCTTTGAATAATAGAAGCGCGGGGGACGAAACGAATGCTTTAAATGCAACCTTATTGTCAAGTCTTCGTGGTTGCAGGTGTTTAAGGACAGCCAAAAGCACCTCACAGCAGTGTCCAGGAGGGAGCCAGCTGTGACAGGGCACGGTGGCACCCAGCAGGCCCTGGCATGCCAGGCAATGCCTGTCTGTCCCTAGCAGGGCTGTGCTCACGGTCTGACCTGCCTGCCCCAGGCTGACAGCTCCTGCTGCTGCCAGCTCTGCTCCCGGGTGACAAGCACTCCCAAAAACGTGTGACAGCCGTGCTGCTGTTCAGCATGCAGCCCTGCTTCTGTGTTCACTTTTCTCCAGCAGGCTTGGCATGCATTGTCAGCATTACAGAAATGGACTGGCTCTTTGTCTGCTGTAATTGCCACAGAGAGTTACGAGTCACTTAAGCCTTTAGTGAATGTGCATGACTGAAAATCACCCATCTCTCTCTAAAAATCATGTAGGTAAACATGACAGGAAGGCAGTCAGAGCAATCCAAAGGTGCTGCAGGACAAAAAAAGAAACAAAAGTTGTACCATTTCTACCAAAGGAAAGGTCAAGTGGCCTTCTAGTTATACCACAACAGTGATGATTTACATGACTATGTGACATTTTCCACAGCTGATAGCCCTCACAAGGTGATTTTTTTTTCTTAAATGAAAGTCTTTAAAATTGAGAACACACTAAAAGTACACCTCTCACCTCCCCAGCATTTGTGTAGTTTGTAATACATTCTTAGAGCTTCAATCTTCTAGAGAACAAGTCTATCTGATGCATTTTACATCTGCATTTTGATTGCAAGAGAGGTAAAGAAACAAGAATCCAGTGCAAACTGGGCCCCAAGTTCAGGTATGAATGAGAAAGATGTTTTTCAGTCACTAACCAAAACATGATGAGAAAAGGTAACTGATCTGACAGGTACAGCTTCATGATCTACAGCAAAGCTGCACTAATGTAAAACAGATTTGCCTCGTAGAAATAAATGACAGTTCTGTTGATTAACTCCAGAAGAAAATCCAGTCTACAGATCTTAAAGAAAGAGTGAAGGAAAGGCCCAATAGCCTGGAGCTCTCCTAATGCCTGGGACTCTCTACAGAAGATAATCTTTGTGTTATCTACAGAAGCAAAAAGGTGGGTTCCACTCAAATCTGCTCATGAAGCAGAGCAGTATTTTGCAGTTTGTCTACTTATCAAAGCAGATGAGTTCCCTTTGTTTAAAAACAGGACTATTTTCATGCTAAATTCTCACTCATGCTTGAAACAATGTTTCTAGTAGCAACCATAAAAGCACTCTGTCATACAACTTACACTAGACTGTTACCTAAACCTACAGAAGACAGGAAGTTAAAGCACACTGAATGGCTCTGTTCGCCTGACTTGCTATTAAAACTCCTATATATTGCTCAGATCTTGCCATGGTGGATCAAACACACCTTCAATTCTATACCTGGCTTTGATCTCTGCAGACTACAAAGCCAGGTTTCCAGTCAGGACAGAGGGATGTAAAGTATTCTTCACCATTCATTCAGCTGAGTAAATGAGAGTTCAGAAGGTAACACAGACCCATAGCTTTTCTGTTATTAAAATGATTCAAACCACCAGAAAAAAGTATTCTGCAATAAAGCTGTAATAGCATCTGATGGAAGGCTCCAATACAAAAGGCTTTCAGAATTAAAACTCTGAGAGATCCCCAGCTCATCTTTCTCTGTTCTACTAATAACTACACAATGTTATTAAAGGGGCAGTAATGTCACAGATTGGAGTTTCTAATACTGTCATCCACTGCAGATACTCCTATCTATAGCATTATATAAAGAGATTGAAACTCTGACCCAAAGGCATATCCACCTGTCATCAGGTCCTCTGAAGTTTTTTATTCATGTATTGTGGTGAAGACAAGACTAAGTGCTGTGAAAACGGGCAGGTGAGATGTGCATTCTCCATCCAGGCTGAGGACTGATTCTTCTGGGAAAGCAGGGGTAACTCATTGCATCATAAGGCAAGAATGCATTTTAACAGACACCTGTACATTTCTGTTCAGGACTGAACCTCAGTTACAGTGTCTACCAGAAAGAATATTGATCGAGGATCCCCGAAGTCTCCCTCTGCCTCAATTCACTGCAGAACTACTCCTACAGTGAGAGTTTTCTCTGTACTGCAGAATACTAAGACCAGAGTTAAAGTTTGATCATTGTGACAGGAGCTATTTAAAAATACATGTTGTTTTAAAATTAGCAACCAAAAGAAGAATGCTAAATTTACATTTTGAAAACTTAAGCCTATCTTTGTCGAGATCACACACAGCATTGGCAGCACCTGGCAGAGCTCTGGGAAAGCTCATGCTTTCCACCCTGCAATAGCTGCATGTCCCACCTGCGGGCACAGAGAGAGCAGTCTCTGTGGGCAGCGAACAACGCTGTCTTGACACAGGTTTTAATTCATGTATCATCATTCAGAGATGTACAGTGTGTTCTATCCTTAGTTACACTGCCATAACTCCAAAGTTGTCTGACTGACCTTCGTGGTACCTCGCTGGGGTTAACAAACACTGGACTTCCACGCTGCAGACACTTAGTAGGGCAGGTATCTAATCGGAGAGATTTTTAAAATGGCATAAGCATAAGGCAGCATAAACCATGCTTTCCTCCTCGACTGCCTGTCCTTACATAACCAGTTACCCAGCGCTTATCCATGATCCAGGCAGCCGTGCCCGAACCCAGCCTGGGAGAGCTTCGGAGCGCCCCGGCCTCCTTCCCTTCGCTTCCCTGCCCACCCATCCCGCCTCACCTTTGGCACCAGCGCTCCCACTGCTTGTGCGGACAGACGGACACAGGGCGAGCCGAGAGGGTACCAGGAGGAGGACGTGGCTTGAAGTCAAGCCCTCTAAAGTGGCACAGCAGGCTTAAACGCACACTGGGGTATGGATTAGCCCTGGTGACGAGATACAGCAGCTGGGCTTACGGCAGTGCTTTTGAGCGATTAGGGCTTGGTCCAGTACCTCCACAGACATAGCCTGCCGGCAAAGAGCCGGCACCTCTCGGCTCAGCCAGACTTCGGCACCTGTTTAAAAGTCCCTCCAAACCACGAAAACTTTGTGGGCTTTTCTAACCTGCAGCTCAGCCGGCCCTTTGAAGAAATGCAGGTACTTGAGGGCACTGGAACTTTCTGAAGGCGGCACGGCGGGGTTCGCTCCCGTCGCCCCCCGGCCGTGCCCCCCCGGCTCGGTGCCCCGGGGCTCTCCCGGCGCTGCCCCGGCGGAGGCGGCCGCACGCCGCGCCCTGCCGGGAGCCGCTCGGGACGGGCGATGGGGAGCGGGGACACCCCAGCCCCGGGCTCTTCGCCGCAAACACAGCGGTCCCCTCCGCTGGACACCACCTNCGCCGAAGTTGAGCGGAGCCGCCGCTCCGCAGCCGCCGCGCCCCGCGCCCCGCCCGCGCCGCCGTTCCCATGGCGACCACGAGAAGCCCGTTCGGTCCAGGGGCGTGAGCTCCGCCCGGGCATCCCACCGGCACCGGCACGGCGTCAGCCCCCCACGGGGACTCGCTGCTGTAGATTGAATTTGCACCGACAAATAACTGCGCAGAAACTGGATCTATTCATTCATTTCTCACCAAGCCCTTTGGGAACAGAATAGAACAGTCTTCAGCCACAGAAGCCACAAGGGTTTCACTGGGTTTGGAGGGATGAAGAAGGATGAGGGGTCTGCACACGAGCTGAAAGGGCATGGGGGAAGAGAAGAGGAGGAAGGGTTTTACAATTAGGGTGGTGAAACTCTGGCCCAGATTGCCCGGTGAGGAGGTGGATGTCCCATCCCTGGAAACATTCAAGGGCAGGTTGGACAGTGCTCTGAGCAGCCTGACCTACCTGAAGTTGTCCCTGTTCATTGCAGGGGGGCTGAACTAGATGGTCCCGGTCATGCACAGCCAGAACGTCCTCTGTGAGCCCACAAGTCCTCACCCAGCCTCTTCCCACAGTGCAAAAATGCACAAACCCATCCCCAGTCTCATTGGCCAAACTCCCACCAAATTCGAGGAGAGCCAGGCTGTGCCAGGCGGTTGCAGAGCTACAGCCTTGGGGAAGGGGAGCACATGGACAGGTGGCAACACTGAAGGACACGTGCAGCCTAAGCATGTGTGTAAAGTCAATCATGTCCTTGCCGAAAAGCTTTCATAAATTATGGCCCAAGTTGTGACATCTCAGTATTTATGCAGCACTCACACAGCCAGAGGACAGTGGTGTTTCAGACCATGTATATGTGTGCAGCACACACATAAACCAAAACAGCCCAGCTAAAAAAATTACAGATTAAAAGATGCCCAGTGCATTCTAAATTAAAATGTATGAGGATGGGGGTGGTTAAAGTTTAGTTTATTATTAGATCAAAAACCACAACTGGACTAACAAAGAGATTAGAAGCATTTTTCTGCTCTAATTGTCTGTGGAGGACTACTCATCTGTCCTTAGCTTCAATGCCAGCCCAGTTTGTAGCATTCTGGGTATGCTCTGCCCTAAATGGGATTGTTGAATTTAAGTAAAAAGTCATTTTACATAAATAAAGACCATTATATTTTCATACATTAAAACGTATTTC
Source organism: Falcunculus frontatus (assembly GCA_013398115.1). NCBI lineage: Eukaryota > Metazoa > Chordata > Aves > Passeriformes > Falcunculus > Falcunculus frontatus. The sequence goes on along the minus strand of VZRV01004135.1, from coordinate 108,486 downwards.
AAAAGTCATCAACTCTGACTAATGCAGAACACACCCCCCTTGAAAATGCTTAGTTTTCAGGTATATTTTCCAGGTTATACTTTCAATGCAGTGAATTCCTGGAAGTTCTTGTCATGAATCAGAGACACTGGTGACTGGGGAATATCTTTGGGAACATTTTTTGCAGATATATAAGCCTCACAACTGAAAAATCATTCGTCTCTCCCATACCTTATTTAGCAGTTGAAACCAAGGATTCTTTTACTGTTGTACTGATGTGACTTACCGGATCAGTCAGCACTCAGATCTTCAGTTGCTTGGTAGCAACGCTCTGGTAGCGAGGATGGAGGGAAGATTTATTCAGTAATACATTTTCCAGAACATGCCATGACAATCAAGTTTCACCATGTTGCAATTTGTAGTGCCTTTGAACAATGTGTGGTGTAGTCCACTTGGGACTGCTTTTTCTCACCTGAGCACACTGCTGACACTGCAGATGTTGCCCGCAGAGCCTTCTGGTGTCAAAGTCACAGACCTCTGACACTGGCGCTGAGGATGGACTTCTCCAAGCAGTAACAATCATATTGCTGCTATCTTCTGCATGGGCCCAACCACAAGCAAATAATCTCACTCAATCACTGACGAAAAGCGAAAATAATGTGGTAGAGTTGTATTTGGCCTGCCCTTTTTTGGCTGAGTTGCTGAAGTGTGCCAGTTAATATAATGGGGCACATAGAGGGAACATTGCCTCTTCATAGACTTACAACCTTGCTTAGCAAAGTGCCACTTTCAGAGCTATTTGCCATATATTTTTTTTAGTGCTTGTTTTCCCTCAGCAAAACAGTTTTTCATTTACTGGAAAGATCTTCATGCTATTTACTTCAGATCCAGTTAGCCCACCCACACAGAAGTGCACCATGAGCAAAAGCAAGAGAAAGTTCATTCAGTCTCGAGCAGAGGTTCCCAGGTTTTGCAAGGCTGAGGCTCATTTAAAAATAACTGGCAATGTTACCATGCCTCTTCTAGCACATATCTCTTTCTCTCCCCTCTCCCTGTCCTCCTTCTCCCTCCACATGCTATGGCTGGGTCGTTGGGTTGTTGGCTGTGCCCAGAAAGGCTTAAACACTTGGGTTTGATACCTCAGCTGCTGAAGGTGCACTGCCCAGGAGGTTAAAGCAATCAGCTCAGAAAGGAGTGTCCTGGGTCTGTAAAGGACAGATGCTTGGATATGGTGTTCCAGAGCACAGCTGGATGATGGTATACAGGTCTTCCTCAGGAAAAGTTAGAACTATTCAGAGCAGGTTGTACTTTGTCCAGATCTCTTGGATAAACTTTCCATAGTGTTATTGCAGGGAGAGCTGTGACTACAGTGAACAGCCCTTCTATTGTCACCTTCTACAAGCTCCTAAGTGACAGGCCCCTTACTGCATCTGAATAGGCTCTGATGCTGGATTTTTGCTCTCGTTCTCTCTGTGGTTTATTAAAACCTGGAATCCTGAAGCCATACTAAAGAGAATCACAGGGTGTTACAATGCCAGGAATGGGAAAATATTGCTTAAAATTAGTATTAACTAGAGCAAAAGAAGAAATTTAAGGACAGAAAATCAGGCAAAAGCAGTGCCTTCAGATAAAAGATTTGTATCATGGCCAAATATTTCTTATGGATGAGCCCCTGAGGTAAACATTTCAAAGGACTCTAGGAAAGCAATAGACTGCATCACTGTAGGAAGATGGAATGAGTTGCCTACCAGGAGCACTATGCCTCTAACCTCGGTGGCACTAGGAAATAAAAACCTACAAATGTTTCTTCTCTGCTGCTTGCACTGCCCACTCAGTGCAGCCAGCTTCCACTGCTGATTCCTTCTGACAGGCTGTAGTCAGTGAAGGGGGGCTGGGTCTGCACTGCTCCTTGTGTACTTCTGAGCATCCCTAACCCCCATGCAGTGAGTGTAGTTAGCTGTGCCCCTCAAAACCATTTATACTCACAGAGATCACCCAGAGCACAATAAACAAACACCCTTCCTGCCATGACATTGCTGAAGCATCCTGTAAGCTGGGGATCCAGAGTGAGCACCAGAGGAGATGGTAGAACCCCTGATACTTTTAACTCTGTGCAGCACCAGAAAACCTGAGGTGTGGTTTTTAAACTGCTGTTGCTTCCTTTCTTGCCTTTCTGTTCACCACTTAAAAGTCATTTTACAGTGGTGTAGCGGTCTGTTGAATTGCTGATTATCTTAACTGAGCAACTTAACGGAGTGAAGGCAAGTTCTGTACTTTTAGCTCCGAGTGAAAATGATGAAGTGTCATGAAATACTCAGCCAAAAAACAGATGTAGTAAGGCAAGCTGAGCAGCAAAAAATACAACACAGATGGTCATGATAAATTAATTGAAGACACAAGGGGGAGAGATGCAAAAAAATGCCATGGAGCCTATAAGTAGACAGATGTCAAAAATATCTCTGATTATGCACTTAATTGCACTCTCTGTGATTGCTCTATTCCTAATGTACACCAAAGGACATTGCCAAGGTTGTTGGCTTTTAAAATGACCACATCTCAAATGCTGGCACAGTCCATGATGTCACCTTTGTGGGGGTAATAATTTTTTAAACATTAATTTTCATTATGTGATGGAAATTTCTCTAGTACTAGATATATAACTACTTTCACACCATATATTGAAGGGGTTTTGTCTCTGTCTTACCAAAATATGTGTTATTTTATCTTACACTGATGCAAGTCCAGCTGATAGCAATTGACAGATTTTCATTAGCCCCAAGAGGCTTCAAATTATTTGTCCTCTTTCATTCAAAAGTGAATTTTTCACTGTTCAAAATTTAGTACAATGGGAGTTTTGCCATTAAATTCAACAGGACCAAGACTTTGTCCATGCTCTGTTTGAGTTTTTTTCCAGAATCTACTGAAATCAATGCAGGGGGAGGAGGGATTTAAGCTGATTTGAAAAGGATTTTTTAAAAAAGGGGGGCTGTGTGTAATGATAATGCTGTAATTTCTCTGCATATAGGGAATCTAATGGTTGCTCCATTCAGTGTGTGGCCTCATTGTAATCACTGAAACTTCCTGGGATGTGTTGTGCAAGAAACACTAACTTTAACACATACATCCCCTTCAGGAGAGAGCAGTAGGAAGAAAAAAGACAAAGACACCTAGGAAAGTGCTTTGGGGATTTGGAACTGAAGGACAAAACAGTAGTTAGATCCTCTGGAGGCAAGAACTGAAAACTCAAGTCCCAGTGGGGTCACACTATTTGTGTAGAAGCTCCCAAAGAAAGCCAACTCCTCCCACTCCGAGACAGACAGAGCTCTGGAGCGTGCCTGTATTCCTCCTTGGGTCTAACAGATGCTTCTTTCAAACACTTAGGAAAAGATGCATGATACAAAATCTCCCTGTCATTTCACCCTGAAACCTTAAAGCCTACATTCCACTGTTAGGAAATAGGATCAGCCCTTTCTTGTTGCCAACAACTGCTTAAGAATGAAGGTTTCTGAAATGGTGGTATTTCAGAGAGGGGCACTCTGTGGGCATTTGAATTAAGCCCACATTTTCTGGGATATCATTTATAGCCATGGACTCTTTCCAGAGTCACCCACATAGCACATGTGAAGCACTTGTATCTAAGTAAGTTTCAACCCAGCATTTGGGGTGCCCCTTGCGCTGCTCCACTGACCTGCTGAGCACTCTAACACCGGCCATAAGCCTCAAATGCCTCGTGGCACAGCTGGGAGCAAAAGCTGGCATACTGCAACCCTCACTCTGGCTGGGTCCTGGGGAGGATTCTCCCTTTGGGGAGGCTGTTGCCTGCTTTCCATGTACTTTCTCCACTTGAGCCTGCACAGAGGGATCTGCTGCTGCAGGAGCTGCAAGAGACACTCCAGCTTAGATGGGCCGGGAAAGCAGAGGGCAGGTACAACAATTTACCCTTTCCTGCACCCAGTGTTTTGGACAGACTGAGTGTGTCGCCTCTGCTGCCTCCTGACTTCATATCTGAAGCCTGGAGAGCCTGCGCGTTGCAGGGACAAGGGGGCACTTTAGTTGCTCCTTGAGGGTCACAAACAAGGCATTTAAAAAGCATCACAAGGGGAAGGTGTGGAAACCCCAGCGTGAGTTTGTTTTTCAAGATTTTATCAAACTTGCTCTTTTTAAAATGTGAATTCTTAAGGTAAATCTTAAATATCTTGAACATAATTCCTTCAGTTAAACGCCCATTTTCCAAAAGATATGTAACATTACCCACGCACAGACATGTATTTCTTTCAGTGTGGGAGGTCAACATTTGAAACTCTAATCCCAGAAATGCTGAGACTTACTCTAACTCTAGAGCCCATATTTTTTATCTGTTTAGTTAAATTGTTTAGATTTCGTTTAAATCCAACCAAATGACTGCCCTTTCCTTAAGGCAGGCCCCAGGCCACCCCACTCATTCATTCCCTAGCATTACACTGGGACTATCAGCAACTGAGGGCAGCGGAGCTTCGCTGGGGAAGGTGTTAAATGCCAGTGATTTAGCAAGAGCACGTTTCAGTCTCTTAAGCAGACGGTGATCTACAGAAGCAGATGCATCTAGTAGGTTGTATTCACAACATTTAGAGAGTCTGTTCAACCAGTCCTGAGCCTCTGTGCCCACCAGTGAGTTGTAGAACCTGGCTGGAGCACGGTCCTGCACACCACTGGAAGGTAAAACTCCATACCTGTGGCATGAGGCAGCAGATGCAGGGGGTCACACAGAGGCTGTTCTCTGCATCAAGAGAGCTATCCAGACGTATCTGAAATAACTCAGGCTCAGCCGAGATGAGATGTTCTGATACGATGCTTATCTGACACCCCACCCTTCTGTGTGACAGAAATTGTTTTGGGCCTGCCAGTGGAATGTTCTACAACTTAACTCAAAATACTAATTACTTGACAGGCTAGTGCTCATTTTCCTGTTGTTGCAGCTGTCTGTTTTCTGTTGTGATTCTAAATGGTTAAGCAAGCTGTATACCGGGAGGCATAATCTGCTATAATACGCTGTGGTCTGATGCATGCACCTAGATTGGAGTGTTACTTAAGCTTTAATCCCCAAGAAATCAGTGATTACCCACAGGAGACAAATGGAGGGCTGTTTATAGTATAGTTGCTAGACAACAGTGCACCATTTAAAGTATATTTGTCCAAAGATCAACTGCATCTCAGAGGCTGACAACTTTTCCAACAACCTGTTTAGGAAAAGTGAAGTTTAAAACATCTAGATTTTCAAAAGAGAGGAGAGCAACCTAATAATTGCTTGGCATTTTCAGGGACACAGGGAAATGATGAGTGCAGTGCAAAATGTAGAGGAAGGGGCTTCTAAGGCTTAGTCTGCAGAGAAGTGAAGGAGCAGTATGATGAATACTCTGCACAGGTCCTTGCCACCCCTCTGCACACACAAGGTATGCATTTCCACAGCTTTTACACACCAGTGCCAGGCAGCTGCTGTAAAGCCTTTCATTCCCTGCCTCCCTCAGAGAGTAAAACCAAAAATAGTAAAGAAATTACAGAAAGCGTACCATTAAATCCATCTCTTTATCTTCTGTTTCCTCTCCCGAGTGTTACAGCAACTACCTTCACTCCTTTTGAAAAAGTGGGATATGTAAATGGAGCAGAGCTGGGCTGCACTTACTGTTTGGCAATGCTCAAATGCAAACTGCATGGATAATGTCCAATTTAAATGGCGTTTCCTTATTTGCTGCAGTGCTGTCACACTTCGTTTTGCCCCTTCCAATGGTTTTGCCTCTTCTTATAGTTGGGTTTTTTTGCTGTCTCTTCGATCACGCTGTTTTTACCTTCTTCCCAATACAACAAGTGAAGCAAGGAAGGAATATGTGAGCAGGGGAGGGGGTCCTTTGTTTGGAAGAAGCAGAGGGACAAGAAATCCAACAGAGACTCAGAAAACCGAGATTTTCCTGACCTGTCATTTCAAATACTGTTTGCATTTTTTAAGAATCAAGTGTCTGGATTATATAGACTTGACAATATATGGCCTCTGTGTCACTTGATAACTTTCTGAATTAATCTGGGTTTTTTTGCTGAGACAGATCTGTTAAAAATGTACATGAATTCTTAAAAATCCAATCCTCTTAAATTATTTTCTCAAAGCAACAGTGTGAGAAGTGTCACTGCATCAGTGCTCCACCTCCACAGCTCAGAGCATCGTCTGGCCCAAACACGGGGAAAGGACTTTGCTGGAGAAGCTGCAAGGCAGATGTGGCTGATGCAGCAGGGGCTGGGAGGTCACCTCAGCCACCATCAGTGTTGGGACAGCAAGAAGCACATGATGGCCTTCCCTGGCAGTTCTTCATCTAATCTATTCCTAAACCCACAGTGGCAGGGATCCTGCGGCCTCCCTTGGCTATTAGCTACAAATTTCATGGCAACATTTTTCTTCCCATCTCACATAAATACTCCTTCACACGGATTAACCTGGTTTGCCTTCACCTTGTACCAAGTAGATGGGGAGAACAACTGCCACAGTCGGATATCTGTGACTTGTATTTATCCCATGACCTGCTGTGACCCCTGGCTCTTATTTTGCAATACTTGTGCCACTTGTGTAGTTGTACATTCCTAAATATATAATTTCACCTTCATCATCACTGAATTTCATTCTGGGCCATTTTCCCTGTTAGTCCAAATCATCTTTAACTCAGGCCCTCACTCCAGGTGAGTCCTTCAGTCCTTTCAGGCAAGAAGATCACGGCAAAATTATATAAATACATTCTTCAGTTAGCACCACTGGACATAATAGTAAAAACTTCCAGTAGAGACAGGCTCACAGCACATCCCTGTGAGACCTTATTTGAAATTACCTCTTACACTGAGATAAAGGAACCAGAGAGAGCTCAGAGAGTGATTTTTCAACAAACATTTCTTCGTTATGGTGCTTCATCTACACCACAGGGTCCCTAGTGCATCATTAACTTCTAAATTGTTGCACAGAAGTCTGTGCAGCTGAGAGCAGGATCTGGCCTGCACATTAGTAAGATTTGCTGTTCTGGTCTGTTTCAAAGCCATCAAGATGAAGACTCTCTATTCTTAGCTTGAGTAGTGGCATTAATGCACAGCAGTGCAAGAAAAGCAGAGAAATATGTTCCCCTAAGCGCTACCTTTTTGTGGGACAAAGGCAGTCAGGGCCAACCATAGCTCCCAGGACACCCATTCAGACATATATACACAGAGACTCCAAAGTACTTGACACACATCCTCCCAGGCTGAAGCTAGAACTTGTTTGCAAATTCAGAGGAAGATTTAAACCTGGGTTGTCTGAATGAATTTGAAGGGACAAAAGAGAGAAAATATGGACTTCATTAAAGATGCCCTCCCTGTAGATGTGCCAGGAAAATTGTATCCATTGTACCAGAGCATTTTGTTTCTTTTCTATGAATAGTGTCACAGAATGAAAATTCAGAATATGCAGGCTCAGTTTTTGTGAAAAACTTTACTCCTTTTTTTCCCTTACCTAGTGGAAAACCCCAGAATGTGAGGGATTTCAGTACCTTATGTCCAGTGTGGAAAGCACCAGTTTAATAAATGGGATTATTTGTCCAAATAAAGGGACTGAAGCTGCTGGAAAAGTGAGGACCGGGTGATCAGGCAGCTCTGCGAACAAGAGCAGAAGTAGTGTAGAGACAAAATGTAGAAGCAAGAAGCTATTTTCTTATGCAAAAGCTGTCCACCCCCTTATATCAAGAAACGACAAGCCATTCCCTCATGGAAGTGAGCAAAAAAATACTGAACATCTCTGTTCAACATTGCTTTCAATTAATTCTCTATAAAAAGACAGTCTCTGTCCCATCATTCTCACTTGGTGTCTCCATGGACTTAGAGAGGAAAAAGACTTGAATTGCATCAAGTGAGTACTGTTGCTGCTCCAGTCTCTGAGAGGAACACTGTCTTCACCCCCCAACTTCCAGTACTTGTAGTTTGGAGAGAAAAGCAGCACATGGAGATGGGCAGGTGACTGAGCCACATTCCAAGGCCAGGGATGGAGGTCCTTTGTGGCAGTGGGCACAGCTCCCATGGCTCTGCCTGTTTGGAGGTGGATGCTGCAGCTCTGCTTACCAAGGGCTGACAGCCTGCAAGTGGTGCTGGTGTTAAAACACACCAGTTACTTCCTCAGCCCATGCCTGAAGTGAACATGGAAAGGAACAGGTTAAAAATGGAAGCCTCCTTTCCTTCCTGAGCACTGCTATTACTGTGAAATGGTTGTCTGCTCAAAGCTTGCCTACGGGGAGGAAGAGACTGTCATCTGAGAGCACCTACTGCAAGGCCATTCTTATTCTGCTCTGAGACTGCTTTTTCCCAATTATCTCAAATAACATATTCCATAAGATTCGATGCTGTCTTATTTCTTTCATGCAGTCAAGCCTCAAGTGCCAGCAGAAGAGGAAACAGAAACCTGATGGATCAAGCTACTTTCCTGAAGAGGGAAGGCCGCAGGCACTCTTCAGGAAAGGTCCCTCTCTGAGGACTCATTTTAGCAGCAGGTAGCAGAACAAGACAGATTCCCCTGGAAAAATTACCGACAAAAAGTCAAATGCGAAACAAATAACCTGTTCCGCTTTCATCTGCTTATTGCTAAAGCAAAATCCTTTGTCAGCAAGGGGGACATAAACACACAGTATGTCGTCATGGTCTGGCAGCTTGTACCATCTTCATTTTGGGAGCACAGTCCAGCACAGATTCCTGCAGGCAGTGACCAGCTTTCTCTGACACTCTGAGTGCTTCTGACAGGGAAGTGCACACACAGCCCTAATTTTGGTGGGAAATGTAACTTCTGGAGTGAGATACTAGTGGCAGAGAACCTATGACATTCAAAGCAGAGAGTCTGACTGCCATCTTAGCTTTCCCTCCAGCCTCTGCATGCGACTGGTTCTTCTTCAAAGCCCAGCCCTACATCCTCATATGAAATGTGGTGTAGAGAGGCTATGGGACCGGACCCTGGTGCACACGAGGAGCGTGGGTCCTGCACAGCTGTGAAGCTGCTCCATTTCACAGAGGGCTGCACTGTGCCCTGTGCAGAAGGAGCAGGTGGAGAAAAAGCCCTCTTCACATCGTGTTACTGGTCTGGTGACTGGGAGGAGCAGACAGGCTAAAGCAAACAGTGCAGCAGCAGTTAGTGCCCTGTTGTGAAAGAGAGCACATGTGTGTGTAAGGTAGACTGAGTTCCACTCCAGAAGACCAAACAACAGACCTGGTGATTTAATGTTTCAGGTGTTTTCCTTTTGATGGAGTACACTTCTGGTGGCTGCAGGTCAGTAACTATTACCTGAAGGACTGCATATTCAGTGCAAGGTATGCCACCGAGCTGTGCTGACCTCACTGTGTTCATGCCAGCATGGGACCTCACCCATGCATCCATCAGAGCAGAACCCGGCTCGGGATGCCTTCACCCTCTCTTTACTCTCGTTTCAGTCCTGCTCTGAGTAAATCATCTATGCCTGTCACACACTCAAACTTTAGACTGGAAAAGAGCTCAAAACAGAAGGTCAGATTTTAACCTAGTGCAGCCACAGGGAGTTGAGGTCTCTTTTCTGCTGCAAATATTTACCTAGCACATCACTGATGCTTTGGGACATAATGATAGAAGATTAGAATGATTATGATCTCCACAAAAAGTGGCTTGTCATGATTCACGAAACACAGCTCAGCTAGAATGAACCTGGTCCTGGACCAGCAGCTGAAATGCAAGGAAGCTGAAGGGAAGAAACACTAATGTGTTTTCAGTGATAGGGCTACAAGAGGATTAGTTCTGTGATGTCTGAGTCCAGTGTTCCAGAAACTGAACTGGCTTCTGCAGAATAATTCATTATCTCTACTGAAAGGCTTTGCTGAGGATTTGAAAAGGGACACAGAGAGGGGCCAAAAAATCACACTGGCTCCTGGGGCCTGATCTTTGGCATCGAACTGATGTTCATTGTATGCTAGCAAGAGAAGGCTGGAAGGTGGAGATAGACACCCATGGGCACTATGACACTATAAAAAGTAGCAGGGCCAGCTCAAAAATGGCTGAGGCAATAGTACAAGGGAAAGAAGAAAGAAAGATTGAGTTGCAGTAAATGTTCACTGAGCTTATACAAGAGATCTTTTTTTTTTTCCCTCCCTCCATGCCATACTGGTACTTGACAAAGACAGATAAATGCAGTTTTGAGTTATGACACCAACGGTAATGAAATCATAACGCCATTGAGGAATGCTGTTTTCAGCAGAAACACATCGGTCAACTCTCACAAGGGTTTCAGAATCCTGATTCAGACAGCTTTGTGACAGGATTTACCTGAACATTTATTCTTTAAGGTATTTCATAGCTATTAGAGCTATTATTCAGCTCACTGGGTGGTTTATTTATTCTTTATGGAAGCTGTAAGTGTCCTGAGAAATGGCCTTCTTTCCAGTGACCGAACAGGTACCATACGGAGAGCTGCTCGCCTGCCATCTGCTCCAGCCTGGTGGGAGGGACCAGCTGCGGAGGCAGCAATCATTCAATTTCCTCTGACACTTAGTCCTTGAGGTCTCTGCTGATTGCCCATAACAGTCCAGCAAGTCTTACTTGTGATGTGCACAACTATCCAATAAGAAGTGGATTACGGCCATCTGCCCCATTAACGGCCCCTATTCCGCGGTGGTGATTATGTGCTGTAAACGTAGGTAGCTCCTCTGAGGTTAGCACAACCCTAACAGTTTTTGGCAGCCAAGGACCTGGCCACTTCTCTGAGCCTGCACTTACCACAGGCAATGCTGGAGTGTTCCGCTTGGCTGAGGGCTCTGGCACCCTTTACACAGCCAAATGTGGCATGACTGCTGGGGCAACGTTTTGGCAGAGGTCAACCAGTGCGCAGCAAGTGACGCGGGATGTGAGGGATGACAGCCTGAGTGCAGCTGGTGCCCAGCGTGTTGCTCACCTCGTGCTTGAGAAATGCCGAGCCTTGGAATCTGTAACGAGTGATTCTTCTGTAATAGGGCAAACATGTGTGTGTGCACTCTTAGCATGTTTGGGGATGATTTAATGATGGACGTGTCTAGGGAAGGTGGAAGATGCATAAATATTTCACTCACAACCGTTTGGGGAGCTGATTACATACACTGAGCTGTCCTCTCAGGTTTTGGGCTGAAGAATAAGACCTCATGTCACTGGTTAAACTGTATTTCAGGCACGACAGGAATCAGGAGCCATGCTGCAGGAACTGACTGACAGCAAGGCACAGAAAAGGGATTAGTCCTTCAGGTCAGCAAAAGAAGAAAGAAATTGAAATGACAAAGATAGAGTGCCGTCTCAGAGCTGCAGATTGCACTGCATAGCTGTGGAGCACCTTGTTTTAGAGGTATCTGAGAGTGATGGAAAGAGCAGGAAATCGAGATCCCCTGCTGATCTCTATTACCAGCTCTCACTCCACTTGCCCTGCCACACACAAACCTGCAGATACACACCTGGGATTTTTAAATACTTAGCAGCCAGCTTGAAGAGGACAAAATTTAAGAGTCACAGAAGTCTGTTCTTAATAACTGTGCAATAAGAAAACTTAAAAAGAGGAAGCTACTGACTCTGAAGTAAAAGGTGTTCAACTTATAATAAGATGGTCCATTTTCTTTAAATATGAAAATACCGGTGCTCCTGTTGTTTTACCAGCAGGTTTCATATTAAGTATATGCTCTGGCATTGCCTCAAGTGGGTGTGTGGGTCACTTCAGAAAAATGGCTGTGGAAAATCAAGCCCTCCTTCCATTCTGCATGCTGGCTGCAAGAAACCACCAATGCCTTTCACCAAGAGCAGGACCAGCCAGAGCTTTTTGAGGCACTGGTGATGTTGTATTCACTGAATAAACAATCTGTTATTCTCACTGGTGTGCCATGCTAAACACAAGGGCTGATGTGGAGGTGCAAACAGCAGAATGGGGGATGAGTCACTGCTCACCCCAAAGGCTTGTGATGGGCAAGGCCTAGGCACAATGGCTCTGAGTACAGGCAAGCTCCAGTGGTGAAAAAGGCATGTTTCTTTCATTCATTCATTCATTCATTCATTCATTCATTCATTCATTCATTCATTCATTCATTCATTCATTCCTAACACCACTGCTTTTTCTTCCTGAGACCCTAGCAGAAGTTTTAAGTATCTCTGAGAAAGTTAGAAACTCTCTTTTCGGGGAGGGGTGTTATTTTTGAAACCCATGCCTCTCAACTACAGTCCCTGCAGCCTCTGAAAGGAAAACAGGCTACCAAAACAAAGAAGAGTCAAGCTCCTTGCACTCCAAGGGAGTCTGGGACCAAGCGTGGGCTGATCTCTGCAAGCAGAGGTGAACTTCCAGGAGCACTGAGATTTCTTCCTACACAGCAACCAGGCAGGGCCCAGGAGTGAGCAAACCTTTCTGATGCACCTCAGATTAGAGGCGACAACAACCAAACCAGTCCCAAATCTTGATGATCTCTGCCTAGCAGTAGCATATGCCCTCCACATTTCTTAACATGATTGAGAGTTTCTGCTGAAAAAAGCCCACCAAATACTACAGGTCAAAAGTGACCCCCTGCATAGATCTGGAGGAAGGGTTTGGCCCTGACCAGCACTCACTGTCAGCAGCACCAAAGGCCCACAACAGCTTTTGAATGAACAGGAGTAGACTGAATAGCTAGAAGCAAGGTAGTTTTACTGCAAGGTCATGTGCCTCATGCACCATGGGAAGGCTTTTAGCTATTTGAAAATTATTACTGCTCAATCTGAATGTGGCATCTTTAAGGACCAAGACGTTCCTTTTTGTCATAGCCTGCTTCCCTCTCTGGCAAAACCCCTGGTTCACAGTTACCTTCAGCCTGTAACCAGCTACTTAACTGCGAGAAAAAACTCACATTTCATCACCAGGCCCCACCTATGCCTGAACATGTCCACACCAGGTTATAATGTCTTGTCCTTGAGCACTGCTCTGGCAGGTGCTGGTGTGGTGGCAAACACTTTTTGTGTTTGCAGCTTTGCTTTAGGTCTGTCCTTAGGAACGGCCACTGCTGTTAATATTGGATTATGCCTACTCCAACCAGGCATGGAAATTTGTATACGAGGCCTGCTTGGAGGCTGCACCATGGCTTAAACCGGTTTCAGTTGGCCCAAGTTTCTTGGCACTGGTGATGTGATGTATAGACATTTCACCTGTGGAGGAAAAGCAGGGCCAAGCTTTGTTACAAACTTTACATGAAATCCTAAAATTAACATTCAGCAGAGTGACTGCCCAAAAAATCAAAGTGACAGCTTGTGGATTGAAGGTATGAAACTGAAAGCCTAAGAGTTTCTACAGGGCAAAGTGCTTCAGGTGGCTTTGGGCACGGCTGCATGCCAGCTGACACACGCATAGGGTCTTCCAGCTAAAACTAGAAACAAATTCACCTCTAGACTCTCCTCAGGCTTCTAAAAAATTCTCTGTTTGATCCCAACACCTCAAAGATAAAACTTAGAAGTTCTCAGGACTGAAGGAGCAGAATCTCAGAGGGAGTTTTAGCCAGCTTGCCTGGCCGATTGATCAAAGACACTCCCTGTTCAAACAGATGGGAGCAGAGCAGGTCTCTTCATGATCCAGCAGAGAAAAATTTTCCACCAGCACAAAAATAGCCCAAACAAACCTGAATGTGTGTTACAACCTAAATAGCACTGCCTCCCATCTGTTAGATAAGGCATAATCAAAACCTATGATGTCCTGCAAAAACTGACAAGGACTCTTTGCCTGCGACAGAAATCCCAGTACCATGTTTCTGGAGGACTCTCACTGGCGTGGAAGGGGTGGTCCTGTGTTAGATCTGACCTGCACCTCTTGCTTTTCCCAGAGTAAGCTGGCTCCTTACAGCACGTGCTGAGAACACTGGCCCATGTCTCTCTCATTCTGGCCCTCTCGTGCATATGCTTGGTCTCTTGCCAGGGCTGCTCTTTGTGCCATTTGAGCCAAGCTCAGCTGAATTCCAGCACCAGAGACTTGCTGTGAAGGAGAAGAGATTGCTCTCAGTCACATCTGTACTCCTCCCTGGCTCGCTCCTGAGGCTCACAGCAGGTTCCCAGTGGCCTCACAAAGCTCCCAGCAAAACCTATCTGGCAGCTCCCTGTTTCCCAACACCAGCAGAAAATGGGCAGCCCCACAGCCATCTCAGTGCACAATGTGGATGGCTGTGCTGGGCAGGCAGCCAGCCCTGCTAATCCATGCCAGGGCCATGGAGTAACCATGAGCATCTCTGGCATAGCCAGGGAGGGCTGGACATCCCATGGGGCACAGTTTGGGCATGCAGGCAGGAGAGCATGGCTATGCTCCTGACAGGATTTGCCCCAAGAGGGTCAGTTCAGGGAGGATTAGCAAAACTTGTCCCTGAGTGAGCAGCGAGCAGGACAGCCCTGGCCAGGCGGGGTGTGCTTGAAGGAGATGAGCACTGGACCGGTTTAGGGTTGATCACTGCTGCTGCTGCTGCTAAAACTCCAGGCATTTGCAGCAAGGTGTTTTAATGGAAACTAAAAGCTTTGCAGAAGGACAGCTTGAATCGCAAGTGAGCGACAGAAAATTGACAGGCTAATTCTATGTTTCATTTTTAGCAGCATTATTCTGAAGTGTAGGATGGTGGTTAACTGATTTAACCAAGTTCTTACTTCACATAAGAGAGGCAGAACAAAGAGAACTACTATTTTTTTCTTTTTTTTGCAATTTGTCATTATAATCAAGCAGCAACATTCATATCTTTAGCTGGATTTCCATATATAAACTGTTAATTGCTAATGAATGTGATTATAAGAATAGTTTTACTTCAAAACAATACACAGAGCAGTAACTGTGCACGTAGGTTTGTGTAGTAACAAATACATTTACTTTTAAATTTGGTATGATTTTTGTCACTCTCAGACTGGCCGAACACACTGGAGTGCAGTGCTTGGAGATGCCCAAAAATGTACCAAAAGACAAGCCAAGGAGAGAGCAGCTCTCCCTGGCCAGACAGCCTCAAGGACAGTGCCCAGGGATGGATTCCCAAATCAGTCAGGCTGCCCTAGGGAGGGGGTGCAGGCTATGTTCATCAGCCAGGATGAGTGCAAGAAGCGGGGTCCTCCCCAGATCCCAAGCCCGTCCTCTCCACAGAGGGTGGCTGAGCTACTTCATCTCAATCTCAGTGGGCTCCAGCTTGAGGGTCAGAGGTGTGCTCCCAGCTTCTTTGGAATCATGTCCAGAAGGATCAGGTGCCAGCATCAGTTCCCAGTGGTACGTGAACTTGTGATTAGACGCACAAAACTGCTGATAGGGGTGTGCCTACATTAGGCTGAGATATAGGCTTAGGTTAATACCCAGCTCTGAACGGTGGGTATCACAGCGTGATTTACACTGGGAACTGGAATCTTCCAGGTTAGCTGGGGATCTTTTGTCCTTAACCCAAATTATAGCAAAGACGTAGTGTTCGGTAGATGCTGGCAGGATGAAAATCCCCTCTTTCCAGCTGCTTCTTGGCAGGGATAGGGTGGCGGGTGGGATGCAAAAGGCAAGCTTCCACAGCAAGCTTCAGCCCCACCTTTCCTGGGAAAGCCCGAGAGCTCATGTGGTTCAAAGGTGTTCCTCTCCCATTTTTGCTTCATTCGATCCCATTAAGGTCTCTCTGCAGAAATGCACACACTGGTGGCACATCTTCGCTCCTGTCATTCCTCTTTGCACGGCTCGCAGCTTGGCTCCTGCCGTGCTCCTGCTTTGGCAGAAGGGACCAGCGTGTCCCATTGCCTCAGAGCACGCTCCACCCTGATGCCAGCTGCATGCCCAGCAGTGCTCCTGTGACTCACAGCTGGCACTGGTGGCTTCCCACGCCTGCAGCCGGCACACACTCAGTACTCACGGCTGCCAGATTCCCAGCAAGGGGTCTCAGATCAGCAGGAGAACAGATCGTGATGCCCTGAACTCTGCTGGAAGCTGTCTCCCTGCCTTCCCTCAGCCACCTGATATATGGTGACAGCTTTCCTAATAACATTTCAGAACTCTGATAATCAATAATGTTCATGGGGTTCACCAGTTCTACTTTGTTTTCCTCTCCTCCAAAGGTTTGATCTCCCCCCTTACAGAGACTGTCATTTTTAGGATGTTGTTCAACAACATTTATTCTTTCACAGCAGCAAAATCCTTATTAGTGAGCCAATGAGCAATGATAATTATCCTGACTACCACAGGGCTTTGTGTTTGCACTTCTTTTCCTTGCTGGTCACCTAGTCCTGTGTGCTAATCCAAACAAGAACTTTACTAGCAACACGAGCAAACCAATGTTGTGTAGGCTAATCTGGGCAGGAACATTATCTGCTTAATTGTATGAGGTGGGAAGGGTCAGACTCTGACCCGAGCTATGATAAGCATAAGCTGTCTACACTCTAAATTCCCTCAGAGCTCATGAGAATCCAGAGTCTGACTCACATCTCCAAAGGTAAGTTTTACGGTATAGTCAGGAGACAGGGTGATGTGTGCCCTGGCCAGCTCTCTCTAGCTGCTATAATTCCTTATCTTCTTTTCTTTTTGGTCTGAGATACCTTCTCAGTGGCAAGTGCTCTGTTGTGCACCATTTCTGCCCCAAAAGAGCACCAACATTTCTATTCCACTGGAGCATAAGCAGTAATTTCACTCAAGCGTGGGAGAAGTAGCCACCAGGGTGTCTCTACTGCTCAAACAACATTCAAGAAGTTCCTTCCCTCTTTTCCTGAGTTTTGCCTTTAAAGTTTTCCCTCAAGACTGCAGAGCAGCTTCTGCTGATGCTGTGAGGTCCATATATCCCCCCATCCTACAGTCCTCAGCTGCTCTGGTGCCTCAGTAGCTCGGGGGCTTGGTCCAGTCCCACAAGGCAACACTGACACAGAAATCCACACAGGCAAAGAGAAAAAGTGATCTTACAACAGTGGCTGATTTTCTAAAGTAATTTTTTCAATAAGATGAGCCTGTATTTGATCACCAAAAGCAGGTCATTTTGGGTAAAGAGCACTGTCAGGGAACAGGCATTTACTGAGCCACTTTATGACAACAGATTAAAAACCCTCTCCCACTGCTGCTTTGCCTCGAAGGGTGTGGTGAATAGGAAACAAATCCAGTCTTCCTCGATCCTCTGATCTCCAGTAATCCAGCCCGCTGGGCTCCTGCAGCAATTTGCTCCATAGCCCACCATGCAGTGTGCCCTCATTGCCTTGGGCCTGCTTAACCCGGCTCTACCTTCATTTGCGCTAGCAGCAGCATTACATAAATTACTTACTCACTAATGATGCCTCTCTTAAGTAAGCAAATGGGATGACATCACCCACCAGCGACACAGCAGCTGCTCAGGGAGGGAGGGAAGGGGTGAGCCGTGTCTGCGTGGGTGTACACACACAGATCGCTTGAGCCGTGGCTGCATGGCAGAACTCAATCCTCCCAGGAATGGAGACAGGATCAGCAATAATTCAGGCCTGGAAGGGACCTCAGGGGATCTCAGCCTACCCTCCTGCTGACAGTAGGGTCAGCAATGAGGCCAGACCAGGTTGCTCAGTGCTTTATACATCTGAGTCTTGAAAACTTCTGAGGATGCAGCAAACAGCTTCTCTGGCCAACCTGCTCCAGAGTTCAACTGTCCTCACAGGGAAACATTGCTTCCTTGTATCCAGTCTGACTTCTTTTTACAACTTAAGGCAACTTTGCCCGTTGTAAAGGTGGTTTTACACACCCCTATATACAAAAATATCCTGTAGATGCATTCAAATCAATCCACATCTCTGCCCACATCTTTGTTCATAGCAGCCCAAGCTTTCTCCAGCATTCAATAAACTTGTTATACAATATTTGTTGTGCACAGCATCATTTAATTTGTCTGTGGGAGTGCAGAACTTGGTTCATCTCCTAAATACCTCAAGCAAGCAGGACTAAGGCAGCTAAAATGACTGCATAGCTTATGTTTTGTCCAGATGCTCTATTATTCCTTCATAGTACAGCAAGCTACTGTTCACAAATTGCTCACAGCCTCCCTCCAGGCAGGAGGATCCCTGCCAGGTGCTCGTCTCCAGAAAGTTTCTTCCTGCCCAGCTCAGCCTTCTCCATGGGGTCAGATGGTCCCATGCATGGGGCAGCCCTTCTCCAGCCCAAGCTGGCTGGTGACAGAGACCACACAAAGTCTCCTGCATTCTTGGGATCTGGCACTGGCCTCAGGCTGTGCTTTGGGAGGAAGATCTTCAACCTCCCCCAAATCATTGTAATCTCACAGGACCCTACCCAGCAGCACCTAACTTTGTTCCTCCCAAAAGAGTGGTCAGTAGGGTCTGATGTGAGTTGCTGTGAGGGTGACGAAAGGAAATCACGTCCACCTGCCACATTCAGAAGCCATCTAGCAAACTGACAGCTGGTGAAGAGGAGGGAGACACTGGCAAACACCGAAAGAAGTGGTGCTTGTTAACACCCACCTTTGGGAAGGGAACTTTGCTTGAGATGGTTTGGTGGCATAATGCACAACCAAGACAGTGCCTGCTTGCACCTCTGGGCCCAGAAGTCTCCAAAACTAAATCAGATTACAACGATCCTAACAACTCTCAGCTCCCACCATTATGCACAGACCAGTTCTGCATTAGACATGTGGTGGAAGCAAATATTTCCACCTGCACTGAGACAGTTATTTCTGACACCAGAATCAAGAAATGTATCAAAATCCACTAATTCCCTATCCCTGCACTTAAAATGCACTTTCAAAATTGCCAGCTTTAACATAAAATCAAGTGCAGGATATTTTAATTTCTCTTCTGATTTTGAGCCTCTTGGGTGTGCTCCAATTATGTTGTGAGGCTTCTTTCTAGAAAGATGAGTGCCAGAATTGATTTTTTTTTTAATCCTAAAGCAAGACTGTCAGAGAATTCTGTAATTCTGTGAAGGCACTCAGGGAGAACAAAAAACTATGAGACCTTGCACAGAAGCAATGATAGCAGACTGTACCACTGCAGCTCCTATCACTCACACTGAGACACCTGTATCTGGGCGGGGGGGACCCTGTAAGCTGAGGAACACTCCTAAAAGGTAAAAATCCCAATGAATAGAGTAGGAAGTTTAAAGAAGGAGGAGGTTGGCTCCTCATGTGTTTTGCTCCCTGCCCTGCCTGAGGGTCTGTTGTTGGCCACACCACCACCCAACGCAAGCACCAGTTGCAGGTTGACTGCCCACCACCCCCAGCCCCGCTGGGTGTTAGTGCTTACAAAGTGCTTTGAAAACATGCCAGAACAATTGTGCACAGAAATACAAACAGCAACAGGGGTGCTGGAGATTAGGTATGCCTAGGGAATAAGGGACTTTTCCTTCCAAAACTACCCTGAGTGAGTTGTCTTGGCGGGCGGGTGCCTGCAGAGACACTGCTGTTCGGTGTATAACCTGCTGTACGAAATTCTTGCTGTCATCTCATATTAGATCTGGTAACTTGTTCAAACAGGAGGAGAAAATGGATTTCTGTGGTAAATTTCAGGCATCATAAAGAAACATACGAAATTTTAGGCTCTTTAATTATCAAAGCAAATTTGAAGCCAGAGGAAGCAGAGAAAGCTATTAAAATCTGCTCAAAGGATAATTAAGTTAAGATTGCTTGAAAATGTAACATGGTTAAATCCTGCCCTTTGTGTACTGTTAGAGCAAGGTTACTGGCTCAGATATATCTGTTGGTTAGGAAGAAAGACTCACCTGCAGCAACCCTGCTCTACAGGCTTCTGGCAAGAAGGAGAAATTGGCTCTCCTCGGTGAGTGGATTAATACCATGCTCACAGAGATTGCTGGGGGATTGAGAGACTTCCCTTCTCCCTATGGCTAGCTTCCTGAACAGAGCTCGCCAAATCTACAGCCTGCAGAACACTTCTTCAAAGTAAAATGGAGGGAAAAGTGTGTTCAGCCTGGGGGTTGCAGAAATCAGCCTCTCCCTACCCAAAGAAGAGGATCCAACATATGCCAAAAATAGCACAAACTTCCCCGGAGAGATTTTTAGTAGTGCAGAAATCCCATCTGTAACCAGAAAGTTGTGATGTCCGGTGTCAATAATTACCAGCAGGCAACTCGAGGAACGCCAGATGTGTCTTCACCAGGAGCAGAGCGAGGCCTGAGCTTTCCAGCGCCTCCCGCTCGGGAAAGGTGCAGCGGGCTGGCGAGGCGGCAGCATATGGAGGGCAGCCAACTGGGAGCTGCTCCAAAGCCGGCGCCCAGACAGAGGTGAAAATCAATAACGCTGCTAATAAATCAAAGCGCAACCACTGGCACACAGCCCGGCTTTGCCCCGGCCTCGGGTTAGTCACATCTGGCTGCTCTCCTCTCCTGGGGCTGGGCCTCGCACCGAGCAGTGCCGGTGTCGGCTGCTGCTGGACAGGGGGCTGCTCCCGGCTCCGCTCCCGGCCCCGGCCACGCTCAGCCCCCGGGGCGCCCCTTCCCGGGAGCACTCCCGGAACATTCGCGGCATTTGCGGGTGTGCGGGGCGGGGGAGGGAAGAGGGTCAGGCGGCTCACCCCGGGAGGGAAGGGGTCAGGTGGCTCCCAGGGCTCCAGCCCGCAGCCCGGCCGCAGCCCCGCGCTGCGCGGCCGCCGGGCCGGCAGTGACACCGCGCGGCGGGCACCGGCACCGGCCCCGGGCACCGGCAGAGCAGGGACACGGCGGGGGGAGCGCCTGCTCCGCGGAGAACCGCCGTCTCGGCTATTGGCAGAGGGCTCTGAGTGCCCCCATCCTCCATTGGGGAAGGAGCCTTCTCCTCCCTCTTCTTCTGGATATATATATATATACACACACGCACATACATATATATAAATGTATATATATAGCTGCAGCCCACCTCCCTCCTCCTCGACTCAAAGCCTTTAAAGCTGTCGTGTCTTGCCTCCACGCCCCGCATGCCCATTCCCACCGGTGGCGCGGCAGAGGTGCCAGCAAACCCTCCCGGCTCCGTGACACCTTCCAGGAAGCAGCAGCCTTATCTGTAATCAAACTCACCCCGCTTTTTCCCAACCTCAGTCCCTTACACCATCCCCATTTGGCTCGCCCTCCTGGGATGTTTTAAATGAGATTCTGATTTCTTCAGGCCAGGGATGATCTTTTATCATGTCTGGTACAACCCTTCCCGCGTTGGGGTGCAGGCAGCATGGGACCTGCAGGCATAATTACAGTCCCGATAATAAGTACCAGTCACGTTGTTTGTCTCCCTGCTCAGGCTGCCACGCTGTGCTGTAATCAAACTTGTTGATTGTTTTTAAAAGGCAGGTGTGTACTTTGGGCCTGATGCAAGGCTGTCCTACATTCTGCTCTGGGTCACGTCAGGATCTTTGGATTCGATGCTGAAGGGCTGTGGTAATCCCCCAGGCTCATATGCTGCAGGGCTCTGGCTCCCTGCCTTCCCCGAAAGACCTGAGACCCCTGCACTCAACACAGCGTGTGGGCACGATGCTCAGCCAGAGGACACACACGCTTGTTTGTCTGCTGCGAAGGAGAGGTGAGCTGATGCTGTCCTCTCATTCCACTTTGTGAACTGCAGCGCTGCCTGAAGGCTGCCAGCCCCATGATGCCTGGCACAACAGACGTCCCAGGTACATTTCTCCTAATTTTCCCAGTAATAAGCATGTGGTAAGTGCTGGTGCCGGATGGTGCTGTACTGCCAGCACCACAGACTCCCATGAGGACACATGGCAGGACAAGAAGACTCCTCGCTGCCTCTCAGCACAAGTCAAGTCAAGCTGGTCACTCCAGCTGTGCAGATCAGTACAGGAGAGATACACCAGCACATCCCAAAATGCCAATTTGCAGCTGCGGTTCCCTCTGTGTGGCCAGCCTGCCCCATGGGAGCCACACACCAGGGCTGCCAATGTCTCTGACGAGCACACCAGTGCTTGCAGATGCTGCTGGCACATGATGCTGCTGTGGAGCTGCACCACAGACACAAACTTCTGCAGAGATCACGTCCCTGGTTTTCCCCAAAGTGACCTGGCTAAAGGGCAAGACTTTGGCTTTAGAGGGATGACCAGATCTGTGATGTGGCAGATCACTTGGGGAAGGGTTGGGAATGCACTGAGACCCTGGACAACAGTCCTCCTTCAGATGCTACTGTGCTGAGGCTGACAGGGCTGTCTATCTCGGTGCCCAAGACCCCTTGGCATGTGTTGCCCAGGACTCATGGGCGTGTGTTACCCCAGCCCTGGAGCTGACTCATCCCCACACATCCAGAATGAAAATGCAGGAATACATCTCTTCTTTCTGTTGATCCTGTCCCTCGAATACTAGCAGTTTCTTCAGTGTCTTTAGGGACCTCAGATATTCATTTTCAAGTCCCCTCAAAAACATAGCTTGGAAAAATGCAAAACAGATCCACACCTGGCATCAGGCAGATGCCCATCTGGATGCTGGAGAATGCTACAGAAGAGTCTGTTCTCTGAATATCACGGAGATCAGAGAGAACTGGGCCTCTCATCTGCTGAGCAAACAGTTGCATAAATGAAACTGCCTCGGGCTCGCTGGAGTAAACTCACACACCCAGTGTGTCCTGGAGTTCATGCATTTTAGAGAAGAAAAGCACGGAAATATCACTGTCTGCTAAGGACAGTTCACTGCTCCACCTTTTTCAGCTCTCCTCTGGCAGGTTGTCATCACGCCTTGCCTATCGCACCGTTCTCCCCTGCCCTGCACTCTGGGCAGGTTTCCAGGCTCCAGCTGGGGAATACCAACTTGATTAGATTTGATTCACAAAGGCATTTCACAACATTTGTTCACCTAAACAAAATAAAAGTCTTGGATCTAAGGCTATTAATCAAGGGTAGGACAGATCCTTTTGAAGCAAACTACTGGTAACTCACCAAATTTTAAATAGTACACTTTCCTGCCAAAATCCCCTGCCGAGGGAAAGTTCATATAAGTTCAGCTGCTCAACCCATGACTTCCCGAAATAAGAAGTGACGTGTTTTTGACTTTTAGGTCCCTTAAACATAAAGACTCCTGTTCCAATTTTTGTCAATTAACCACTCATCAGGTATGCAGGAGGTTTTCGCCATCTTTTCAGGCCTCAGACAAACAAGATGCCACCAAGGATGAGGAGGATGTTGTGTCTCTTACTCCTTTGCCTTTGGTTCTTTTTGCTTGGACTCCCAGTTGATGTGTCCAACATGCACACCAGGAACAAGAGCAAAAAGCCATCACACCCACAGTAATGTCCAGTTCCCAAAAATTTCTGCTCAGGCTGACCTGGGAGAGAAGAATCCCCGGCCCAGTTCCATGCTGTGGTGTCCGTCATACTCAAAATTCACCTTTTCTCCCCTAGCTCATTTCTTAGTAGCTACCTATGGATGGGAATGAGCTGGCTCCTTTCTGAAAACCAGCAGACTTCAATGACTACTGCTGACTTTATAAAGTGGTTTGCCACCCATGCTCTCAGTCTGACACCATGTTCAGTTCCACAGCACACCGCTCACCTTGCCCATCCACGAGGCCGTAGCTGGAACTGCATAAAATCAACAAACAAAGCGTGCTGCACAAGGAGAAAACTAACAGTGACATACCAACAGCCTTCCTGGGTGCTTGGGGAGAAGAGCAGAGCTGAGCTCTTTGGAACAAGGACGGGGGAGCATCATTTGCAAGCCACTGTCTCTCCAGGTGAAGAAGTCAGCCTCTCTGACCAGCTCAGCCACCAGCTCCTCCTGAAGCACTCACAGGTGCAGGGGCCAGGCTGGCTTCGGCTCCTGCCTTTCTGGCAGTTTCATCCTGAAAGAAAACCACTATGGTGACACATTCAGTTTCCTCTCCATTAAACCCTTCCAGAAAAATAATCTCTACCAAATGTACTTTCTTCCAAAGCAGCACAAAGCCTGCTCTGTGAATCCCAACAACAATGTGCTCATTAAAAACTTGCTGTTATGTAGCAATGAAAGTGCTCTTGGGAAATGGGTCTAAAAAAGGGGGTACAGTCAGGAGCAGAACAAGTAATTGACAGAGAAAGGAATTTACAGTCAGACACTCCTTCACTAGGATGGAATTGCTTCAGTCTTACTTCAAAATGCTCTAAGGCAAAGCGAGAGCTGTTCCTGAGCAGAGGAAAACATGCAGGCACATGTTACACTGGCCTACAGACACTGCTCACATGATGGAAAGGGCATCTGAGGGCCACATGACAGTGTTCAGGAGAAGGCCATGGTTGAGGTGGACCTCTGAGAAGAGCAGGAGACTGTCCTGAAGCTCAGTGCTGTTCCCATCATCTCCCAGCCTTACTGGAGGTAGACGAGTTCCACACAGCGACAGATCCAACACAGGATTGTGCCACTGCCCATGCTCGGGCATGATCCCCGACTTCCTCTGGGGAAGCACAGCCCCCAGCTCGCCTGGCAGGTCTGGTGCGCCACACTGCAGCATGAGACGAGAAAACATTTTTGGCCATATCAAAATGAGTAATTATTTTAACTGGAAATCTAAGTGAAGTGAAGACCGTTGTGCAAAATGTTTCCGTGACGACAAATCAGCTTCTTCCAAGGGGAAAAGCTGAGCCATTTGTAGAATGCTGGCCCGTTATACAGCACAAGCCCTCCCCCAGAGACCTTGCAATTAAGGCCAGAGACAAGCTGGAGCAAGCAGGCAAAATAAACCCTAGGTTCACAGGTACCAATTAAGCAAGGAGAGCAGAAATCTGAGTTTACCACTGACCTGACCAATGCCAGATGGGAAAAGTGTGTCGGCCAATTTCAAAATTAGATTTAAAAGAAGAAGAGCTGGTTACTATGAACCAATAAGCCTCACTAGGCTGAAAAATGATGAAATAGCCCTCTGTGTGTTCCTGCCTCCCCCTTTTATGTATATGTCATAAATAATTAACTGGCTCTTTGTCTTCAGCCCTTGATGAATTCTGGGGTGTAGTAACAGGAGTAGCCGATGGTATCTCGACTATTCTCCCTTCAGACAATACTACACTCTTGCATGTAATCCTGTGATGGCACAAAGCAGGTTCTCCTTATCCTCCCAATCAGGTTTCTATCCTGTCTTCTTCCTGTGCATGTAATTATCTTCTAGAGTCACGTTCATAGAAGCAATAAGCACATACACCACTCAGCAGCACTGTTCAGACTGGCAGAGCTGCTAAGGCTGGGCTGTAATTACACAGTAGAAATCCTTCAGCAGCAGTCAGCAGCCCTGGACAACAACAGCAAGCAAGTAACACCTTGTAGGCCAGCTTACCCATTAGTTTTTTATTATTTTTGTGGTCATGAGTCATGTGGGAGTACCTTGCAGGTTACATGTCACATGCAAGTGTTGGGCCTGGAGACCAATGGAGCAGACAATATCTTTTCTTTGTCTGTAATCTGAGCCACCCTCAAGAGACAAGGTGGGTTATCACTGTCCTGGCAGTCATGCCAGTGGCCGGACACGCAGTGGTGTCCTACCATGACCAGGGAGGAGCTGCCAAAGCAAATGAAACACAAGACAGGAGGTACGTGAATAAATCTGGTCTACCAACACTGCAGGCAAACACAGTCCGTGCTGGGAACAAGCAACAGAGAATGGGATCCCATCCCACCCAAGGGCAGGGTTGTCATATTCCACTTTCTAGCAAACCATTCAACTGTCCAAAGCTTGGGAAGTTCTTCAGGACACCTTGCACAAGTTCATGCACCTCCTGGGAGCACCATGAAAGCCACAGTAATCCTGGAAGCATGACAATATTGGAGGCTGAACTAAATCACACCATTGTGCAGGTGCCCACACTTCATTCGATGTGGTTGAGGTGGGGAAAGGCAGCCTGGATGGAATCAGTGTGCACTTCTGGTGTGGACAGCCATCACAGGCTGGCAGAGGGAAGGGAGCTTTCTGGGGAAGGAGACGGAGCATGGCTGGCACAGAGAGCATAGATGGGAAGGCTGGCCCTGGCCAGGGTGAGACAAGCAAGTTTACTTGAGATCTTGGGGGATGATTTAAAAAATGAAGCACAGAGGTAGGTCTGAAGAGTTGCACGAGCAGTCACAGGGGAAGTAGCACAAACAGCTACCGATGGTCTGCATCTCCCTCCCTCTCACCCACACCCCTCATCCTGCCCCAACTGCTGGCTCTACAGGGCCTGAGTCTCCACAGCTCCCTTCTAGGACAGGAGGCCTCCCACCCTTTGTCTCCTGCCAGGCTGGGAGGGCTCTGCCTTTCCCATTTACATGCTCCTGTGAGCCTCAGGAGGCCTGTGGACTGTCCTTGGCTGGCACTGCAAAGGCACAAGGGGCACCCACACCCCTTGTGGCCCCTTCCTGCAGGAAGCATGTACAAAAGTGCAGTGGTGAATTTCGCCCCTCCTTCCATCACGTTACAAGCCTTTTGTGAAAGCAAATAATTAAAAAACAAATGAATAAAATCAAATTAACTGAGACATGACCTCAGCATGGCTGCTCGGAGTGAGAGGCAGTGTCTGGACCTGATCAACTGTTGCTACACCTATGCCACAGCACTTTATGGAGTAGTCAGAGAAAAGGCAGGGTCCATGCTGCATGTTATTAATGTTTATTGGTGAAAGAACACTATATCCCGGATTTTCCAGCTTTTTCTTATGGGAAATGTAAGGGTTTGACTGGGAAGTGTTTACCCAGCTACTGAAGCTGAGAGTGAAATGAGCGTGTTGCAACAAATAAACTGCCCATTTTTTTCCTTCAAAACAAATATAAACACAGTTGGATCAAAATCTGCTCTTTTCTTCGGTAGATGCAATGCCTGACTTGTCCCAGCTAAACTAAACACATTTCCCCCCAGCTTTGTCCTTCACTTTTCAGTCATGCCCCCAGCAAGCATGGGATCCCAGGGCAACACGGAGACAATGCAAGGATCTATCTGGGACAAACACTCCTGTGCAGAGTGACAACAAGCACAAGGCAGGGGATTACTGCAGGCTAGGGAGTGTATCCACCTCAAAAATGCTGTTGACTGCAGATGTATGAGGAAACATGTCACCATTGTAGACAGACGTGTACATAGCGATGTCTGATTCAGATCACTACTAATTACTCTGGCAGGGTACTTGAGGTGCCTTAGAAAGCCAGCACCCGCTGATGAGGCATGATCCTTCCTGGAGTGGTGTTCTGCCACTGATTGCAGCTTGGGTGTTTCAGCTTGTGCTTGTCTTTCCTCCTGAGAAGGGAGTTGCAACTTCTTCTGACCCTGAGCTCCCACAAGGAGTGTGTTCACTGCTCTATCATGAACTTCTGAATGACAACCCTGAAAGCAAGTAAATTTATGACAGTTCGATACTCAGCTATACATAACTGCTCTCGGGGTGTGGGTTTTCACCCACTTTTGCTTGGCAGTAAATTCACCCAGGAACTGAAGGAAAAGTATAATGCAAGCCATGCCCTAGGCAAAGAAGAGGGAAGATGCTAGCTCTGCCCCTCTGTCCATGAAGAGAGGCTCCAAACAAGACAAAGCGAAAAAGGCAAGAAAAAATGATGGATGTGTAATGCAAGAAGGAAATATAGCTAAATATCAGAGCAGTAAAAAACCATCCAGGGAGAGATGTGCACTTGAGACACCTCTTCTCCATGGCCAGGGCTTCCATTCCCAACTGTGCCACCTCCAGCTCCACCATGGCCTCTAACCCATCGCAGGGGACCTGAGAGATGTGAAGGCCGCTGAGCCAAGGCTCACTCATTTGTTCTCAGGGCAGAGTTCATCCTGCCCAGCCACCTCTGTATTCCAGCCACGGTGAAAGAAGAGGTAAATGCCAGCTCTCCTGGACACTCCCAAAGTGACACTGAACCCATGTAGCACAAACACTACTTCCTGCAGGACAGGTAGTCTTCAAAAGAGCCAGTGCCCCGGGGAGTAAGTATTTAGGCATACTTGTAATTTGATTTTAAAGGTTGGAGAATCTTAGGCAGAGAGCTGGGGAAAGTGGTGTGAAAAGACCTCACTGGTTTTCTAATCGGCATCTTCTTGGCATTGTAGCGACATGCATTAGCAACAGCAAAAGATCCAAGACAAGACATTCAAAAAAAACAAGGTCAGTGGAACAAAACACATTATTACTGAAACCACTTTGCCTCGCAACATTAACTGTGCCATGAAAGACACTGACTCAAACCTGATAAGAGATGAAATATTAGAGGTTGCAGCACACATTTCTCAAGAGCTCCTCCATTGATCCCACTGCCTAGTTGATGATCAGCCTCTTTGATGACTTCCAGTCTCACCAGGGGGTCCTTTCCCCCCGCCCCCCGTGCTGGTGTGAGGCTCCCACATGGCAACTTGTGCCATCCAGTGTTCACAGCAGTGCTGACTGCTCTGGCTTCTTCTGCATGGTACTTACACACCCATGGCAGAGGCCTATCCCACACAGAGGCTGTGCTTTTCCATCACATTGCTCATGTACTTGTTTTATACTTTTTTTTTTCCAAAAAGGAAAATGGAATCATTTTTTCAAGTTTTCTTTCTGTTTTGTTTTGGCTTGATTTGCTTTTAAATCATCTTAATATTACTTGCAGAAAAAGGACTTGCATTTTGGACTGATGCAAGTGGCCATGAGTGAAAGGATACTCTCATTCAAATATTGTACTGAGGTCACACAGCACAAGGAAGTCAATTAAAATATTTTTATCACTGTTATGGTAAAGACTCTTGAAAAAAACCCCAGTATTTTGCAACCTTGCATTTCCTGACACATGAAGATGAATCTAAGTCCCAGCACTGGGAGCGAAGACCTTTGTTCCTTTGCTCGTATGGAAAAAGAAAGTGGGAAAGCACATCAAAAGGGCACTGCTGCTTGTCTAGGTGCCCTCTGGGAAAATGGCAGGACCATGCTCCAGCAGAAACAATTGAGCAGATGCCTGCAGGTAGACTTCAGAGCCATGACAAAGTTAGGAAACCCACCAATTAGGGTCAGAAAGAAAGGAAAAGCCTTTGGCTGGAGCTGAAAAAGTGCTCTTGACATTTAACAAAGTTGTTCCTCAAAGTTCCCCAAAAATTCTGAGGTGGACTCTGGATGTTTCTCTAGAGAAAATAAGGCCACAGGTATACTGAAAACTGGGAAATGAAGGTTAGGAACAGGATGGTTCATTAATAATAAATCTTCATGACACTCTTCTTTATGGAAAAACCAGGAAGTTTCTCTTCTCAGGTGTACCAAGGTCTTCAGGAGGAAATGATTGCATACACAATTGCTGAGTCTGTTACTGATAATTATAATCTGTTTTTCCACTGAAGTAAACTCCCTGATTCTTTTGCAGTTCAGCTCAGGTGATGGTTTTCAACACTTACATCATCATCATAAAAAGGAGTGTCCAAAGTCCTGTAGGGACTGGGAGTGGCAAGCAGCGGGCATCGGTTCTGCCTCCTGCCCAGGAGCAGCAACAGCACCTAGCAGGTGGTAAGCAACATTCAGCCTGGGTAGGGGCAATATTCAAGCAGGAAAAATCAATAGGTCCTGAAGCAAAATAAATCTGCTGAGTTTTGAAATAGATTTCTACTTGAAGGAGAAAAGCTAGCACGGAGGCGAAGCTGGGAGAATCGAAAGGGCTGCCGATGTGGGCTGCCCCTGCAGAGTGAAGAGGGAAACATCATCCCATCCCATGCCATCCCATCATTGCTGCCGTTTGGGGGAACCCAGGAACACTTATGCCTGGAGCAGATCCAAAGGAGGGGAGTGACTGGCCCAGGCACCACAAGGACTGAGGGATCCCCAGCAAGGAAGCGTGGGGAGCTCACCCTGTTCCCTGCACCCTCACACACAGCCCTCTGGGTCAGATCAGTACAAGTATTTAGCTGCCTACAAATGCAAATCAGGCACAATGTGGTGTTTCCCAGAGCATTTGCATCTCAGACACCCACATATTCCTAAAACTCTCCCCTTCCGCCTATGCACTCTGCATTAGTTTCTTCATTTCTAAAATGGATATGGTAATTACCCACCTCTCTGGCAGCAGCAGGAGAGGAGATACCTGCTCTGCTGCCATTACTTCAATGGTGTCAGCACTACATCCCCTTCCCATTCCCACTCTGTGCCATGTGCCAGGCAATGCTGGCTACTCCATCATTACCTGCAATTGCATCTGGAAACTTTGGGAGAGGAGAGAAATGCCAGCTCTGAGTCTAGACCTGTTTAAGATGGTTTTCTGGGATCATGCTTCCTGACCATTACCTGAATATCTCCAGGCTCCTGCCTCAGGAAAACTTCAGGCTGCCCAGACTGGCAGCACATCTGATCGTTGTGTTTCACACATGCAGCTGCTGGCAGGCACGTGATAGGCACTTGCCAGAAATACCATGGGGTCATGAGCATGCACTGCAGGGAAATGAAATCTGTGTGGGTGCCTTTCAAGGAAACCACAAGTTTTTGGGCACCCCAGCAGTCACACAGCTCAGGAGAATCTGTCTCCTGTGTGAATTTTTGCAGTGTATTTTTCCTGGATTTTGTACTTGCCCTTCATAGCTAAGCCATGTCTTCACCTCTTCTTGGCAGTGCTCATTTCTCACAGTAAGAGAATAGCATCAAAACCTAAGAATAACAAACAGAAGTGGATTCTTGCCAATCAGCATAAAGCAATCCCACATTAAATTGACCTGCTGGATAGCACTTTACATTCTACCTACTCAAACATAAAAACCTGTTTTCTTTTATATAGGAAAGAGAGAAGTGCACAGGCAAAGGGGTTTCACTTCAGGAACAGGGAATACCAAAGAGAGTTCACCATTTCAGTTTACAGGCTGAACTCAGCAATTAAAATATCACAACACAGAATCTACATGCTCAAACAAACACTTCAGCTGATCATCCACCTACTTCAGGCAGGCAATCCATCAGGTCTGGCCACTCTGGCACTTCTGAAAACTTGTGCAAATAAAAGCAGTAGGCAGTGCAGCAAGTTAGACCTTGAGGCAGGTGCACCGGCTGTGGGCAGAGCAACATACCTGACCTAAAAGCTCCCAGGCCAAAGAGGGAGCTGTCAAGACTGAGGTCACAGCATAGCACATATGATGGGATCATGGTGTTAAATTCTGGGTGCTCAGGTGCTGCTGAACATCTCAGACCTGACACAAAAGGTACCACCAAAGCAGCAGTGTAGCAAGCAAGAGGATGCAGCTCCCCTTGGCTGCAGTAAATGCAGCTCATTCTGTACAACCTCTCAGGGAGGTGCTGAGTGTAGTATACTAAATTAGCAGGAATGCTTCAGCTTGCTTATTAATGCATCCTGTGAGCTGCTGGGCTCACAGAAACTCCACAGAGCATGGTGGAAACAGACTCTCCTCAGCCGCAGACCTATTTGCTCAGCCATTCCAGCTCTTATTTTCCATCCACGTCAGGCTCATCCTGAAATAGAGAGCAGCGTATGGTGATGGTACAGTGGACCTGAGTTTTTCCCTTTGCCATAACTGTAACACAGAACAGCCCTGGAGTTTTAACTCAGCCCATGGTGCTGCCTCCTGGGAGTCTGCTACCAGTGTTTTTTTCTCATCTGAGCACTCAAAAAATTGCTTGGTTATCTAAACATGCCAACATATACGAAACCATGGGAAGATACTAACAGTGGAGAGCTGAGCAGTAGTGATTAAGAAAGACATCAGATCCTTCAGACTTTCATTAGGGAATACAGCAGAGACCTGAGTCACTGGCTGCTCACAGGGTTTGCTGCAGCAGTGGCACTCAGCAGCATCTTGCAACACCTCTGCTGGCTCAGCCACCCCACCTGCCTGGGAGTTTCACTACAGCCCATGAGAATTATGCTCCAAATCGTGCTGGAGGATTGAAAATTTGCCCAAACCACTGTTTCTTGACCAGCACACTGGCTTATGGAGTATGTGCTTCAAATCTCATGCCATGTGGGTGAATGTCAGGGGACCCAGACACGGGAGTCACAAGGAGAAAGCTGCAAGAGCCCTGGCCATTAAAAGGTCTCAGGGCTTAGCTGCTAGGCAGGGTCTTTCTTCTATTTGCACAGTGTCTGAAGCATCCCACATTCATAAGCTCTTAAATCACTATAGTTTTGTCACCTAGGGACTGCCGCACTGGGTCTGATGGGTCTTTTTTTTCTGTAAGGACTCCAAAAGGACTCAGCAGTGGGTGCTGATGGAAAGAGGGTGAGAAACAAGGCATGCACTGCCCAGCCCCTCTCTTGGCAGGTCCTCCTTTTCAGAAATTCTTTTTTTTCCTACAAGGTGTGCAAGGCTAGAGAGGCATTTGTGTTCACAGATAGCTTATCTCTCTGGTTCATCCTCAGTCCTGGGCCCCCAGCTGCATGCACTGCCGGCTGGCCAGCAGCAAACCTGCAGGCTCCCTTGGGCAAAACACAAGGGGAAAAAATAGTGAACATCAGCCCTCAGAGCTACAGGGGGACTCAGGTCAAAGGGTCTCCCAGCAGGCAGCCTGCCCACTCCCTGGCAACCCCCGTTGCAAATAACCTTGCAGCAGAACCCGCTTTTCCTTAGCAGGGACTGCCAGCCACAGGAGCAGAGTTGGGCCAGAGAAGCAAGTGACAAAATTTCTGCTGATTTCAATGAGAAGCAGCAGGCCAAGCTCCAGTGCTCCAGATATTCCCACCAGGCACCAATGCAGAGCTGGTTGCTGTTGTAGTAGAAGACACAAAGCAATAATCTGGCTTCTTTTGGCATCCAGAGGATTCTCCCTGGAAAGAAAGGATAAGTACAGACTTTGGTAATTATTTATGCAGCCCGGTCTTATGCTGCTCACTCCTCTCACAAATGACAACCACAAGCATGGTGGAGATGGGCTAGGACAGAGGCAAAGCCCTGAGATGGGTCTGACTCAGCAAATGGTGCCTAAGACTTACCACGGGCCAGGGCTCAAACTTCTTCAGTACCCGCCCCTCCACAGCGTTAGCTCCTGTTTTGCTGGCAGTTGCAGCTGTGGAGAGCCTTTTGCTGATTCACAGGCTTTGCAAGGGTTATTATTAGCTTATTGAGATGAAATGGCTGTTGATTTGAAAAGATTTGGTACAAAACCAGGGCAGGGTGACCTGAAACTGGGAGGATTTCATTTTCTTGATGGCAAATGTCAAGCCCATCATGCTTTGCCTGTATGCACATACAAGCTGATGAGGATTAATGCACAAGTAGTGCACTATTGCCACTACTAAAAAGGCAGCACTCTCCCCCTGAAGAAAAAAGAGGGAAAGAGAGAAATCCTTTTACATGGATCCCCATTCCCCTAATAAACAGGGAACTAGGACCTGGGGGTGACAGCTCCAGGGAATGAGAGAGTGGGGCTGATGGTCACTGACATGAGGTGTCCACCTGCTCTGGCTGGCTGTGTTTTACTCTGCAATATTGTCTCCTAACAAAAATGCCCAGTGTCTTTGCCCTCCGTTTTCCACAATCATCTTAATCTTTCAGAGCAAGAGCTCTTGTAGCAGTGGTTGGGAA
The DNA here is from genome assembly GCA_013398115.1 of Falcunculus frontatus. Taxonomy (NCBI): domain Eukaryota; kingdom Metazoa; phylum Chordata; class Aves; order Passeriformes; genus Falcunculus; species Falcunculus frontatus. The sequence continues at coordinate 75,160 of VZRV01004135.1, read as the reverse complement.
ATGGAGTCAGACATTTCTTGAACTGTCCTATAAGGTTTCTCTGCTAAAGGGTTCAAGCAGCACTGATGCCATGGGAGAAACACAGCAGGAGTGGCTACACAATCCCTCCACCACCTCAGCAAAACAGCATAGGAAACCAAAGAAAATAATACGTCCTGTAACAGTTTATTTGTACAAATCATCCGACTCCACTTCAGAAGCAAATCAGATTGCTTCCTTGGTGCTTAATTAAGCTGATTTGCTCTCCCTTGGACACATGGGAATAGGACTGGTTACTGTCACAGCCTTGATAGGCTTTTCAGGGCTCCAAGTGGGTTCCCACCTGGCTCCCTAGATGGGTATCAGAAGGGAAGGATTGCTTTTAGTAGCAAGTCCTTGGGGAACACTCCTCAACCAGCCACTGCACCAAGAGGTCAAAGCTGAAGTCCCTGCTGGTGTGGCACCCCAGGGTCAGCATTTGGGCCGTCGCTGTTCAGCCTGGGCTGTGCTTGACACACCAGTCCAGCTCTGCAGCCTCCTGCCAAGGGAAACAAGGGCGCTGCAGTGCTCCAGGCAGGCTCATGCTCAGCTGCATGCATCTGCCTGATGGATTCAGCCTGCGGAGCTACTCACACAGCTCTCTTGAATTTCTGCTCATCTCAGTGAAAGAAGAGAGATCAGCAACAGAGCTGACAGCTGAAGCCAGACCTGTTCAGATCTGCTGCCACCGGAGAGCCTGGTTCAGGAATGTCCCTCTGAATTTCCATTTGGACCCACAGAATTAGTTTGAGTACAAGAGGGCAGCAATAACACACCTAATTTGTTTCACCCTGGAGTACATCATCATTTAAAAGCCCGGAATATTTATTGTTGGCAAAGAGATATTGATTGCTTAGCCACAGGCAGAGTAAAAATCATTGAGGGGAAAAAAAAAGAACAAGAAACAAAACAAACCAGAAAAATTGCTCTGGTGGCTTCCTGCCATGCTAGTGTGTGATGCGCTGCCTCAGTTTTCACTGCCTTCCAGCATCCCTCAGCCCTCATAAGCTTCCAAGGCACAAAAAATGGCCTTTCCCTTTGAATTTATCGGAGAATGGTTTCCAGCAGCTCCCGGGCACTTTATCACCTTCCTGCAGGGGAACATAAAACAGCGCCCTTGTCTCTGCCTGTGCCATAGGAACAAATAAATAAGGGCAGCTCCCTGCAGCTCCGCCACCGGCTCATCCACACGCAGGAGCTGGCTGCATTGTACCAGCGAGCTCAAGCTGCGGAGTTCAGAGCTAACTCGGCTGTGAACTCCCCACCGCCCCTGGATGTTTGGAGCCAGTTATTTCCTTCTTGGGGTTTGCCCAACAGGAAGGCTGTTTCCCACCCCTAAAACCTGGTTAAAAGCTAATGGTCCATTGTGGCTCTTGTAAAAGATGAATTTCCCTGCTAATGGGGGCAGCCTGCTTTCTTGTGGTGGCGGCGATTCCAGCGCTGCTTGGACGCTGCACTTGGGTGCGTGTGGCCGGAGCGGTTTCCTTTCAGCAAATTGCATTTTAATAGCATGAGGGCATTCGCTCTCCTCACTGGGGTGATGCAGTGGCCCTGTGGCAAGCCTCGCTGTCGCTCCATTTGCCACAAAACCCCTCGCGCTGGCTTCCCCTGCCGCCTGCGCTCAGGGACGGTGGCACCGGCACCTTCTGGGGCAGCTGTGGGGCAGCTCTCGACAGGGACCCAGCAGCAGGAGAAAGCGGGGCTGACCCTGCGGGCAGTGGCCTGGCCATTCACTGGCGTGGGGCTGGGGTGAAACCTCTTGAGAGAGTGAGCCGTGGTGGACGGCTCAGGGAATTGCCGTGAGGGCTGGAAAGCTGTGGCACTGCTGCTGGCCAGGGCCCGCTCCAGCCCCAGTGCAGAGGTCCCCGGGCTGCCTCGGGCCCAGGGGAGAGGCAGGGTGGTGCCGGGCCGCTTTGTGAGATAAGTGTGGGGCTGTCCCCTTGCACTGGCGACCAAGCCTCTGTAATCTGTCCCCTGGCATCTGTCCATGGCCGTCCCAGCACAGCTGGGCAGGAGGATTGCAGCCATGCAAGGTGAGTACAGCCATCCACAAGGACTGAAGCCAAGCATAAGGATTGCAGTGGTGCAGCCCCTTCGGAGGCAGCCGCTCGCACAAGCCCAGGCATGGCTGTGACAGACTGAAATGTTAACAAGGTTGTGCTGGCATCAAAGGGAAAGCAACACCCTGGCACAGCTGTGCTCCCCAACAGGCAGCCGGCCTCTGCTCTTCCCAGCACCCCCTTTGCTGGAGTGAGAAGGACGTAAATTAGCACCTCCGTGGGTTTTTGCCACCCGCCTCTAGAGATCTGGTAGGCGTTCCTCAAGGTTTTGATTATTCTAATTTTTGCCTGGTTTTAAAGGGAAAAAAATAACATAAGGTGCCACCCATATTTCAGAAAGAAGAAATGTGGACTAACCTGTCAGTTCATTCACAGGGAACAGTTTGTTGTGTTCTCATCAAGCCATACTTCTGTTTCTTTTTCTAAAAAACAGTATTGTCTTTTCTTGGCCTAACCTTCCTGATTATCCCTTCCCAAAAGCTTTAGATAATTATTTGGTTCAACATTTATCACTTAAAGAGTAATTCATGTGCTAATATGCATATTCCAAGAGCCCAGTTTAATTGCAAGATCTTAGCACTACAGTTGAACTGCATTGTTTGGTTTAATTTCTCTTATTATTTTATGGGTTCTAATTAGACCCATGCAAATAACAGACTTTCTAGATGTTAGCAGCTCTGAAAGCCTTTAGCAAAAGCTACTGGGGTCCAAATGTTTTGTTATACTCAAAACATTGAGAGAACTTGAACTTGTAATTTCACTCACAAAAGTATTTCAAAATGAAAAGTGGTTTGGAGGCAGGGTTTTTTTATAACTATTTCAGGAAGTTAAAGCATCTTACAGAACAAAAAGTCATCATCACTCGAGTCTATCTCTGCAGTGAAACCACCACCAGCTACTGAAATGTTTGTGCTGGTATTTTCATAATCTGGAGGGAGGGTGTGGATTTCTCTCCTTGCCTTAACATCACTAAAAGGAATAGAAACTGAAAGCACATGAAGTAAACCATTTGCCTACTAAAGACCTGAGCAAGGGCTTTGGGTGCCTCAGTGCCCCAGATCATGTCTGGACTTTCCAATCATGCCACACGAGATGGCATCTCTGCTGTACAGATAAGATTTTTTTCCCCAAACAGAATACTAGCATTTCCAAGACAATCTCAAGCCTATCTAAAGCAAACAAACCTGCATTAAGGATCCTAAATTCTATGCAAAATCACTTGTCTAAAGTACACAAGGGCTTGGAAGCACTTGGGAGTGCTACTGATGCCTCTGGGCTTTTTAGAAGCATCTAAGCAGCCTGAGAACATGGTGGTTTGTCCTTACATCCTGTGAGACAATGAGATCCACAATACTTTTGTGATACTTCTGTAGAATGACACCAGTCCTGGAGGTGGCTATGACTTGGGTGTGGTGCTTCCTTGCCCTGAGGGAGGACAATGAAGGAGGACAACTGAGTGATCTGGAACAAGACAGATTTACCCTCCTCTAAAGCCACAGCTCTTGCTTGCACCCAGCATGCTGTGGACTACTCCTGAGCACCAAGACAACGTCTTTCTTTCAGTCCCTCTGCTTCTCCCTGTGTGAGAAGTCATGTACTAGGGAAGAACTGGCTGCACACAGACCATGGAGAGCTCTCATTTCACCACCTGACACATAAAAGCAAAAAATAAAGAAGTCAGAAACATTATCACCATGGAACTGTTCTGGATGAACTTTGTCTGAGATTAAAACCAAACCAGGAGCATTTTCAGCATGGCAGGCATTTTCTTTAGCTTCCAGAAAAGAAAAACATGAGTCAACAGGCTAAAGAAATCTCAGAAACAGGTGGTGAGAGACGCTGTATGGAGTTCAGTATTCGTGCAGTTGCTCTGGTTCTTACATAGGCCTGTTTTAAATGAACCAAAATACCACTCTGTGTTTGTGGTTGATATATATTTACTGCCTTATAAGCAATGGACATCTACCATAGCTTTGCTCCAGTGATGTTTATTCATTTAATAAGACAGTCTCTTAAATCTCCTCTCTATAACCTTTAAGAAAATCAAAGTGTGACCAAATTAAGAAAAAACCACAAAACCCCACCACATTCTTTTGGGCTTGGTTGGGGGTTTTTTTCCTGGTTCTTCTGGACATCAAAGAGAACAAAATTAGGAAAATCCTTGAGTCTAACTGCTTCTGTATCCCTCCTAATTGACCTGCACAGGAGTCTATATCACTTTCAAACTGCTTTAGTTAAATTGCTTCAGGATACAAGAGGTTAAAGCATCCTGCTTGGCAGAAATCTTTTACTTTAATGGTCTAACAGCCTTTCCCTTAACCTGCAGAGTGGAGCTGTGATCATACAACGGCTAAAGTCATGAGCTTGTTAATGCTAAAATGACAGATGTTATAACAACAGGATATTTATTAAGTTTCCCATTACCCTGCTGGGTTGTCAGACCCCGATTTCTTTCTAAGACTGCTTTTTGGTTTTTTAATAACCAAAAGTTAACAGAAGTCTGTTTTCAGCCTTCTAACAAGAAGTCACATGAGAGGAAAAAAACTAAACAGAAAACATTTAAAAACTCTCCATCTCTGTCTCAGCTTCACTCCTGTTAAAGAAGGAAGCAGTACTACTAATTCTGTCTGTCTTTCTGCCCCCATGTTACAGTACAGATTTGTTTCAGAGTAGGTATAGTTTTAACCTTTTACCTAAACACTATACAGCTCTGCATGAAAAGTCAGAGTCCATGTGATTCCAAAGTCCTGGAGACGTTAGTATCTATTAATTATTTAGTGAAGCACTGCAAACTCTCTCATGGTGGGTGTTTTTCCTCATTGCCAGATTAGGAAGCATCCAGCAGCCCTGCCTGGAGGATACCTACCCCCATGATCAGTGCTATGCTGGGAGGTGACAACCCTGCCTAAGCAGGGCTTGGAAGTTATTGTGGAAAAAGCAGACAGCCTAGAAAAGCCACTTGCACAAGGAAACAAGAAGTAACCAGGTTTATGCAGTTTTTTCTGCATGAATTGAGTTCCAGGACTCATTCTAACTCTGTCACAGAGTTCTAAACTCTTCTAAACTCATCTCTATTTCTGAGGTCATCCTTAAACTGAAATTTTAGCTTTTGGGCAAAACTGAAGTCCATATGGAGATAAATGAGACCCCTCAGAGAACCACAGCTTCTACAAAGAAATCGGTCACACTTTTGAGTCTCAGCGAGTACTTCACATTTCTTTAAGCATGATCTAGCAGAGCTTGAGGGATGGAAAGCATGACAGAGGTCAGAGCCCTGCATGTGCTATGAACAGAGAGCACTTTTCACCTGTCAGAGTTCCCAATACTGTATGAAGGCAGGCTCATATATTTATAATCTACTTATCAGAGATGAAAAGGGAGATGGAAAACATGCTCTAAGGGGTACTGTAACAACCATTACCATCCTATTCAATTTACTTAGTAAACATCTTGGACTGACCTAAAAGCACCTCCGTGAAATTTCAATGAATATTAAGTTTTCCTCCTCTACATATGACTGGCTCTGTTTGGGGTTAGTCACAGATGCAGAAAGTAAAATATCCAAAACAAACAAACCAAAAAACCAAACCAAACAAACAAAACAACCTACCACCACCCCCCCCCCCAAAAAAAAAAAAACAACCCCAAACCCCAAGAGCCCAGCTTTTCTTAACAAAGGCTTAAAGTGCTGAGAATTAATCTAGCCTTGCTTTCAGCATATTCGTCTACATTTCCAGGTCTTTAATACCCTCCATCCAGCTTGACTTGTTTTAGTCTTGCACTCCTACTGAGCACAAGAAAACACAGTATCACTGGCTCAGCCAACCAGCACGTGGCCTCTGAAGGCATTGTCACAGGAAAATACCTTGAAGCCAATTCGGTTTAAGACAATCCCCTTGAGAAAGAATCTGTCAGAACAAAATTCCTGTCAGAACCAAGTTGTTTGAAGAGTAGGATGATCATATTTGGGTGAAACCCCCAATACACTCTCACATTATTTAAAAGAAGGATCACATGTCCTGAAAGGAGTCGCTGAGTGATGTACAGTCCAGAATTGCATCTATCATGCTCTCCACTCCTCCCCTACCATACTTCCACTGGCTGGATAAATCACTGCATAGGACAGGATCTAATTGGGTATTTCTGGGATGAATTCACCATCACATCACCAGTGTCTTGAAGGATTAGTTTGTATTGTACAAGTTAAAATGCAACCTAGGAACAGACACATTTTCTTATGTATCATTAAAGCATCTTCTTCGTGAAGTTCAAGGAAACATTTTTCCACCCTAATTTATTGCTGTGGTCCCTGTTTTCACAGCATGGTCTACAGCTACTCAGCTCTGCAAAGTGCTGAAATACTTGTTAGTGGCAAGTGACCTGCTACCAAAATTGTGTGGTTAGCTCCACTTTTTATGAACTGAAACTCCCTTTTTTTCTACTTGATATTAAAGACAAATAATACCTTAGCAAAAATTGGACAGGTTTTTGAAAATGAAGTTTATTTCTATGTTCTGAGGATTAGAAACAAGGATATAGAATAAGTAAATCATTTATGAAATACGTTATCAGAAGAATTAATTATTTAATTTGAAAATATTCTTAGTAATATCAAAAAATACTTGCATTTGAACTTTAGGAACATAGAAATATTTTTATTACTTAGAGGAACTTTCAAACCTTCCTCATTATCAAAATAAGTAAGATCTATTAAAACATAGCTGGTTTCAGTAGATGTAGACACTCTGCACTGCATTAACCTCAAATTTGCAATTTCAGGTTAAGGTTTAGAGATAAAGGGGAAGGGAAAGATGGCAGCAGTCCATCCTTATTTATCTTGTTTAATTTTTGTCCTAGCCCAGACCAATGACTTTTTCTCTCCAAACCACTGTTTCGAAAGAGGAACTCTCATGTTGCATAAGAACCCTCAATATTTGAGTTTACCTTAAGTCATTTGGAGAAATACTGCTCTACCAGGATTTTAGCCACTGCCAGCAACAAACCCCCATGCAAAGGTATTATTTTTGCCAAGCTGCAGTCTCTTGCAGAGAGAGGCTATTTCTCATATGCTCGGGTGTGAAACAAAACTGCTGTTACCTGATTTTCCACACCATTTCTGTTGCAGTGGGTTAAGCTTGGTACTTCACACTAACCTTTCCTGATGGAACAGCTGAGGCTGTGCTGGCTACCTTCTGTCTCAGAAAGATTAAGCTCTCAGCTTCAGCTGTGATCTGTTTAAACATGTTTTTCCGTGTCTTTCACTAACTTGGATTTTCATGGACTCCAAGTGTAGGTCTCTCAGTAATAAGCTGTTGAGCACTGCAGAGCTATAGATGAAAACCAAAGAAAACCATTATCCTCATTAAAGCAGCTGCAGGAGGGGAAAAACATAACTGCTCCAAAATCAAAACCCATACACACTCCATTGCTCATCTTTCTCCATTGATGCCATAATTTCATTTTCTCTCTACTAACCAGAGTGACCACCACGGGAGAAGTGACCTGCCTTTTTGATACTACCACAGATGAAAGAAGTTTTGGCAAAAATCTTGTAGATAAGGTTTTCTATTCTTAAAGAAAAATCTAAAGGACTCCAGTGTCTGCCCTATTGTTTTTCCATGCCACATTAATTACTGCATGCACGTGCAGTAATAGTAACTCAGGACAGCAAATAAGAGCATCACAGAAGGCTACTGCAGAAGCTGTGGACTTGTGTATCTCATCAGCTTCAGTAGAGAAACGTTGTTTCGACATTACCTTGTTTTTGTAAATACTTTTAGAAAGGGCACACCAAGTGCAGTGGCTTCAAACTCTGGGTTCAATGGCACCTTTTTTTTTTCAGAGCAGCACACAGTGTTGCAAGGCTGTCGAGCTACACACTCTCCCCTTAGCTAAACTTCTCAGCATTAAGGGAATGGGAAAAGGGAACAAAAAAACCCATGAAAGTTTTCAGTAAATGTTAGTGAGGTTTTGATTAACACATACAGCTTGGGTGATGCTCTGGGCCTTTCACATACGGCCCGTGATGTCACGCTGCGGCTGTGACGTCAGTGCAGCTCTAACACAGAAGCTCTGCCCACGCAGCTTGATTCAATATTTAGTTCTGCAGTTTTCCTACTCCTTCAGAAAAAGATAACTGGGACATTATGGTGCCAAGTGTCATTCCACTTCCAAGCTCAAGCATATGCACCAAACACCTCCTTTTTAGCGATAACTTGCCGACTAACTCGTCAGTGTCTCTACTGTGCCACTGCTGCATGCAGGGAGGTTTTCAACCAACTGGAAACACACCTACTAAGGCTAGGTAATAATTCTTGTGATAATTAAACACAATTCTTTCCTTTTTTTTTTGAACAGCAACGTGAAGAGAAAATCACTTCAAACTAGCATGACATAGAAGTCTAAGACCTCTGCCAGTATGGATATTTAGGATGAACTGCTTGAGCCTGGGTTTCACCTGGTACTTAAGCCCAACCCCTCCTAACGCTCAGCTAGAAGCATGCAGAATCAACCCTATCCATTTGGGTCAGAACCTTCCCACATGCCCACAAAAATACAAGTGAAAACCATCACCCGAATTTTGCTAATTCACATAATCCCTTTCTCAAGTAACAGTGCAACTGACTGGGGGAGAGCCCAAGGCAGCACAGGATAAAATGATGGACTGAGTCTCCAGTCAGTGCTGCCTAATGAAAAAATCTTGAGGGTATAGCAATATGTGCAGCATTTATCTGTGCGAGTGTTCTTCACTCCTGAACTAGGAGTATGAGCACCCAGCTCAAGTAAGCAGCAGTGACCTAGTTACCTGCAGACACTCCCCGTGCTATACTCGCTGCACCCTCAGCTAGAAGGATCACACGGTAACATCAAACCAAGCAGTGAAGCTGAATCCAGGTCTGCAGCAGGCCAGCAGCATCCTCTTACACTCTGCAGACACACTCTGAAGCACAGAAGACTGGCAGCAAGCAAATATCTCCCTCGGCTGAGGTCCTGCCTATACTGCAGAATGCTGTTGCCTATAGCACTGAATGCAAGAGAAACAAGTGCGGGCCAACCCACAGCAAACCTAATCCAAGAAATTAAATCTAACAAATCCACCCAGTGAGTCCAGGGGAAGATGAGGACAGGCTTCAGCCCAGGCCAGCAACATGAGCACAAATGCAGGAAGCCCAGCAGGTTGCACATCCTGTTCCACAGCATCACCAGGGCTATTCTTAGCTGCAGGAGCTGGTGCAGGAGGGAAATGCTGGGAAGCCGACCAATGCTGTAACTAGAAACAGAACTTGGGTGATGGGGGGTGGGAATTGCCATTTGGTCTCAGCAACACTTTTAAGGCTTATGTTGATTGTCACAAAAAAAAAAAAAAAAAGATAAACCAAAACACAGATATAAATCCTAGCCAAAGTTTCAGTGGCAAGGCTTTCATGCCAGATTTGGGATGCTAGCAAGGATCAGCCTGAGAAGGTGCCTGCCGAAAGTGCTTGTCTGTCTGGAGTCAGACACTCCCATCCCGCTCTTCTCCTGTGACATTAGCTCCTCTGATGGAAAAGCAGCAAGGAGTTGTTCTGGGAGCTGGATCAGGTCCTTGGGGTCAGGCAACTATCTGGGGTAGGAGGTCTGGGAATGACATGGGGGAAGGTACATGTAAAAGCAAAAGTAAGCTATAGACCTGAAGCTTCCCTTCCTGCTAATTTAAAATTCCCACACCAGCATATCCCAAAAAAGGATGTTCATATTAAGTTTAAATCACATCTTTTCATGAAGCGGTAGAAGTAGCTTTGGAAAATGGCAAAACTCAAGCTCACATGCAGTGCTTACAGCACAACCAAACATACCCTCCTGCAAATAAAACGAATAATGTGGAATCACTTTTCCCTTTTGAAGTGGAAAAAGGAGCTGCTGAAGCTGCACCACTGAAGGGCTCCAAAATGAACTCATCACTGCAAGCTTATTAACAGCTCAAGGCAGGTATTGGTCACCATCCTGCCCTCCTCAGTACTAGTGCTGGCAGCTGCAGTCAGTCCCTTTCTCCCAAAAAACTGTACGAACTGCAGTGTTTCTGAACTGACACAAATGAAGCTGAAAAGTACCAAAGCATCCTCTGCCCTAAAGCAGCTTTCTTCCAAAGACTTTGAAAAAACAGTATAGACTCCTATTAGAAACCCTACCTTATTGACCCTTACATCAGATATTTAACCATGGACAATTAGCAGGTCAAGAAGATTTTTTTGTTCTTTTCAAAAGCTGTTTTCCCTTGAGATAAAAAGATGTCTTTTGGATAATTAACTCTTCACAATACTAGAACTGAGCAACTATTCTTTTAATTGCACCTGGAACCCAGACAGTCGGAGGCCAGGACTTTACAATCCATTTACTAACCTCCTCTTCTATTTATGCTCTTTTCATGTTTTTGAGGTTCTGGGAGATGCTGAAAGTGCATTTCTACTAGTTAGATTCCTTCCTAGGAGCTGATCTGAGAAAGAAATCCCAACTAAATGTATTTGATAGTCAAGAGCTCCATTTATTTTCTCAGCACTTTAATATTTAAAAACAAAGGAAAAAAAAAGAAAAAAAAAAATATTCTTTATTTTAAAAGAAGGCAAAAAGAAATATCATCAATGAACAAGCTATGCCAATTATATTTTAACACTGCTCAGAAACAGGATCCAGGACATGAAAAAAAAAAAGAAGCCAAATTAATCCCATGTGCTTTTTGGAGACATACACATAAAAGGTATTTTTCAGCTTTGTGGTTTTGCTTTTCAACTAGTTAGACAACACGGTGAGTGCAAAAAATATAAATGTGAGCCTGCTAAAACATGGTGCTGTACCTCACGGGCAGCTAACCACACAAAGCAAAGGTCACAAGGAATAATCAGACCTTCTATTATCAGCAAAGCTACGTTTGATTTGGAAAATTGTCAAGTCTGGCTTTAGCTCAGGCAAAAGGAGCATCCACCTCTTTCTGTCTAGCAGAGTAAGGAAAAACCAAAGATACTGTGGACCTGAACCACTTAAATGCATACCTAAAAAGGGTGTAACTGATGCTATGCTATGGAACTAAAATAGTCAGAGCATATTTATATGCTTTTAAATATAGTTCACAGTATTTCCCATTCCCTCCATGTGGAACTCGGAAAATCTAGTTACAAAATTCACCCCCTCCATCTCCCCTGGTCTCTCCATAGCTGAAGAGATTAGAAAGTGCAGTCAAAGCAGGGGGCAGGGGAAGGAGAATGGCAAGAATCTTTATCCCTCCTCCCCAAACTCCACCAGGCAGTGTTTAATAAATTCAAATGGCCTGATTTCAGAAGCAAACAGCAACGTCAGTTTAGCTAAACTTGTTAACAAGTCTTAGGACACTCAGTGGGCTTTTTTCCATTTCTTATTGGAGAATGCAGAAAAGGAATAAATCCTGGAATTATATCAAACTGACAGTATTTCTACAGCAAACTTAGAAACATCATAGCAGTCCTGATTTTAATACATCCATAAAATCTAGGTACTTTTTTTCTTTAAAAGCCAGGCTGCACTGGCAGAAGCTTTGGACTCACTCCCACAAGTAATTCCTGGCGTGCAAGTAAGTACTCGTCAGCCTGATGAAACTATTTAAGAATACAGAAATTTTCAGGACTGAGCCCTTGCCATGACTTTTGGGAAGTCACAAGTTGGGGCTGGTTCTTTTACATAACTCTGTGTATGTCCATACCGCACACCGCGATGTGGCAGCTACAGATATTACCAAAAGACCACACCGGCTGTTGAAAGCAGTTGAGCTACAATTATTAGGGGTTCCACAGAAACAATTTACTCTCCTAAAAAGGAAGCTTGATGGTACTGTGGCTAGCCCACTGAGTGTGTGAATTAGTTTTGCATTGCACCTTAGGTGCAGATATAATCTAGGAAGTGATTCTAAAATAGCATGTTCCTGGATGAGACATGTAGTAAGGGTAAAGTGTTTCATCCAGTGATGTTTGGTACATCTCTGAGACATTTAATCAGAAGCCTCAACAGTCTAGACACTAAAGTACAAACTTATTTTTCCTTAAAATCAGTGTTCCATAATTGTTTTTATTTTAAAAATTCAGGAATGTGATACACAATACAATTAGCTCCCCACCACTGCAGTGTTCACTTACATGAGATTCACTAGTTTCATGCTTTGTGGGGAAAAAAAAAAAAGAGAGAGAGAGAGACTGTGCAGTGCTTTTGAATGCTCTCAGTATTCTTAAAATGTGATCTTCAGAACAAATCGAGTCTGTATAACCACAGACAGATCAAGTTAAAAAAAAAATCAAGCTATTTCACAAGCTAGTGTCGGGCTACAGTCAGGTCTACAGCCAGAACAGAGAAATTGTGTTCCTGCTGCTGCACAGTTACCACCTTGACCTCACTCTATGCTTTCAGGGAGTTTACCATTGAGGGCCAAGGAGACTAAAGGGCCCTGGTAACACCAGCTGGTGCTGCACGTGCAACAGGGCACATGACAGAGAGGCCATGCAACTCCCCCTTCTGCCCCCATCATCATCACCATCACTGTCACCTCTGCATCCTGTCCTGATACTTAAAATAATGAGGGGGAGAGCTTTTTGTCTTTTTAGCCAGCCATTGCCTGCAATGGACACAGAAATAGAAAAATATTAAATCTGGCAAAAAAAAAAAAAAAAAAAAAGTTAAATAGTTTAAAATGGAATCAGTGACTACAACTCCATCTATTCAGATGCATTTACTGAGACTATTAACCAATGATGGTAACTGTGATGACTTACTAGTTGCCCTCATTTTATAAGAGCAACAGGAGAGAAGTCAATCAGACTTCTCAGTGCAACCATGGTTTGAATTGTTGGTATTATTTTAAATAAACTAAAGAGCAGTAGTTCTATGGTGCATTAGTGATATACGGCAGGACCTCAACAATTCATACTAATGATTGAGACCAATTTTAAACAAGTGATGAAAATAATTAGCGAAAGTTTACCATAGAAAGCAAGGATACACATTTAAAAAAAAATACTCCTTTGTTCATTTCAAAATTTACTTGGTTAATACTCTGTAGTATAGTAGCAGTGGTAGCATACTCTGCAAACGTAGTCTCATACAAGATCTCATTTAACAGTCAACTCTAGATCATATACAGGTAACAGAAAAAAAGAGTTAAGGTAATTCAGACAAAACAAAAACATATATAAATACTATATTAACACATTTAAGTTAGTTTATGAGACTATACAACAAGCATAAACACAGAAAAAGGTGAGCAATGCTGGTGGCTACGAAGCACCAACCTCCCCAAGCCCACCCATCCACAGCCCACAGCTTCCTGCGGGTGCATCTGAGCAGCCAAGGGGCAAAACCCCCGGGGCAGTGCCGTGCTGCAGCCAGGCAATGCAGCCTGTGATGGGGCTCCCTGGAAGCAGAGCCAGCGCCTCCACCATTCCCATGCTTTGGCAGACAGAGCTTGGCCAGAGCATGGCGTCAGACGGGGCTGGTCTTGGCTCCGCAGACTGCACAGTTAATGCACAACACTGGTAATCCACCCATGGATAATCGAGAGTTGACTGCAATGCTCTGCTGAGAGCTTGGGTAAGACCACTGACATGACTTGGGCCAATCCAGGTCCGATGAGCAGCAGGACTATTTTGCAGGAATATTTTAGGAGCAATTATGATGCAAGACACAAATTAGAAATGCAAACTAGGGAGGTGTTCTGTATCTGGAGGCAAAGCTACATTCCCTTCACTAACAAAACATTCTTTTTAAAAAAAAATCTATATTTAAATACTGTTAAAAACCTGAAAACCACAGCATTAAAGAATTTCATAAGGCCAAAACTATCCTCAGTTCCCTCTGGTTGTGCCTAGGTATTGCAATACATTTGTAGAAGTAGTAAATGCCAGGTAATCTAGCATCTTATCCTCTTTCCAGTGCCTTCCAGTAACAGATCTCAGAGCTCTTCACACAATAGTTAAGCCTCACAACACCCCTGTGAGGTAGGTATAATCCCCGTTTGAAGACAGGGAAACTGAGGCAAAGTGTTTAACATGTCCAGAGTCAAAGAGCAAACAATGGAAGATCTGAGTTGATTTCCAGTTTTGCACATAGGAGCAATCCGTTAATCACAAGACATTAGTTCCCATACACAACGTGAGAGTGGATCAAAAGGGTCAAGGTTTTAGATTAGATTTCTTGTATGTTTTATCTTTCAACTCTCACTAGTCTCTGCCAGATTCACAGAGTACACAGAGCAGTTTCTCCTTTCCTAAGGTCTAAGTTGGCAGCACACTGTAACAGCTTCTTTAGAGCCAATTGTCAATTAACTGAGTCAAGATTTTAAACCATAGATTCAGATACTGAGTAAGTGAAATTATATGATATATAAACATCTTGAAGTGTGAAATACAGTGAATGTAATAATCCCTGCACCACTTCCTCAAAAGTCAGCGGAGGGCTCCTGAGGACACAGTGGGGACCAGGACTGAAGTCACTGCAAGTGTTTACAGACACACTCAGCTAGAAGCAAAATGCACCGTTACGTGACTTGTTGGGGAGCTGCTGTCTGTGCTTGAAAGCATGAATTATACTGTCGGTGCTTGGCAGACCTCCCCTGACAGAGCACTTACTGACATAACTAATTCTTTTATCTTAGTAAACTCAGCATCAGCTAAACATGAAGCTCCAGCTCTTTATTCATAGCACTGTTGAGTCAAAGGTTCTTTAAACCTCGAAGACTTTCATGACCAGACACAACTTGGAAGTAAGGGAAACAGCAGAAAATCTATAAAATGTAGAAGTCTGTGTTACTTTATCGACCAGTCTCATGTCTTGATCACAGAGCAGTATACAGTAGCTCAAACTGCCATTCTGACAGAAAAAAACCCCTTTCACGTCTGTTGTTTTCAATTACCTCGCCACCTTACCAGAAGAAGAGGGGACAATTTCTGACAATCACATGATGTTCTCTGTAAAATATGCTGTGCAATAAATTCACTAGAAAAGCCTTCATATTTATTATTATTACATAGCTTTAAGAAAAATATGTGAAACTGCAAAGTGGTTTCCAGTTTTTAGTAGTTATATCTTTAAAAATGTTCTATGAACTTTGGTTTTCTTAGGGCTTCTAAATAAACAATATATTAAAGTATCTACAAATCAAATATTAAAGGAGAAAGTAGGTCCAAGAAATCTGTAACACAAACTGAGTTCCTACATGCTTATCCCTCAAATACCTTTTCACTGGAAAAAAGTATCTTAATTTGAAGCACAGCAAAAAGTGTCTCTGCTGAAATGTTGAAACTGGTTTTATGAAGTGTTACAGCATCGGTGCACTTTCTGTCTGTCTCAGTCAAACAAAGTCAACACAAACACATTGTATCATGACAGTGACATTATATTCTTTAAAACAAGCATTCTATATTTAGCAATATGACAAGAACAAGGACTTCAGCAATTACACTACTTGGCAAAATTGCATCTCAAACGTCTGTCTCTTCCTCTTGCAACACAGCTGTTGACAAAGTCTCCGCAACTCCAGTAGCACCCTTCAGGGAGTTACAAAGATGACTCAAACTGCTCGTTTTGATCGGTGTTCGCCTCCAGCTTCACCGAAGGGATGCTCTCCGACTTAGTCCTCCTCGTTTTCGGAAATTCAATGACAACTTCTGAACAAGAAATACTAAGTGACGAGGATTTCTCTGTCTTCTTTGCAGTACTATCTTCTCCTGTTCCGCAACACTGCTTCAAAGCACACTGAGTCCTGCAAGGCAACTCGCATTTCCCTCTCCCTGACTCAGAGCCAACGCTGGCAAACTCAGGCTGAATGGTAGTTGCATGAATCCCTTCATCGTGAAAGATCTCTTTGATGCGCTTTGCCACCATCATGTACGTGGAAGGGTCAGGACACTTGATGTGAGCAGTGCCAATGATCCTACTGCCTGCTAGCTGCCAAATGTGTAATTCATGGATTGCTTCGACTCCTTCCAGGGTACGTAACTTTGAGTTCAAAGAATGGACATCTATTTGTTTGGGAACAGTCTGTAGAAGGATAAGGGCTGACTCCCTAAGTAACGGGTAAGTTGTGTATAGGAGTATACAGACCATAATCAAACAAAGGACAGGATCTAAATATAGCAACCAGCAAGGACCAGCCACAGTAATGCTCTCTTGCTCTGACTTGTTAGCTCTGCCAAGTGCTTGGGATAAAGTAGCATTTTCCATGCAATGATTATTGACACATGGATTAAAGCAAGGCCCATCTTCGGGGCATGGATTCCACAACCCATAAAAGAGCAAGGCATTCACTACCACAATGACTGAACCTAAGGCATCTCCAAAAACATGCAGAAAAACTCCACGCATGTTAAGTTGTGCACTAGAGTCTTCTTCAACCTCCTCTTCATCCAGAGGATAATGGCCAGCATTCCCATTCACTTGTAAGTCACGCATGTCATCTTTCATATCACCTGACAAGAAAGCAATAAAACAATTAAGCATGAGCTATAATACAACATGTTACTGTAATTCCTTATGAAATCATATCCAACAGTTAAGCACGGTACATGGAGTATGAAACCGAAAAGCAACTCAACCCACACACTTAGCAACATCTTCTCTGGCTGAGGAAATTCAGTTGTCCCAATAAGTGATCTAAATAGTCTTAGAAGGCACCTGTTTCTACACGGAGCTTAAAGATGTAGAGTGGCAAAGAATGAAGATGACCATGTTTTGACTTATTCTACTGAAAAACTTTCACCTTTTCCAGCTGTTTAACCATATGCCTATTCACTGTTTCTTAAACAACATGCAGAACTACAGAGCATACGTAAAAAAGCTGGTTTAAGTAGCTCAATCACATTTGTTCCTTCTTTTGAAACATCGGTAGACTGATCACATTGCTAAAATCTCTTTAACCATAGGACTGCACTGCTATTTCATATTAAAATTTGAAGCCAGAAGCTCAAAAGCTATATGAATACAGCTGTGTAGCAACTTCTTTTCAAGTTTACCAATGCATTTTCAAGAGGCTTCTGAATTCAAGAAAAAGGAAGTTTTTCCAAGATGGTGCATGGAGTCAGCAGGACCATGAGATAAAATCAGCTGAAATTTTAGGGTTAAAATGCAGAATTTACCAGCAGAATTGACTATAGGGCAGTGTAAGTTACCACCGAGGCTCTCAGAGGCTATGAATTACTGTTTTTTATATTTCAGAATAAAAAAATAAGTAGTAAAATTACATTTTTTATGCAAATGACATATAGCTGTTGAGTGACATACAGCTTCTGATGTCCAAAGCCATATGTCATGGACTGTGCATAACTAACATTTTAGTGCCATCCTTTTTCACAACGGTCTGCAATATTTACCACTCCAACACAGCTAACCAGCTACATGGGAATAAATATATACATCATTACAAAGAAGAATGCTTTCTGAAAGAAAATCATCTTCCAATGTTCAAACTGGAGAGAATTGTACATGATTAACCTCCTGCTTTTCTTCAGAAGTTCTTCTTTGGATACTTCCAATGTTAAAGAAACGCAACAGGCACTGGCCCCTGGCCTGACAGACTGAAACAAGGAGATCTTACTGCTTCTGAGGTTACTGAGTTCAGAGCTTTGTAAACATTAACACGTTAATAAGACATGCAGCTTCTGCTGTTCTGCTCTTGTGGCTGCAATTCTGCAATCGCAGAGTGTGCACAAGTCCTCTCCTCTCTGAAGAAGGAGCGGGCTCCTACCAAGGCTGAGTTCCAAGCCCCAGCTCATTACCTCACCCAGTTCGCTTCTGCCCTGAAGCTCCAGCTACATTTTCCACACTACCTCTAGGAGTTATGGAACATGGGACCTGTAACTTTCCAGAGAAGTAAATACATTAGAGGGAAATGTCTTAGGGTTACAGAGTTCAGACCTCAAGGTCCATGAGGAGAGCAAGGAAAGCAGAACGCTCTGCTCTGTACCAAGTACTTGGAATAATGGAGATCTGCAAAGTCAGTACAGCTATCTATAAGAGTGGGTAACAGGAAACATAGTCCCAGAAAGCTCTTGACTTTTTTTTAATGGCAAATGGTTAAAACGTGTTCATTTGAAATATGTTCATTGAAATGTAACAGTAAACTGATTATTTTACATAAAGTGCATGCACAGAAATGCCTGTGCAGGACTAGCCTCTAAGGCTATGCCTACTTTTCACTTCCACCTCAGGCAATCAGGGACTACCCCACCCTGTGATTACCAATGAAGGCACAGGACCACCCTTGTCTTCATCTCTACATCTTACACCTTCTCCCAAGTCTCCAATCACCTTTACTCGTAACTTTTCCATGGGCAAACTATGAATCGCTCCATCCATTACATAATTATGACAGGGCACAGAAGGAAATACAAACTTATTTCAAAGTTTCACTGTGACCAAAATTATGCCCTATTACCACCTAAATACCCACAACAAATTATTTGTTATTGCCAGAAGCACATCCATGAGACATTCCAGACAAGTTAGCTCACAACAATATGCATTTTAATCCATGCTATAAATCAATGCTTTGGTCTAACTAGTCCAAGACTTGGCTAAAACCACAACTTTTCACTATGCAAGAACCATTCCCAAGTCAAGATATCTATGAGACAAAGGGTTAAGGGAATTTTACATTGTTTGAAACTAATAATGAGGACACCTTTGTTGGAACTAAACTAATATTAAGAGCTTTTTATGTGGTCAAGAAAATGGTGTAGTGTATTCAGAGGAACTTTCCTATCCTCTTGAAAAACCTGTCTTTCCAAAGCCAACATGGAGTCGGAGGGACAGAAACTAAGTTCCTCAAATGTGCATTGGAACCTCTGACCACAGAAAACCTGAAACTGTAGCAAAGTTCACTCTGATCAATTAAAGCTCCCTTTAAGCTAAAACAATGGTCTGCTGATGTCACCCTGAAACTGAAGGAGAGAAATTGGTTCCAAAGCCTGAAGTCCATTCCTTCTGGTGACAAGGATGTCCTAGGAACAGAGAAGTGGCAATCACACACACCTTTCACTCTGCTAGCACGCAATACTTGGCTTCGACCAAGCAGCTTCAAAATGAACTACTCAGGCTTCTGGATTCATTAAAAAATAACCCAAAAAATTCCTACCCATAAAACAGTTTAACCACAATTGGGAAGGGAAGATTTTAAATATATGTCCGTGTACAAGTGAGTGGGAAGGCGCATGCTTTAGAAAGCTAAAGAAAAATTATTATTCCAAGACACCACACATGTGCCGCGACACCAGCATGCTCCACATTCCGGCTTCCACAGTTCTGACTGGCAATTTCCAAGACTTCTTCCTATTAATACTGATGCTATGAAGAAGCACAACGTTACTGCAGTGGAATAGACTTCACTGTGTTTGGTTTAGATGAAGAGTAGCTTCCCAGGTAGCTGACAACTGAACCAATGGAGCGATCCAGCTGCCGGGACCGGGGCACTGAGCCGCGCTCCATTTGATGTGCAGCCAGTTCGGATGGCATTAGGACAGCGTCTTATGACAGCTTGTGTCGCTAGGCAAGAAATGTTTGTCATGTGCCTTCCCTTGCAGAACCAACTTTTTTTCCCAGGGCAAACTGCTTTATCCTAAGACTCTTTTACACTCTGACCTGTCTGCAAGACAAACATGCAGCTTAGGGCATCCGAAGAAAAGGCGTGAGGAAGAGGTGCGACAGCCATGTGCCCCAAGAGCTGCTAAGAAAGTTTCTCGCCTCTTTCCCAGTAGTGGGGACAGATGGTCCTCACAGAGCCCTCACAGAGCTCGCACCAGGTGGGACCAGGACGGCCACCGCCCTACTCGGGGAAAGGACCCCTCCCGCTTTTCTACGCGTGGATGGGGCAGCGGCGCTTACCCAGTTTCTCCTGGCTGACTCCGTTGGAGCTGCTGCAGTTCTCCACCAAGGTGCTGGTCTCTTCGCGGTGCAGCGCAGCCTCCCCGTCCCCGGGCGGCTGCTCGGGCTTGGAGCTGCCGCGGGAGTGCTGCCGGCCGCCGTGCGAGTGCCCGTGGCCGTGGGCGTGCCCGTGGCCCCCGACGCCGTGGTGGTTGAAGAGGCAGAGCCCGAGCAGGTTGATGATGAGCCCCGCCACCCCCACGGCGATGACCACCAGCGGCTGCTGGATCTCGTGGGGCTCCGTGAAGCGCTCGATGGCCTCCAGCAGGATGGTGAAGCAGAGGGCGGTGAGGAACACGGCGTTGACGAGGGCGCCCATCACCTCGGCCCGCACCCACCCGAACGTGTTCTTCTTGGTGGCGCGGGTACGCTGGGCGAAGCGCACGGCCACCAGCGCCACGACCAGGGCCATCACGTCGGAGAGCATGTGGAAGGAGTCGGAGAGCATGGCCAGCGACGACGTGACGCGGCTCACCGCCACCTCCACC
>VZRV01004135.1:333-54600 GCA_013398115.1 Falcunculus frontatus | reverse complement strand
CGCGCCCGCCGGTTCTGCCAGCACCGCGGCCCGCCCGGACCCTGCGCCGCCATCCCCTCGCACATCGCGGCTGCCCAGCAGAGGCGCGAGGAGCGCGGCGGGCAGTCGGAGCCCCGANGCCCGCGCCCCATTGGCCGGCGCTCCCCGCCCGCCCGGCCGTGCCCTCCCGCCCCCGCTCGCGGCCCCGCTCGCCATTGGCCCGAGAGCCCTCGCGACAGCGAGGCCCCGCCCCCTCCCCGTAACGCCCATCGAGCCGCGGCCGTCCCGTTCCGCCCGCCCGCGCCTGAAACGGGGTGTGGGCGGGGCCACGCGTGACGCGCCGGGGAACGGCGGCTCCCATTGGCTCATCCCCACGGCTTTCCCCTCCCGCCCCGCCCCCGCAGGCCCCTCCCGCGGCGAGCGGGACTCGTGCAAAAGGTGCGCTTCACACGGCCCCGGCCCGGCGCGCGCCCGGGGGCGGGGCTCCCCCTGAGGGCTGCGGGGGCGGGGCCCGGCGTGAGGGGCGCTGTGACGTCACGCGTCCTGAGCAGGGATTTTGGGTGGGATTTGCACTTACTTGGTGAGTTTTTGTAGAGAGGTTTCTGTTTAATTCTTTTCCTGTTCGTGCCACTGAGGGCAGTAAAATAGGTGCGGAGGCGATCAATAATAACAGATGAGCGGCTAAAAAAAGCTGGAAGAGAAGAAGAAAGAAGTTTTGCTTGAAGTTTTGAAAGGCTGTATAATATAATATAATAATATATTAATAAAATAATTATATAATAATTGCTACAATATTAAATAATAATTATCAAATATAAGAATTGTTTTATAATAATATAGCGAAAAATGTGTAAATGCTAAAAGGTCAGTTGCTGGACATTGTTTGGTTTATTATGCTTGTAGTTAGGAAAGGGAAAGCGAGTGTTTTGAGACATCCAGAAAAATCACAGAAGTGTAACCACAACATTAAAAAAAAAAAATCTCCAAAATTACAAAAAGGCAGAGCTGACCTCTTACTTTGCCCGCTGTGTTCCAGGGAACCAACAAACACAGCAGCAAGAGAAAGAGTGTCAAAGGATATTCCGTGAGCAGAACACGGAGACGAGACAGCAGCCCTAGCTCTTTGCAGCTGCAGAGGTGTCGCTCTGTATGTGGATCCATAGAGGCAGTAAGAAAACTGATGCTCTGAGAAGGAAGACCTAGCAAAAATGCAAAAAGCTGCTCCTATACTTGCAGATTTCAAAGGGATTGTGATTCAGGGTCCATGCAGAGGTTCCTCACTTTATTTTGGTAGTAAAATGACAGAAGGTGCTCACATATCCACAAGGAAAGCATTATCAAGAAGCATAACTGAGAGCAGTGATTCAGGACAGGCTTTCCCTGTGCTCGGCAGCATCCCCATGAGCTCACACTTGGATACCACACTGTTATCCACATGTGCTATCCCCTCACCTTTGCTTAACCTTCCTCACATGGCAGAGGTGGCTTGGGCACCACAGGCACTGCTGTGCTGACCTGTGACCCTGAACCCTGCTTTCTGTGAGATTATCCTTACGTCAAAATCTAGGTGCGCTACGCGCTGAATGTAGCGGTAGCAGCCCACACAGAATTCTTTAATGACCATTGTAAATACAGTCAGCAATTAGATTGCTATAACATTCTCCTCACCTGCCTGGCTTCCCGTATGCCCTAACGTCACTTACTAAGATGTAAATAACCGGGAAGCTGACTGACAATTACATGGAAACAGAACATGCCCACATTGTGTCGTCCTCACTCCCACACAAGGCTATTAGTTAACAAGGAAGAATTGCCCAAATTTAGGATATATGGGTCAAAGAAACTGGTACAGCTCAAACCTCTTTTAATTCCTGCAGATGAGGTGGGTCATCATTTTACAGGGATTGCTATTAATCCAATGGAATTTAGCTAGGAAGGAAGGGAGGACAACAAGTTTGGTGTCTCTCATTGGCTCAGCTTCAGGAATTAGTGAAGCTGGGTGTTACTTGGTTGCCCCTGGGGTGTCATCACTGTTTTCTTGATTAAAAGTACTCAGTCCCCTCCTGAGAGAAATAAACAGGATATCAATATCAGTAGAACCCTGATGAATAAAACTTGATTACAAACTATGTCAAGAGCTTTGCCTGATTTAAGGAGGGGAGTTAGGACTTTTTGGGCTTCTTTTTTGGTATGCAAATGAAGTCCAGATCAATCTGTGATCCTTTTATTGTCTCTTCACTTTGAGACCTCTTGATCTGCTCAAGGAAACCCACACCACTGGTCAGTGTGCTGCAGCCTTCCCCTTACAGGATGGCATGTTGTTGATCCTTAGCCATGTCCAGGGATAGCTTTTTCTCCTGCTATACCAGGCTGAATGCTGAATTCCACTTGGGGCCAAAAGCCACAAGACATGGACCATATACCCCAGGAGAATGGGAGGGCGTGGTTTCTTCCCAGGCAGGGAAGAAAAATGGCTCCTGAGGCCTTTCACTGCTCCCTGATGAATAGGGCTGGGCGTATAGTTTAGACCCAGCCACTGTTGTCTCCACGGGCTTCAAACACAGGGACTTTGATGAATGGTCCCCTGTGGCAGCCCAGTCCCGCTGCTGGACATGCCAGGCACAGACCAGCAGCTGGACCACACAGGAGTTCACACCGCTACCTCTTCCCCACACTCTTTTCTTGTAAACCAGTGGGCTGTACGCTGCTGTTTCCAGGCTTTTCTATTGTATTACCATACACCAGCAGCCAAGAGGAACAGGGATAGTTCCTAAACTTAGGGCTGTCCATCTGGCAACATCATCAATTTTAAGATTAATGGGAAAGTGACTGATAAAGGTACCTAATGAAACCATAAATGGTGTTTCACAGGAGACAGAATGTTCCTGCTTATGCTTTTAAGGAGAATACTTTGTCTTCAGAGTAGGGAGGACTCTGGATTTTTTGTTGGTTTTTTTTTTTTTTTTTAGGCTTCCAGGCATTGTTCATGACTCAAAGAATTCTTTCTCGGCTCAGCTTCCAGTCCACAGATGTGGAAGGGCCCATCTAAAATCTGTTTACTTACCATAAATGCTCTGGTTCCAAGGAGAGAAGTAGCTGTTGATGTCTGGCACACAGCTTCCTCCCCCCCAGAGCCAGGTGACAGGTCTGAACAGAGAGCTGCTGCTTGTCACCTGTCCTGCAGTGAAATGTTTTGTACCTAGTCCTGCTGGACTCTTCTGAGCCAGCCGAGCACCATGTGAAGAACAGGACTTTGGCTGGGAGTTTTGCTATTACGCAGCATGTTTGCTGAGTAAATAAAGTCACTGCTTTTCCCCTTTGAATTTCTGCGCAGGGCTGCAAGTGGAGAGATCACCACCACGGAGGGCTCTTCATCACTCCATGCCTTTCCACTTGGAAAAGGTGAAACCTTGCCTATAAACCACCAATGCAGTCACACATTACAGAGCACACTGCCTCCTTTTAACACCTAACTCTTCCCCTTTCTGTGCAGTCATCAGACCTGTCGGCTTTTAATGAGGGCTTGTGGGACTGTGGCAAACATGACTCCGTCTGTCTGTTCCACTTCAAGGCTGTCAGTGTTCATTTTAGGCTGCGTTTCTCGCAGGCAGTCTCTCTCTCTGGTAGCTGTCCTTACAAGGTTTCTTCAAATTAGATGCAGTCAGCACCACCAAAACCAACAGAAGCCCTCACTGTCCAGTTACCTGCATAAAAAAGGTTGTTCCTTGTAATGAAAAACAACACAAATGAAAAGTGAGTATTACTGTTCACGTAGCTCTAGGTTGGATTCACTGTTATGTACTGATTCAGGAAAGCAGCTTTATCAAGGAAAGGACTTTGACATGTGTTTGCAGTTAATTAAAAGGCCTTCTTCGAACAGAGGCAAGTTGAGCATGTGCTTACATGCTTTTGTTTGTGACCTGTGAAGAAAGACTATAGCAGTAATTGCCACTGAGATAGGAAATGAAGAGATAAAGATTGCTCTATAAAGAGATTTCTTCTTCTACCTAGTTACTGTGTCTGTGAAATCTGGGCTCTTTGGAAGTCAGTGGCAGAACTCCAGGCAAGTTGAGGGGATCAGCATATCGTCCGCTGTGCTTCTTCTGAACCTTGCAAAGCAGATTAAAAACCCATTTTTTTCCCTTCCAAAACATTTTCTCCCTAATGAAGAAACAGCTGGTTTTTAAAAGATGCCTTTCGTATGTCCAATTTTGATCTTTCCTTTTTCTTGCTTTTTTACTTTCAAGCTGTTCACTTGATCCAATGGCCTTCAGTAGCCTGTAACTGCTCCTCAACTTCAGCCACAATTAAATGGCCAATCTGTAATTGTTTCTAATGAACAGGCATGCCCTTTTTGGTGGACTAAAGAGCATTTCCTGGCTGCTTTGATTACCAATTTGTCTGCTTATGATACAAATAGTATTTTCTTAAAATCCACAAGTAGGCAGGCAAAATAGTTGCTCTAATCAGCTGTGAAATTAATACTAATAAGGTATTAGTTAGAGCTAATGACTTATTCAGACAGTGCTTGCGTGGATCCAACTAGAAAAAACACCATCTTATTAATCATTAAAGGAAAAAGGGCAGGAAAACTTGTGGTGTTACTCACTTTTGCACACAGTGTGGCTCTCTGGTGGAAAGAGTAACAATGATTCAACAGGGATGGGAAAATTCTGTAAATATGGAGTTCTGGAATGAAAAAATGTCCTTGCAGTTAATTGGTTCATAACATTTTTAATTATTACCGAAATAAACTATTATCCTTCATATGGAATTTTTAATAAATCATACTGTTAAGCTCTGCCTTTTATTATCTGTAGAGAGAACATGAGAACAAGCCAATTCTCTTGGAGCCATGGTAATGAGTATAAACGAATCAATGGGTAATTGCTGAGGACAGACACTGAGAGAGATACGTGCTAATCACAGTGGTGCCTGCTACACCTATTTACAGTATCAGGCCCTGTCAGAGAGCTCAGAGTACTTTCTGGTGCCAGAGCTGCTTAACTGGGGACAGGGATTTCAGCTGTCACAGTAGGATGCTGGATTTCATTGGTGAAGGATCTCTAGATGGTCTCTTGTTGGAAGAAGATCACTCAGGTCCTCTGAGGTAAGTCCCTACAGGAACAGTTAATACTGCAGAAACTCATAAATGTGCATGTACTGGCATTGGAAAAGTCAGTTCAAAACTAGTTCAGCAAGTGCAGCTTTGAGTCGTGGGAGGCTGCAGAGCACCTCCATGTAGGGCTGCAAAGAAGCAATGCCCTTTGGTGGCACATTTTGCCCTGAGGAATGGGGCTATGCTGGTTAATCTCCATGTCTCCTGGGAGCTCAGTGACATCAAGGGCACACTGTGCAAAGACCTCAGTCTCAGGGACTGAGCTAGGCAATGTAAGACATTGGAACCAGAAGAGGAAGATCCCCAGGCAGACTGGGATGGAAGCCATCCCCCTGGCTGTGTATACAGAGTTTACA
This sequence comes from Falcunculus frontatus, assembly GCA_013398115.1. NCBI lineage: Eukaryota > Metazoa > Chordata > Aves > Passeriformes > Falcunculus > Falcunculus frontatus. Next base: position 49,146 of record VZRV01004135.1, on the reverse strand, counting down.
GGCTACTTCCTGGAACAGCCATGAGCACAGGATACGGCACATCCTATCATTTCTGCTGTGTGAGCCAGGCCTGCCTGCAGCAAGGCAAGGAGCCTGGTGGCACAGGACGTGCAGGGCATGCTCAGGCTCAGGGCCCTGGTGCAGCACACCTTGACAGGCTCCTGCTCTGACCTGGCGCCAGCAGGTCTGATCTGGAGGGCAGCCTCAGGCTCACCTTCCACAGCAGCCCAGGTACTCCTGGTGCTTCCAGCCAGCTCACCTACCCACACACTGCTCCTGCTGCCACAACACACAGCAGGCAAGAGCTGCAGCCTTCTGTCCTGACACAAAGTCTTTTTTAGGTGAAGTCATTAAAGTGTCTGAGCAAGAGCATACTCATCTTTTTACCATTTATGTGTTAGATATTTACTGTATCAGCTTGAGATGGATGAATTTCCCTTTATTACACAATAAATACTGATGCTTTGACTTGGAATATGCTGCAGTCTCAACTCTGAGACCTGCTGGACGCTGCTGCTTTTCCCAGACACCAAATGTGGCCTTCAAATGGAGGCCTCTTTTTAAGGATCAATTATATTTGATGTTTGTCAAATCATATCCCAAGGCAGTAAGCACAGACATGTTAAGTTTATGTTCTGTAACTGCATCTATTAATTTTCAGAACTGCCTTCCACAGAGGCCATTTTGTTCTCAACTTAAGCTGGTCCAACTAAAATCTGGTGCCAAAAAGGGCCACCGCAAATCCCTTTCAGAAATTACATTCCTGCTCCCAACCAGGCCTCAGATCTAGCAAATAGGGCATGTGGTGCCATGAAGGGCATCAGCTTTGCACCCTGCCAGTGCAACCAAAACCCAAGTTCTTTTTCATCTTCATTGCTTTTCAGCCAGTTCAGCAAGCTAATCCTATTTACCTAGGGCAGCAGGATTGCTAGAGCTGACACACAGGACCATGTGATTGGGGCAGAGAAAAGTGTGTGACCATATACTGACATCCACTGATGCTGGTCATGAAACCACAGCCTCAACTGGACAATAAGGGAGGGATTCATGTTTGGGAATTGGTAGCTGATACACAAACATCTTGTGATCATGAGTCTCCCTTTAGAGTCAGCAGAGATCTAATCACCTTTGTCAGTGGAGTCTGCAATGTGATTTATCTCCTCCTACAGTGCTATGTACTTGATTAGATGAATTCCATCCTTAGAGTGCGCATTTCTGTCCCGGATTATAAAGAAAACCTGGTGTGAACTGCTTGGAGATTAGGTCAATGGTTAATGAAGTGACTCCTGCCCCCACCATTAGTTTTGCCCAGAATAAGACAAGGATTTTCCCTATTCTTACATTAAAAAGCATGAGCAAGGTGAGTTCTTTAATGTCACAAACTGAGTAATGCCAGCAGGAAGAGTAGAATCCAGTGGCCTGTCCTGTCAATACCAATGCTTATACCAATAGGCTAGAAACGTGGTGCTCAAGGCTGTATCTCCAAACTAAAATTCACAGGCATAGAGGAGGTGTTTTGATTTAATCAGTCCTGGGCAGCTGGCAGTTCTCTCAGAAGCAAACATAAGGGGTGGCTGCTTTTGGAAAGCAGGTCATTTATGCAGGTGATTAAGCATGGAGGAGCCTCACTTGGGGCATGAGTTTTCAAAACACCTTCATCCAAATCTTATGAGCTAATTCGATACAGTTCATTATCAATGGGTATTTGCATAGCAAAATAGTGACTGTGAACATTGCTTCTTACGAGCTTTATTTGTGTTAGCCTGCTTTATATCTAGCCAGATGTTTCTGCCTTACTGTTTGGGGAAACAAGGGTTCAGATTGGCATGGGTGGATTAAATTATGTTCTACAGTAGCTGCCGAGCCAATGGAGGGAACCCATTTCTATCACTGCTAAGATGACAAAGCAGTTATTAAATCCAGCAGTTACTGTGGCTGGCTCGGGAAGGACTTGTCAGTCAAGTTTCCAAGTAATCTGTTTGTGAAATACGTGTTCCGTCTCCCTTATTGACTAACAATGTATATTATCTGGTTAGTTAACTGTGGGGATAAAGGTCTTTTTTCCTGTCATTTGTCAAGCTCTTGTGCAAAAACCTGCAGTTAAACTGCATATAACCTTAGAATCCTAAGCAGTGCCAACTAAAGTTCTAGGAATATGCTTATTCAGTTTTTTATTAGCCATGTAAAATAGATAAACTTTGTGCCTTTGCCAATTAGATAAACCAAGGCCTATCTCTTTCTTGGAAATGTCCCTACGGACAGATATTCTCCTTGTAAAAAAGGAAATATATAAATTAGCAAAATATGTATTTGAGGAGCAGTAACATAGCGTGCCAGTGTTGTTAAAGCTCCAGTACATGCATTGTATAGCACTGTAGTGGTATAAAATCACCATAGGCACTATCAAAACACTTATAGACACTAACTGTTAAAAATCAATGAATTAGGAGATCTTTTTCAAACTGGTCTTCATAGCTTCTGTGTTGTTGATAATTATATTCAACACCTTTGTATCTAATCCTAAGCAGGAAAAATGTTTTGTGGAGAACGATTCGTGGAGACTTGGTTACAGCCTATAAGCACACAGAAAGTCAGCCAATAGTGTTTGTATGCTCATGTGTCCCCAAGGAATTGTAACAGGCTGGGCTGACGCAGTCCTCCATGGGGGACAACCATTCCAGTGGATTGCCCTCTAGGACACTGTGTGGGTGAACAAGGATTTGGGTGTGCACATGTGGCACCTCCTGAAATGTTCTGTATGGCAACATGCAGGCACTGTGTAGGCTGGGGAGTGTTACAGGACGGAGAAGAGGAGCTGCTGGATCTCTGTCATTATAATTTGCCATCATCATATGTGATGGATTCCTGGCATTGGCTCTGGCCTGATGGAGCAGTTGGGGCAGCAAGGGCCCGGCGCTTCCTACCAGGGTGTGTAGCATGAGTGAGCCTTCCCTCTGTTGAGGTGATTCACCCTAGTCCCACATACCACAGCGTCCTCTTGACCTTCTTAGTCCTCCTGGCCTCCTTAGTCTCTCTCTGACCTGCTGTAACTGTGTCACACAGCCTGCTTGTGCTGGTTGGGATGGTGACACAGATCCCAGAATATGGAGGTGGATCTCTGGCAGCCAAATCCCAGTGCCCGGCCTGCCCATGGCAGGGAACAACCAGTTACAGGAGCCCAGTGCTGTACCCTCTGACTGACAGGACCCAGTGTAACCCCAAACTTGGAGGCAGCCCAGTTTCATGTTTCTGTGTTATCTGCTTCACCCAGCAAAGGAACCCTCTGGGCCAGCAGGATAGCACATGTGCTTGGGGACCCTCCCACCTGCAGCACTGCTACCAGCTCCCCTTCCTCACTCCTGCTCGGGTGTTTATCTGGGATAGCTGGAGCCTTTCAAGGGGAATGGTCACCTCCAGCCCTTCCTTTCAAGGCCTGCACAGCTGTTGGGTGTGCCTGAGTGCCATGATCTGCAAGGTCTCCACATAGCCTCTTGAAGCAACCGAGGTGCAAACCAGCTAATAAATAAACCTGCTTTCTCAGTTTTACTGCTGGAGAAATGCTTCTGTGGCAAAGCACTGAGGAGAGTACAATACTGCTTTCACATCAAAAGAATATGCAGATACCCAAGGTAAATACTGTCCTGCACTGAGCACACTAATTTCTGTGCTGCTATCTATTTACCCTGATGGTTTCAGTGAACTGAGTTCCTCAGCCCTCAGAAGAGTTCTCAGCACAGTGGTCAAACAAACAATGTAATTTTCTGGGCTTTATTTGTTCCAGTAAAAAAAAAACAACAGTGTGACTGAAAAATACAAAGGAAATGGAACAGACAGTCAAGATGGAACAAAGGCAGCAAGAGGAAAAAGAAAATCAAAAGCAAGTAATTGGCAGAGTTAGAATTAGTTATTTCTATTGATTCCAAAGTTCTTGCTTCCTTCTGCCAGCCTCACTTAATTGTTGGGCAACAGGGGTGGTTTCTACAGGTTTCCCTTCAGTTAAAATAATTTGTTTATAAGACATATTATTTGTAATAAACATAAGGGTATCGCTTTGTAAAAAACATTCTTCTTCAGGAAGTAATAAAACACTTGCTCTGTTTAAAGTATGTCCTCAAGTGTTTTTGCTGGATGGGTGTTACACTCATGTGGCTTTATTCCACTGAATCATCCCCAGAGAGAGTAGAAATGAGAGACGGTGGGGAAAGAGATCTGGAAACAAATAAACACTCTAAATCAAAAGGACAGGACTTTGTACTCAACCCAGGCCACAATAGCATCAATGGCTCCCACAGGGCCAGAATTCTTCCTGCATTCACAATCCAAGGACAAAACCTAATAATCTTGCCCTTGCTTTTCCTACTGCAGCAACTTTCCTTGGTAGTTTGCAAACCTCAGTTCATCAGTGTCTGACGCATGGCAGATGTCTCCCAGAGCTGTGGAGCCCCCACACTGTCATTCTTCTGATGTCACTCATGCCTCAGACTTAAAGGACTTACCAGCGGGGGAGTGGGGGAAATGCATTTGTCAACAGCTTTTAGTACAATAGCTCTTAGCAGGGTTTCTATGTTGTGAAAAAGGACAGGTTTCCTTGGGAGTTCCCCATCCTTTGCAGATGCTGTAAGGAAGATGAAAGAAAATTTACAGAAAATCTCGAGGGCAGGTTCTGAAATTACAGCTCAAAGATTGATCGTTAGGAGCTGTGGCTTTGATATAACTTTAAACCCTGACTCAGAGATTCTCACATGAGGGACTCCTGCCTAAATTGTGTATTGTCTTCTTGAAATCTATCCAGCAGTGATGGAAAGGTTGTGGGGAAGCCGTCTCACTCCTCGGTATCTCAGCCTTACAGTCTGGCTATCCCCTGGCTGCCGGTGTCTTCTGGCAAGAGCAGCCCCAATCACTCAAGTCCACACACTGGAAATGTTTCAGAAGTAGATAAATAAAACATTAATGAGGATCAATATAAGAGAAAATCCAGAAGTCATACACTGCACAGAGATGACCCTAATAAACAGCTAAAGGGGTCAATGGACTTTTTATTATGATGTTAAGCCCAAATTTTGATTAAAAGTTTCTCCATAACTCACAGAGGAAGATGTAATAATGAAATGGGTACTAAATTAGAATTCCCAATTATAACACATGCCTTGAAAAGGCAATTACATGGAAATCCTTTGCTTCCAATGATGCTGAACTGGGGTTAATGTTTCTATCATTGCAGGAAAATTACAGTGAAACCCCAAGTACCTGTAAATAAACTGCTGTTGTTTTAACAACCACTCTCCCTCCCATACCAAGGGACAATTAGCTTAGACAAAATTTTAGAAAAGGAAAGTATGTCGAATATAGTCTTTTGATGCCTCCTCAGTAATCTACGTAAAATTACCTAAAATTATCCTTCCTCCTTCTTGTAGAAGTAACCACTTCATAAAACACATAATCGAGAGTGACAGGACTCTGAGCAACATACATGAGGAAGCAGAGCACTGAGTTCATATACACACAGGCTCACCTTGTAAATTCAGAGTGAACTTCCTCTCTTCAGTTACTGGGCTTAATTTAAGTCATAAAATTAGAAGGCTAGATGTTGCCACAGAGACATTTCCAATTCACCTTGTGGCCGGCATTGGTGTGTTGAGAGGGACCCAATAGCTGTGCAAAGACAACATATCAGCATGGGTTTGTTTCTGCTAGCTGCATGCTTAAAACAGACCAAAAACCTCACTGACAGATAATGCAAGTCCTAAATAGGAGTTTCCTTAGAACAACTCCTAGGCTGAGAAATGTCTAATGCATGCATTTATTTAATTCTTTATTATATTTTATATTTACATTACATGTATGTATCTATTAGATTTATATTTTATATTTTAATATATGCATGTATATATAATATATTTATACACAAAATATATTATTATTCATTATATATTATATTAATGCTTATTTCATGAATTTATTATTACTTATTACTTGCCAAGGACAGGAAGGGACCTCACTGCTAATTGTGGGTCTTAATGCAGTTGGGGTCTGTGGTGTGAGGCTGGGTTCATGTCCCATTCCTCAGCACTGCTGGGGCTGGCACAGCACAAGGGGATTTACAGCACGCTAAGGAGTCTTCCTGGCATTAAAGAAGTGGGCAGCTCCTATTCTTCCAGGCTGAGTCACTCGGGAGAATGAGCCTGTGAAAGGGGGAAGACGATCATTGTTCTGTGTTTGGTTACTAACAAGGAGAGCAGGAGACAATTCCGTGTTTGCATATACTGAAAGCTGTCCTCACCACTGCAAAGGCTCATTTGATTCAGTGCTTTCCTTGTTGATGCCTCTGATTTTCTGCAAGAGAACAACTGGTGATTCTACTGTAAGATCACTAAAAAATAGTCATTCACAGCCCGATATTGTGGGATACTGGATTAGGACTGATGTTGGCAGCATATTTGGTAGTACATGTCTGTGTAATAATAACAATAATAAATCCGTGCAAAATGTGCACAGTTTTTCTCCAACTTTGTACCAAATGTTTACATACAGTGTATCTTGTCCACTACTAACTAGGAAAAGTTAAATAGCATTTATTCAGTATGTACAGATCTCAAAGTACTTCACTACAGCATAGTAATTTCTTCAATCCCACTTTCTAAAGGTGAGGATTTTGGGGGGTTTTTTGGAGAAAGTTGTCAGTTTGCCCAAGCTGAAGATGTGGAGAAACAGCTCGGTGAAGGATGTAGGGGCAGGACCTGCAGAAAGGCTTTAGAATCAATTTCCGTTTGTGACAGTGAGTCTTGCACGCAAGTGAGGCAATGCAAATATAGCAGGCCACGTGCAAACGCTGCAAATCACTGCAATAATGCTGAGTTTAGAACTGACCTCGGCAGCAAGTGCTACTTCACTTCCAGGAAAGTGGCTTTGAAGATGGAATAGAAACCGAAAAAAAAAGAATTATTAAAAGAACAAATGACCGATAGAGTATCTGCAGCATCATCAGCAGGAGCAGTGACTCTCCCGAGCGGTTTTCTCCCTCCTCTCCCTCTCGTTATCCCGCTCATCCCTCCCATGTCCTCCCCGCCCCTGGGCTCCCGCCGCGGTCTCGGCTCCGCCCGACTCTCCCCTGGACGCTGCGGGGAGCGGACGCGGGGTCACCAGGGGCCGTGGAGCATCCGGGCCCTGGGAATGCCGAGCACTGGCGGGGCCGGGCAGGGGGACACCGGGGCATCCCCTGGGCGGGGGGTACCGGACCCCCGGGGCAGCATCAGCCCCGCAGGCGGCATCGCGGTCCCCCCTTGCCATGGAGCCGGTGCTGCTCCTCTGAGTGTCCTCCCGTGGCTTCCGCGGCCGTCGTGCGGCTCCTGGACTGGTTGGAGCTCCCCGACGCCTTTGTGCTTGTGATGGAGCATCCAGAGTGCACTCAGGACTTCTAGAATGTCATGGGGGAGCAGGGCTTCCGTTTCAGTTTTCAGTCGCAGAAGGATTTGTTCTACTCCCTTTCTCAGCTTTGGCCTATGATATTTTTCTTGGCCAGTGCAGGTGTAAAGGGTAAGGGGATAAAGGCAGGGTTTTCCCTACTCAGCTGTCCTCTTCCAGCACTGGAGGCTTCCTTTCACAACCCAAAGTTTGTAAACAACAGCCAGATGATGGTGAGCAGGCAGTGGGTGTGCCTTGTGCCAGCAGTGCAGCCCTCACATCCCCAGGGATGCCTGAATGAACGAGGGTCTGAGAGGGAGCAGCATGCACCTGATGAGCTCTGCCTGTGTCCTGCAGGAATGCCGAAGTGCAGCCCACCAGAGTGGATCTGCTTCCACTGCTACCATGGCAATTCAGTGATAACTTGGTCCCTGGACATCCTGCTCTATGACATGGTCTGTGGGGACCTTCCTGTCAACAACAATGAGGACATCATCCAGGGCTGGCTGTTCTTCCCACCATGGGTGTCTCAGGGTGGGTACCTGGCTTCATGGCACGGAGCAAATAGCAGTGTTGGGAGAGTGCAAGTGGCACACAGGCATGCCACTCTTGCAGCTCTGGAGAAGATGGCACGTATCCCTCCATCCTGCCCTTCTCCAAAATGGAGAATTGATTGGGATGCTTGGGTGCAGTTCTGAGAGCCCCAGTATGGTCTGAGTACTGCAGACCCTAGGAGAGGATGGACAGGAGCTTTCGCCCACTGACCAGCAGTTTCTGGCTTCCCTCCCTCTCCCTGCGGTGCCAGCACCTCATCACACCAAAACATCATCACTCAGCCTGTGAGTTTGAAGGAAGGGGTTTAGGAGAAAACACTTCTTATGAGGACAAAACACTTTATTCACTGTCAAAAATAAACTTTGTGCTTTTGCTCCCCTTCCTCCAAGGCAATCTTTTTGTGTCCTTGCTCACCAGCTTTATTGCAGTTAGGAGGGGGTTAGGCAACCCAAAGAATGAAAAAACAGCCCGTTTCAAACTGCAGCAGCCACACCAGTGACCCTGAACTGCCACCCAGGTACATGTGTGAAAGTGAAAAGCAAGCAGGTTGCAGGGACCGAGATCTCACACCGCTGTGAAAGCTGCAAGGAAATCAGAAGTGGCAAAATGCCACTTCAGCTCACCCCCTGCCCAAATTCTTCATCTTCCACCTGTAGGCCCCTGAAAAATGGCCAGGCAGAGCAGGGCTCTAGCAAGGTTCAGTTTGGAGTGCTTTGTGCCCTGTGGCACAAAAGTGATCAAATAAACGATAGTATGTATTGATTGGGAAATGGATACTGAAGGAAGAAGGGGATCGTGGGAGATAGGGAAGTCTCTTCTTGCCTCTCCTTTCTATACCCAGGAGCTCCTCATGAAGAGAAATGCCTACCCTGGGTTTACACTTGACACCTCCCCACCCCTCCACACCTTCCCTCACTCCAGTATTTGATCCATTCTGTGGACTTCATCAGCTAAACTGATGAAGGAGGAGTCCCAGTACCAATCAACATAGACCACACAGAGGTGAACCCTGCGTAATGAGGAAAGAAGATTACAAATCTTACTCCAGGGGTAGAATTTGAGAATTGTATCTTTCGAGAGTTTATAATTTACTCTAGCAAACCACAAAACACTAAACATACGCTGTGAATCTTAAACGAGAAAAGCAGGAGGCCTGAGAGCACAGGGATCGATAAACCATAGGCTCCGGACCACAAGGATACCCTGTCCTAAATCATCAACCCTACGCAATAACCACTAAAGCTGGGTGAAAACCTGGAAATGTTGCTTGGTGCTGGTGCTTTACAACTTTTTTTGGAGGTGGAGAGCATGACAGAGAATAGTGGGTTCTGGCTGTCAGATAGTGTTTTGGAGAAGTTTTATATACTATTACACCCAGACTCTATTAACACCCCGTGCAGGGGTACTGGATCTCCAGCACAGCATCAGCTCCACTGATGGCATTGTGGTCCCCCCACATATTTTCCACGTCCCTTTGTTGGAATGAGTGGTGGGCAACAGCCAAAGATCTGCCACAGCTGGAGAAATGCAGATTACCACCATGGAGAAAACCCTTCTGGGGTGCAGGGGCCACACTTGCCACAGGGATCCAAAGAGATGGAGACGCAGAGGTGGCATCTCCCACTTATACAAAGAAGCTTGATGGTCTTCTATATTTATGTCCGATTTTTATTAAGCTTTTTATCTGCCCAGCTGACCAGCACTTTCACACTGTTTAACTGCTGTTCAACTGGCTGCAGAGGGCACAGGGCATGACTGCTGAAAATCAGGAAACTGGTCTGTCCTTTTCAAAGATGATGCAACTTCCCCCCTGGGCTATCCTTGATGTTCTTATGCATATAAAACTCCTGTAATTTCTGAGGTGCTCACAACTGATCATCTTATTAAAATTCCTGACATCTGTATTAAACATTAATTAATTTCTCTCACAACATTCCACAGTGTACACCATTATTATCATCCTGTAAGGCTTAAGCTGTACCATATCCATATGTACGCACTTACCTTCCCTTTTAAGACATAAGTATATCCATCAGCATGATGGCAATGTTTTGCAAGCACTCCATGAGCAGTCACCATTCCCATAAATGTTCTATTTGTGAATTTTCTGTTTCCTGAATATGTTTGAAAATTGCATCCTGAGTGTGATTCCAATGCTACACACGTTCTATTGGGAAAACAATTACGCCCTTGTGGAAAAATGTGAATTTCAGGACTCCAAAGCAAAAATCCTGAGTGAGAACGAAGACTGTCTCCAGGATGCCTTTCACTATGTTTGACACGTACTGGTAGGAAGTTCTTATTTCAAAAACCTTAGGAAACACTGCATTTATCATATTAGAGTGATAATACTTCAATAAGACACTGTAAGTAACGCAGTTAAACAGCTTAATGCTACAGTTATAACCTAAGCTGTTCTCATTTATTACTGCTATTGTGACTGATACTGTTTGCAGTCTCTGTAGCATTTCGGATTCATAACAGTGTAGTTGTTAACTAGGACTTTGATTCAGCTATTTTTATAATGCACGCATAAAAGATGCAAAATGGCAAATCGGAGATAATTATAATTAATTGCACCAGCAAGTACTAAAGCATCCGTAGCCAAAGCAAATCAGCATCTTGCAGCAACGTGCTTAGAACAAAACAGGTAAAAATAAATGTAAATAAGATATTACATTTTGGATGAATTTATAATAGAGGAAGTTCTTATAAATGACAAGGCAACAGTGCCATCTTGAGGTTACTAGAGAATTCAAGGAAAAGGAAAGCCGCAGACAGTGCTCTCAAGGCATTTCACTTTCAAATGCAGAAATGTGTATTCCAAAGGAAAAAAAATACTCTCAAGCCATTTTCTTACCTTGGTTGTGTTAAAAGCAAAGCATTTCTAAACACCAGCCCTTTCACAAGATGATTAGAGGGACGAAGCACCTCTCCTATTTGGAAAGGTTAAGAGAGTTGGTATTGCTCAGCCTGGAGAAGGCTTCAGGGTGCCCTAATTGTGGCCTTCCAGTACCTGGAGGGAGCCTACAAGAAAGTCTATTTACTAGAGCATGTCGTGACAAGACAAGGGGGAATGGCTTTTAACTGAAAGAGAGTCGGTTTAGATTAGATTCTAGGAAGAAATTCTTTGCTGTGAGGGTGGTGAGGCACTGGAACCGGTTGCCCAGAGAATTTATGGATGTTTCCTGGATGGTCCCTGGCAGTGTTCAAGGCCAGCTTGGATGGAGCTCTGAGGAACCTGGTCTAGTGAAAAGTGTCCCTGTCCATGGCAGTAAGGTTGGAACCAGATGATCTGTAAGGTCCCTTCCAACCCCAGCCACTCTGTGAGTCTATGAATATGGTCTTTCATGAATCAGTATTAATTTATTTTCTTGGCTGCTTGTTTTCCTCCCTTCACTGATACCTGCATTTTACAGACAACAAAACATTCTTGCATCCTACATATTTTTTCAGATTGTATGAACACCACTACATATCCTACCCTTTAATGTTTTATGGGTTATACCATAAAGATCCACATGAAGGCCAGAACTCCATTGCAGGTCTTCTGATTGAGGCACAGAACAGAAAAATCTGAGTGTACAAACATGGTGACAAAACAGGAATTCACCCTCCACATACGTGTGAGAAGCTTCAGAAATATGAAAGAATGCAGAGGAAAGCTCCACTGATCCAAATGGCACAGCTACTCTGGCTGTGTGTACACCTGCCAGACATTCCCACCACACCGAGCCCTGGGGAATAACCACCAGAATGTTGGTAGTTTTACATTAGCAAACTAAATAGTCACGTCTAATTCTTTTAAGCAAAGGTTGTGGTGAAAACAGCAACCACTCTGCAAGCAAATGTTAAGTTCTACTGGGTGGTTAAGAATCTGCAAGAGCAGATCTGTTATTGGGTTGCACAAGTACTTCTCCCAAGTCATGGAATGGTTTGGGTTGGAAGGGACCTTTAAGATGATCTAGTATGTCAAATTAAATTGATGTTTCAAACAAGATTCTCTCCTACAAAGTAAAAACCATCTAGAACTCCTCCTCAGATAACATTAATAGCCCAAAGGAAACAAATAGTTTGAAAACAAGCTGTTTTCTAAGAATGTATGTTTTATGGCATTTCAATCCATATCAAACATATGCCAGACATTACAGTTTCAAAGGATATTTTAAAATTTATGAGTCCGAGTTAGTGCATGAAACTTACACCACCTTAAGTGAGCAACTCCTATACCATTTACCAACTTACCTTAACCACTGTTAAGGTTTATATGGAGATACCCCCTAAGCTTCAGGAAAAGAAGGATTTACTATTTAAAGGACAACTGCCCCGCCCCAAAACACAGATGCTAATACCCTGGACGGTGCCCCATCCTGGGCAGCAGTCTCAGGGCATCAGTTTATAACAGTTTCAAGGCAAGGCAAAGGTGTTATTTCAAATGCCATGCCCTGACACAGGCCTTGCAGGAGCTGATGGACAAGGCATACAGCTGCTCAGGTAGAAAGGAATATAAACTCATAAATTATGTTATTCTGACCTATCCCACTCATTAGTCAAAACACAACAATAAAAGTAACCTGCTTTGATAGGTCACTTAGTAGGAAGAGACAGCATAAAATCTTTGTGCTCTTTTTTAAAAAAATATTTACAAGTGCAGAAAAGAAGGCACTGTTTTCCCACATATACAGAGTATCAATATTTCCTTTATCAACAACTGTGCATTACATACAGCATCATTTTAACCTACAGACTGTGAATCTCTGTACATTTTTCACCTGAAAAGTTTTTCACATCAGATTTTAAACAAATCATTTATATATATTCATCCTTGGTATTTTCAAAAGAGTAAAATATGGTAAACAGGAGGACCAAAATATTTTTCTTTAATAATACAATTAATTCAGTTTGTTTTATTTGGTATCAAAAGTACCTATTTTCATCATATAGCATCTTATTCATTTATCATAAACTACCTGTCATAAACTAAGAGTTGTAGAACAACTGTTAAAATAGTTTTGCAGTAAGTTCTAGCTTAAGAGAGGGAGGCACAAGTATCTGCCTATACATTTAATCTTCTTTTCAAAGATAAATACATCTGTTACAGTTTCAGCGCATGCCCAAGATTTGTCTGCTCTTCAGTTGATAGTTTTTTTCCAGTTCAGACAGTGCTTGAGCCCGTAGATTTGCAGCATATAGACGCCTTTTGAGATCAGAGCTTTTCCCTTTGGAAAGGAAATAGTTTTCCATATTATGAGCAGGCACAGCTTTCTCTTCACTTCCATCAAAGAGTGAGTTCTTCTTGGTTGTAGAAAGGGGAAGCAGGAGTGCATTATCTTAAGAAATCAAAAAGTACTGCATTAGTGCATCTTCCAGCATTTATTGCTTTTAACCCTGCATTAAATGGTGCCCATTTTGTCATCTACCTATGGCTTTAAGTGATCTAATTAAATGCATCTCAGTTAATAGCAACAATTCTTTTCTCTTTTTTGAGAAAAAAATTGAAAACAAGCCATTGAAATGATGGTGGGAAAAGGATATATGCCATAATAGCTTTCAGGGTGCACTTCCCAATACCTAAGGAAATATTAGTTGATTAAGAAGAAAAGACATGATGTTTCTTCTGAAGGACAGAAATTAAATATACAGTAACATAAGCCCCTGCCAAAAGGAAATGCAGAATAAATTTTCAGCTTTTCAGCTTTTAAATTTTTTTCAGCTACTGAAAAAACCTTGTCTTTGCTTCACAGCAGGGGCAGACTCAACCTGTCCGGTGGTCTTCGTATATTACCCACATTGTTCCAAATCTATCCTTGTATTAAGTCACTGGGGTACAACTTAGGCTCTGACTTGATGAGTAATGAGTTTAGGTGCATTAAAAATTAACAAGTTACTCTCACTGCAGCCTCCAGAACAGGAATTTTCATAGTGTATCTTATAGCATGCCACTATCAAAAGGCAGTTAATGACTCAAGAGTACAAAAACTACCATCAAAAGCTGTTGTAACAGCTGAGTTGCCTCTCATAAGAGCCAACTTCACAAGGCCCAACTTAAGGTGTGATTTTTATTTAATCAAAGGTCTAACTATTCTAATCTTAGCACTGAAGCCGTAATTGTCAATTTATGAGGCTACAGCAAGAATGCAACAAGCACAAAAGAGCAAGGAATTTAAAAAGCCAGCAAATATTTCAGCATTTTGTAGCTTCATTACTGTAAGTCAGATCTGTTTTAACATTAAATGGTTCACTGAGAATCAGAAAATCCCTACAACAACAGGGTAACATTTAGGACACTGTCTTAAAAACCAGGGATTTTGGTATTCTATTTTACTGTCAAGTGAACCACCCAATGGACTTCTAGGAGAAATTAGGGATCTAAGAGATGTGTGAGATGCAATCCAGTTGCAAAAAATATAGCAATATTTGAGCAACTGAAAATACAAGCAAGCAATCTTGGTACCAATATTGAAGAAACACTCAGTCCATTTATATGAGAATAAGCATATTTTTAGAAACAGTGTTACAGGAGCACCATGGAATTAAATGGAATAGCAGCAAATTACATGCTCTACAGATAGTGCAAGGTTTGGTCAGTTTTGTAACAACTATGTTCACTTTGCTGCATTATCTATCTTGAGGTGTTAACTACCCACCCTGTTCTTGCCTATCCTCAAAAACTAATATGGCTGGTAAGGTCAAAATATCATGTAAAGGGGTGGGAAATGCAGAAGAGAACAGAAGCAAGAGCTGAAGCTCATTTGCCCTCAAGTCATTTAGTTTTAGATGCAACATCAGAAAGCCAAAAGCAAGTTTGTTCTCAAATTCTTTAATGTGCTGAAGTCAGACAAGATGTTGAGAGACAGGTGGAATTCTCAAAGCTGACAGAAATGTTAGAAACTGCTCAAGGAGCACTCACTTTCTAGGGGCATTTTACTTGTGTCCTTTCCTGCTGTGATAGGCACTTCTTGAAAAAAAAAAACAAGGCTACTTCAGTTTTATTTGCTTTGGAGGCAGTGACATGCTTATCTTGCTTTATCAGATCAAAACTAAGGGAAGAGTGTTACTGCATGCATGTTAAAGTGTTCACATGTCTTTGTCCTAGAGTACTACTTCTGACCCAGCCCTTCACTATTACTACTACTATCTAAAAAGGCACTTAGATACTTGAATATTATTTTTAATAATAAAAGATGGGAGCAATAAGCAGAAGATACTGCCCCTTATGATAGCGAGGATTGAACAACCAAGTGAGTATCAAATACTACTGTAAAACAGATTGTACTAGAGGCAGTCAGGAAGTATTTTAGCACATTTTCAAATCTGAAGGTTTTTTGCTATAATAGCAGCGTGTATTCTTCATAGTTTATATGATGTACCAGTCACAGGTGGGTCCCTTGCAACAAATAATATTTCCCATGTTGAAGCTTTTTTAAGTTTAATGAAAGCTGAATTTATTAGACATGTGCAATTTTATTTAAATTAACTAAATCAAAGGTCTGTAAAAAGACATCCATATATAAAATAAGTGCAGCTCTGAGAAAGGTTTGGGTTACAAGCAGGCACTTCCCTTAGCTCACCACAAGAACCTAATTTCCCAGACAGCACAAGACTGCAGTGCAAACAGTGCCAACAGACTTATGTTGAGCACCATTCATTAAGTCCTTTTGCAAAGCAGAAAATCAAAAGTCTCTTCTCAACCATGCAGCCATAGCTGGGCTTTGCATTGCCCCAAGGGGGCTGTGCCGAGCACGTTGAGCACCAGGGGCTTTCTTCCGGTCACACCAGCCTACATTGACCTGTGCAAGCGCCTTCTTGCCTATTTGCATACCTGGACCATCCGCATAGGTTACCTCCCGCTGCTGCTTGTGGAGATTGCACCTCTTCAGCAGGTTTTCAGCTCTGGTTTAGGAAAAGAAGTTTAAGTTTCTTGTTGTAAGACTGTAGAGTTTCTAATATAGACTATTATAGGTTAGTAAGATACCTAGCAAGTTTGTCCTCTGCCAGTCTCTCCCGAATACAGAGTTCCCGTTCTCTCTCTGGAAGTAGAAATATGGTAGTATGCAGTGTGAACATGTAAATGTTAGAGTGACTGTGCATGGTGGGCTTCTCTTACAGGGAAAGATAGCAGTAATAGCCAGTGAGATGCACCCACATTTCTGATTCTATGGCTCTAAACAAAGATAACTGCTGTGTAGATACACCTTTATCAGTGTACTAATAAAGCATTGACAAGTTCTGTTCCCAAATTCTGACATGTCTGCAACAATGAGAGATAGCAACTTTGTGTTCTGCACATTAACTTGTGGCACACGACCACCAGATTTAAATATTTATATACGAGATACTACAATTCAGCTATGACTAAATACCCTGCTTACAACAGTAGCAGCGGTTATTCAGGCTCAGAAAAAAAATACATATGGTTAGAAGCTGTATTGCAGAGCTTACTGCATATGCAAAGAGGTATCTTATGTGGGCAGGAAATGGCAGCACCTGAGGACCAGCCATCTATAGGCTCACAGGTAAGCTACCTGTGGGGTGCAGCTTCTATAAAAGCAGTTGACAGTTTACTCAAATATTCCTTTGTCCAACATCAGGCTCACCTTAGGTTACATGTTAGTATAGGCAATGTTTACTTACAAAGTAGGTGAAAAGCAACCTACACTGCACAGTGCAGACCCTAGTTTTCTGTATATTTTCCTAGGTGCCACTCATGTTTAATAATCTTCACAAACCAGATTTCCACATCTAAACAGCCAGTTATATCTTAGTAACCTAAAACAGAAGCTAGTATAGTGGAATAAGCCCTTGGTTTGGTCTTTAGACACAATTCTAGTGGTGAATGCAGGACTACAATATCCTAGTGCATTAAAATGAGGGTTGTGAAAACTGTCTACTTTTTCTTCCTCCAACTGAATCAGAATCCCAGTGCCACCCCCTTCCCAAAATGGAATATCATACGCTCCAGGCGTTGTTCTCTCTCTTTAATGGCTTGCTCTCGCTCCTGTAATTGTTGCTCCTTCCGTTTCAGCTCATTCACTGCAGCATCTGAGTATTGCAGCCTTTCTGGCTCCCATGGTCTCAAGCCTCTTCTATCACAATTCTGTTTTTGCTCTTCTGTCACCAAGTCTTGTATCAAGGGGTGCTTCAGAATATCTTCAACAGAAGGTCGGCAGTAATCCTAAAGGAAAGACATTACCAACAGGTTCCATCTGTAAGAAGAAACATTAAGGCCAAAGATTCCCAAGCAAGACCAGCTGAGGTGCTACAAAGTGAAGGACAGATTGGAAAAAACTGGAGTTAGGAAGGGGTAGCACAACCAGATGATAAAAGCCAAGGGAGGAGGCTGCTAACCAGCCTTCAGATCCAGAACCGCAAGTCTCTGTCTCCCAGCCCAGGCACCCTCTCCTTGCAGAGTCAGAAGGGGATGGGTGAGCCTACAGAGGCAGTTATCAGCAGATTCCTCAGCTAACACTCTGCTGAACAGTCCATACCTGCTGGAGGCTTGGGTGCTTGATACAGCTTTGTTGTCCCATGCCATGCTCTTCTCAACACCACCACACCAGCAGTGGGGGAACAAGCTATACATTAGTCATATAAAGCAAACTCCAAAATGAAGACCAAACAGCCCCTTCCAACTTCCAAACACACTGGAACCATTTTAACCCTGAAATTATAAGGCTTCAATAGGCATGCCATCAGGAAATCCCATGTAGGCCAATACTGAGGCAGCCTTTTGGCATCCTGTGACCCTGGCATGACACTTGAGCTGCTGCCGCCTTTGTTTGATGGACTCAGAGCACAACACCTCCCTCCTTCCCCTGAAAGTGACACTGCCAATGACAAGGTGATAATAACCACTACTTCAGATTGGTTTGTTTCATAATTGAAAAGAAAAACCAGTACTTCAGTTCTAGCTCAAATTATAGGTGGAAAAATTAGGAATTAATTCTTACCTTTACATTCAGCATCTCCCTGAGAAGGTCGTTCAGCTCGTCTGAGTAACGATATGGTATTCGCCTGAACTTCCCTTCCCTGATCTTTTCTGCCAGGTCCTTTTGGTTGTAAGCTGTAAATGGAGGCCTGAAGAAGAAAATTTTTCTTGGATTCTTTCACTAGTTTTACAGAACTTATTTTCAGGAAAAAAAAGTATCAGACTATGAAAAAACCCTGCAATCAAGGTTTGTTTTGACTACCTCATGTCAAGATCAATACAGAAATAAAAATCTAGGACTAGTCTCTGAAACCTTTAAGCTTTCATCTATACAAAACATAACCACACATACACTAGCAATTGTTTCCACATTTGTTATCACACTACCATACTTACGAGAGAGCACATAATTCATACACAATACATCCCAGAGACCAGATGTCAGATTTTTCATTGTATGACATGTAGTTCATTTGTTCCTAAAGAAAGAGAACAACCTTAGGTTTATTAACATGGTTTATTTCAGGTTTGAATAGTAGCTGATTATCCTGCAATAGTGGAACTATTATCTACTGGAGTTGCTTCTAATAGTCCATCTTAATTAATATCAATATCTACTCTTACTAGAAGGATTTTAGCAATTTGTGGCAGTACTACACTGTAGAAGACTGAAGTGTTGCACCAATCTTCAATTCATGCAACTCTATTTCAGTCAACATTAATCTTTCCCATACAAAATACCCTGTATCAGGGAAATAAGTCATTTCTGCTCATTTCCACTACAAATTAAAATCCTGCTATCAGGAGGCAATTTAATAAGCTTGCTACCTTAACACTATGAAACATAAAAGCCCCCTAACTTCCCTCTTCCTTTTCAGGAACAATATACTCCAAGAACTCTAATGTCCCAAGAATATAACAAAACTTACATAGTGAAGAGCAACTTTAATTAGAAGGAAGTTGATTGTGAGGGGAAGAAAGGAGATGAAAATAACTGCAAAATAACCTTGTCTCCAGAACAGACATACTCTATGAAAAAAGCCACCTGCATTTAAGGCCAGTAAGGCTCCATTAAAACCTCCCAAACATTCACGGACTCTGAGACAAACACAGCACACCTTGGAGGGGCGAAAGGGAAGATCACGTATAGAAGGGAGGTCTTACTGGGGACATGTAATATGGAGTTCCAACAAACGTTCTGGCAAAGCTGGTGTCATGGTGCAATATCCTAGCCAGTCCAAAATCTCCAAGTTTCACATTCTGTTTGCTGTCTAGAAAGACATTTGCTGGTTTCAGGTCACGGTGCACAGTGACTCCACCGTCGCTCCGTCTGTGACACTCCTTCAAGGCCAATGTTAATTGAGTCAACACTCGGAGAACAAAGCTTTCTTCCAAGAAATGCCTGAAAAATGAACACATTGTTTAACGGATTTTCGGAGCACACATCAGTTTGATTAGCCACTGCCAGTCTTAGTTCCATAACTTTTTTAATACTACTATGATAAAACACTACCGAAATAACCACCAGCAGCAACAGGCATCTGTGTATTCTCCTTTAAAACTGTTTTTTAAAAAAAATTCACAGCAAATATGTTAGAAGACATTTAGACTTTTATTGCAGAATCCCCGCAGTATTTCCTTCCTATCTAACATCTAACAAACACATAGCATTTTCACTACTTACAACACAAATATCAATTTGATCTTTTTACGATGAGATCTGTCCCTTTGATCACTTAGGTAACAGTATGTTGTCACCTGTTAATAATGAGCAACATACAGTAACAGCCAAAACAGGGTTGATTTTTTAATACAAACTTCCTTAAATAAAAACACTGATGCTGGGGGGGAGCTGCAGAACTGTTTCAGACTATTCTCACAAAGTAAAAGAGGTGGTATCATGTACTTGTTTGACCTAAGAGTGTGAAAATTGATACTATACTTAAGTAGGATGCTAAGTCTAAGATTAGAACAAGGTGAAGCCTTATCAACTTGATGTCTCTCCAAGTTTTACATATAGGCACATAAAGTAGCTTTTCACATTGTGTTCAAAATCACTCCTCCTTTCCACATATTTTGGTGTTCTAATAAAACACAGGGTCCCAGTAGTTTTACTCATGGGGAAGGCCAGAATCCACAGACCAAGCTGCTTGTCTACAAGAGCTGTGACCTCCTGGTTCATATTCTCAACCCCATTCATAGCCAGAAACCCCTGAACAGCTTCTGCCTCACAGGAGAGCTCTGGGTTTTTTTACTACTTCAGCACCAACATCCAGCCCGGTGACGCATTCAGTAGCACAATTCCCCATCGCTGTTGTAACTTCGTACAAAACTTTTCACATCTGAGAAGAGTTGTTGGGTCCAAAGGGTTAAACCCGGAACTGCTCCTAAGTTACAAAATAAGTTTCCCTTCACTCTGGACTGCCCAAGACTCCTGCGAGACATTCCAAACGTGCCACAAATACATTTTACGTGCCTTTCTTTCGCGCGCTTGGCGATCAAGCTGGCCAGGTCTCCCCCATCGCAGTACTCCATGACGATGTACAGGGTGGTGCTGCTCCTGTCGATGATGCGATCGTAGTAACGCACGATGTTCGGGTGCCGCAGCTCCCTCAGCAAGTTCACCTCCGACACGAGCATCTGTTTCTCCGACTCCGTCATCGCGCCATAGTCCAGCTCTTTCCATACCAAGATCTGCGGAGGCAGAAACACCCTGGGGAGTGACTGGGACGGCGGCCAGGGCCGCGCAGGGGGAAGAGGGGCTGCCAGAGCCGCCAGCACCGGGCAGAGACGCACGGCAGCGGCAAAGCTGCGCTGCCTCCGCCTCCTCCTCCTCCACCTCCTCACCTTGCCGTCGGCCTTGCGGCGCACCTTGCGGCACTTCCCGTAGGAGCCGGCGCCGATGGTGAGCAGCACCTCGTAGTCGTCGGGGCGGCCGGGCATGGCGGGCAGTGCACGGACCCCGCCGGGCGGCGCAGGCCGCTGTGCTCGCGCCGCGCCGTTCAAAAGCACCGCCCCGCCCGCCCATTGGCCGCGCCGCCCGCGCGCACCGCCCGCCTATTGGCTGTGCCGCCGTAAACAGCGCCCGCGCGGCCCGGCGGGTACGGCCGTTACCGCCGGGGGCAGGGCCCGTGCCCATCGCGAGAGCGGAGCGGGGCTGAGGGAGACACCCACCGCAGCTTTTCCCGATTTTCCCTTTCTCTTCCCCCACCTTTTCCCTTTTCCGTTTTTCTTCCTCTTCTCTTTCCTTCCCTTCTTCCTGGTTAGACAAATCACGGGGCCTGCAGGTATCAATAAGTCGCGTATTCATTGCTCCTCAGGAAGAGGCGGGTTTTTTTTTTCCATTAAAAATAACAGTAAATCATCGCCTTTCCTGAAATGTTTACATCTATTGGATACATAATGACAGAAAGTTGGAACATCTTAGCAGAGTTGGGGGTTTTTTAAATATTCAGAAATGCTTAAAAAACCTTAAGCTGTTTAAAATAATATAAATCTAATCTGGATTTATTGCAGTCTACAGCTTCCTCGTGAGGGGAAGAGGAGGAGTAGACCCTGATCTCTTCTTTGTGGTGACAGTGATAGGACCTGAGGGAGTGGCCTGAAGCTGTGTCAGGGCAGGTTTAGGTTGGGTATTAGAAAAAGGTTCTTCATCCAGAGAGTTCCAATTGGACACTGGAACAGGCTCCCCGTGGAAGTGGTCACAGCACCAAGCCTGACAGAGCTCAACGAGTATTTGGAAGTGCTCTCAGGAACATGGTGGGACTCTTGGGGTGTCCTGTGCAGGGCCGGGGAGTTGGACTCAATGATCCTTGTGGGTCCCTTCCAACTCAGCATGTTCTGTGAAAATCGTCTTTTAAAACCAGTGAGGAAAATTTCTCATAATTCCTAAAAAAATCATTCATGAAAAACTACTGAAGTCATGGCAGCTCTACTGTCCCACCACATATGAACACCCATGCTACATCATACACAAACCACCTGCTGAAAGTAAACCAAATAATGTAATGGCTTAAAATGTGAAATTTGGAAACAGCCATGTGTGGGTCCGCATCCAAACATTGAACCAGCAAATACTGTGGTTACATTAAATGGCAATGAGTAACACCACAATATACTAATGACATTATAGAAATTTTAAGAAGAATGTAGTGTGTTTTCTAGCATCATTTATGATAAGGAATGGTGCCAGGGTACAGTTCTGGATTCACTTTAATCTCTCTCCATGTGGAAGTGGCTGTGACTGCAACAGGAACTCCTTCAGCAAAGCATTGTAACATGCTTGTATAATCATAGAGTTACCATGGCCTGGGTTGGAAGGGACCTTGAAGATCATCTTGTTCCAACCCCCTGCCATGGGCAGGGACACCTTTCCTGAATCAGGTGTGAAAGGGAACAGTTGTATGTCCTGACCTAGAAATTCAGCAACAGGACAGAGTAGTTCCTCATTTTGCATCTCCACATGGTCACAATTATTCCCCAATTTTGTTACAGGTTTGAAATAGGTTTGATGGGAGTAGGTGTCATGCTACTACTGAATATTTATGAAACATTCTTCTATTAGTCTTCAGAAAAAATGAAACCTTTACTTTTATCATCAGGAGGCACAAAAACTCCTGCTGTCCATTATAAAAATTGTATAGATTTCTATCTTTAGAGAATGTGTGTTCTTTACAGGAAAAAATGAGCAAATGAATTATACAGTGTGAAGACATTTTAGTTTTGTAATTAATGAGTAACAGGGTGATCTAAAGGTTTCGTGTTTATTATTGATTTCAATTACCTTGAAAGAAAATCGTCACATGGACCATTAGCATGATGAATAAATTATGGCATTACACAGTAAAAATGACAAGCAGTACAGTATGTATTATTCAGGCAGTAAGCTTCATTTCTGGTTTCAAACATCTCTATTTCAAGCTTCTGTACTTTCAAATTAGCAAAAGGTCATCTTGCATTCCCACTGTTATCAATGGGAGCCTTTCTATTTATATTTCAAAAGAAATAGAGTAGGATTTCAATACTGTGTTTTGTCTAGGGACTATCTTAAAAGTTTCTTTAGAAGTGTTGGTTTGGATCAGAGAAATGTCAAAATGTCATGCTTCAAAAGCCAGCAGCAGAGTCATTTTACTTTTTATTATACTTATTAAGAGCTGGCTAATTTTGAGAAAAATGCATTTCTAAAAGTGGTCATTAAAATTTTTAACAGGCATTCCATTTTCTTTCTTTCTGATTTTCATACTTATAAAAATTATAAGAATTTTTTTCTTCTTACATATGGACATATAAGTGAACCCAGATGCCAATGATCCCAAAAATATGTATCAAGTTTGAAATGGGGGCCTCTTTTGTCAGGTATTGTATTTTCAACTCTGGTCTTCCGTTCAGGAGCAACTCTCAGATTTCTAGTCCTGAAAATACATGTGCTGATTTCAGGCCCTCAGAAGCCACCATAAAGTTTTCAATAGCCTGTTTACAATATTCTCATATTTTATTTTCCTTTTCTTCTTTTTTTTCACATCAAGATAAATAATATGGTAGGTAACTTGATATTTCTCTAAAGATATTTTATTTCTTGTACATGGAAATAAGTAAAAATAAATGTGTAACACTTTGCTGTGGAAGTCCAACACAGCCTGATTATACAAAATGATAGCAAAAAAATGTATAGTAAAGCACTGTACCAAATTAAGTTATGTTTCTGGCAAGAACTTTTTTTTTGTTTTCCAGTCAGAGAAGGTTGCCCGGGTTCAGAAGTGAAAATAAGCTCAATAGGAAAAGTACTGAAAATAAAACCATTAAAGTGATTAATAATGAAAAATAAATGCACTTTATAAAAATAATTAGAAAAACAGCTGAGAAAAATCTTGGGTTTTTCCTTTCAAAGAGTAGAAAGACATACAAAGTCATAGTCGAGGATCTCAAATGTGCCAAAGTCTTCTAGCAAAAAAGGAGGAGTTAAGTATTCAATATGAGACAGACAGGTAAGAGATCTTAGAAATATTTCTACATGACAACAAGAGGAATTAAAAATACTGGAGTGACTGAGACAATGAGTGTTTTATTTGAGTTCATTTTCACCACAGAAGTAGTTTGGGGTTTTTAATATTCAGTTGCATTTCTCCTTACATGTCTTTGTGCACACTGGGTTTTTTCCCTCACTTTCTCTCATTTGGTCCATGCCCAGGAATTTTACATTTACCTAGGACTGTTGTACGCAGATGGCATCATTTTTTGGTGATGTTCTGGTTACTGACTTTAATGACAGAAATCATACACAGGATTAACAAAAACATATAAAATAGTGGGATATTAGAGAGAAACACTCTAAAAAGTACCAGAGGATAAGATTTCCCACTACTTTTCCTCTATTGCTTTGTGAGGGAAGCAAAGAACACGTTCATTGAAGAAATTCTGCACAACACAGCTGTGGATAGGACAGCAAAGGAACAAAATTTAGCAGCGTTAATTATAGTACTTCAGACCATGCTACTTCTCATCTTCTGTAATGCTTGGATTCAAAGCCGAGCGAGACTCCAGGAGCAATGTGTGCAGCAAGGCAAGCTTCAATGAGGGAGTTTGATGCAGCAGCTGTACCTTGAATGTTTGGCATTACAAACCATTCAGATGAAGAAAACATAAACCTGCATGAAATAAATTCAGCAGCAGGTCAAATCATTACACAAAAGACTAAAATCGACAAGCTAAGAGGGAGGGAATTAATGAGGAGGAGACTGAGGAGAAAAGACACATTTTTGAATTCAGAGAGGGGAGCATATGAATTCTACTAACTCCGGGTTTGCTTTATTATCCATTCCTTATGTTCTGTAAAGTAATATTTAAATACAATGCATGGCTGGACATTTTGAAAGTAGGTAATTACTTAGCTCTCTTTCTTGTAGTGAAACGAACAGCCCTGTATGTTATATATGTCTTCATATATATGCTAATTTTCAAAATAGTATTCATTAACCTTAAGAACAGAAAGTGCTTGACTTGATCTTTAAGACCACTATTTAAACTGATTAAAAGACTGATTATTTGAGGTGTATAGAACTTCAAAAGTGAAATTCCAGATTGTCCTTAAATCCTTAATAAATCAATATTAAAAGAATTGAAATTGTCTTTAAGGAAGGATTCTAGTATGACAATCCATGATTTCTGTTGGCTCGCTTACTAAGTCATTCCTAGGAAAGTGGACAAGTTTAGGATCTGTGCCTCAATTTCTCCTCTTTTGAAAGGGAGGTGGTGTGCACCTTCCAGATTAAAATTCCTATCTAGAAGCTCTCAAAATATTTGTCAAAAGTTGCTTTAAATGATACAGTAAGTAAATATTTTGCTGACTTGAGCTGCCTAATTTTTTTAAAACCAGCAATATTAGAGTTTCTTATTGTGGAAGAGCCAGTCTTAAATGTTTTTCCATTAATTTATTTGTACTTACAAGCCCTTCAGATATACTGGGAGAAAGTTTTTCAAATATGGCCATCACCAGATTTTCATGCACCATTATTGTCACAGAGATTTTCGTTACCAGGTCAGTCACTATTTCTCTAACTCCCAATGTCTACAAACCTGTGATATGATCCCAATAATAAGATTCACCCTGCCTTGTTTCTTCTGTGGGAGAAAAACACACAGAAATCACATTGAAGTCACATCATGAACAATGATGGCAGAATCTCTTCCGGGCTCATAGTCACGTACCTTTGTTGGGATCTCTAACAAGCATCTTGGGGGCAAGAGGCCTTCATTTTCAATCACGTGGTGATAAAGTTGAAAATACTGACGTAAAAAGTTACTGGAAAAAAAGAAGTGGTTTAAGATTGTGAAGTATTTTTTGAAGGTTTGAAATGTGCTGATTATCCCGTCACTAAAATTCTGAGATAAATTGTAGCCAGGGAAATGTTAGGAATTTGACAGCTTGGGAAAATCACTGACATTTTATGCACTATGCAGTATTTTGTCTTTTACATTTTTAACAAAAACGTGTACTTAGCTAAGGAATATTCTCCTTGCTTCCACGAGTGGCAGAGCAGTGGCAGGGAGACTGTCACAGGGTTTTATTTGTTTCCAGTAAACAAAGACTGATATTCATCCTTCTGTTACTCTCTTCTGCCTCTCAGCATCCTCTAGTTAAAGAGTCTTTTCCACTGTGCTGTCTCTGTTACTAAGCTTCCAAATAAATTGTTGTATACATCAGTGGAAGGCTTTATAAATAAAAGAGAGAATTACAAGAGTAGCAGGAACAAAAATGAAAAAAAGCTTTCTAGCATTTTTATGTTGGCAGCTTATGTTTCCAGGAAGGTACATAGTAAATGAAGCCCTTACACTACATAAAATACACAAAAACTCTATGGTTTCCTAAATCAAAATGTTGTTAAACCAAAAATTTGTAGTGTGCCTCAGTAGTGTGTGGAAAATCATGCTGTGAAAGGCCAGTGTCCACAAAGGGGACAGAGGAGCCCTGCAAGAACCTGCCTTGGCTTGCCTTGCCTTGCACTCAGGAAAGGGTAAGCCTCAGTCATAACCATCAGATTGTGAGACCACTTTAGATGGCAAAGATTTATATCCGTGAACTCGAAGTCACGGGGGAATCTGTGCTGCTTATTTTCAAAGTCTGAGGTTCTGTTTTGTAGTCAGTGAGTTTTAAGATGGGAAAAGAAAGGATTTCTTACAGGGTTTTTTTGAGTGTATAAATAAGGACATTTAATGGTATGTGAATATAGTCATTCTTTTTTCAGTTGTGTTGAGGACCTCGAGATCCATGACACAAGGGATTCTCTCTTAAACTCAAGGATTGACAAAATGTAGGGACAGGACAAGGTGAAGTGGCTTTAAACTGAAAGAGGGCATGTTTAGATGATCTGTTGGGAAGAAATTCTTTACTGTGGCAGTGATGAGGCACTGGAACAGGTTGCTTAGAGAAGCTGTGGATGCCCCAATCTTGAAAGTGTTCAAAACCAGGTTGGATGGAGCTCTGAGCAACCTGGTCTAGTGGAAGGTGTCCCTGCCCACAGCAGGGGGGTTGGAACTGGATGATTTTTAAAGCCCCTTCCAACCCAAACCATTCTGTGATTCTGTCAGAATTGTTTGGGTGAGTCACACCGAGCTGAGGACCCACAGGTTCAGCCACCATCAGTACAGGGACATTTGATCAGAGCTCTCAGTTACATTCCCTGCTCTCTCAGGTGCAGTCCATGAAGGAGTCTTGGCACCTCTATGATGAGCAGAGCAAAAAGTACATCCTCTGCACGAGTCAGTGGCAGTGGCACCAAGTCTGCTTCCCTGCGTCTGCTGGCAGGAGAAACTGAAGTGCTTTAACAGTGCTGATTCTCACAAGGCTTCTAGTCACCTGAAAGAAGAATGGGGCAGCTTGCCCCTCTCTGAGCCACCTTCAGTCTGTGAACTCAGGGAACCTGCCTACCACGGTGACACAATAGTTCAGATTCTTTTTTTACTGGTCTCTTTGTCAAAACATCTTTTGTTTGATTTTTTTGGGCTTTCTGCGGGAATCTTGGACAATGACAGCTGGCTAGGAAGTCTTAAAGTGGTGCATAGGATCTTAGGAAGCAAGCTGGAGACTATGGCTAATGAGCCACATCAGTACGTCAGTTCAGGGTCTTAACAGAAGGTCTGTGGCTCCTGAGAATCAAGGAGACTTTCTCTTCTGCAGCTATATTTGCTGCTTTTTAAGCTGGCTTCACAGTTAACCAGGATTTCTCTGTCTCAAAACCATAGACCTTTTTTCATACCTTTTTTTTTTTTCATTTCAGTTTAATTGCTATGTGTCTGGGTTTCTAAGACTTTCTGGTTTTTAAGATCCTAAGAGACTTTCTGGGTCAGAAGACCAGTCCTAGCTTTATCACACCACAATGCTGGATGTAGTAAAAATCCCTAAAACCATAAGTGAAAAAATGAAAGAAAAAAATCCCCACTCATCAGATAAAGCAAAGGAGAAAATTTGATTTAGAATCTGCTTCTACAGAAGGCCTCACTCCTCCTATATGTGCAATTAATTATTCAAATAACTTGTTGAAAATTGATATAATTATTTATAATTATTGGTTAGAGTCATAGAATTATGTGATTACATCTAGATGCACGCATCATAAATGCAGGAGGTACAGCCTAGACAAGGAGGAAATGTCATTTTATTTTTCAATTTATTCATTTTTACTAGGTAAAAAGATTCACAAAGTTTAATTTTCATGATCCTAAACAGAGGGTCACTGAACTTATCTTTATTACATTTATTTTTTAAGTAGTAGAACCTCTGCAAAACTCACTGGGTTTTTTAATATGTAGGAAGGCTAAAAAACACCTTAGAGTTGTGTGACTGACATGCAAGTACTGTGTTTCCTTTCTACAAAATCAAGCCTGTGATTCACCTTAAGGTGAATAGGTTATTCCTAGGAGAATATAACCACTGGAGAAGCAGCAGTTAATTCAAAGTTAGTTTGTTTTTAATCCATCTCAGTTTTGCCTTTCTCTTCTGATACACATTTAAACTTCACATTTCCTTTTACTGTAAATTCCACTATGTTCTTAGGATTGTCTAGCACAGGTGCTTAGTAGGTTTCAATATGTATCAGATAAGCATCTGAACTTGATTTTTGTTTTTTTACATCTTTATTAAAAGCCATGACAAAGCTGCTGGGTCTGATTCTGCTGCAGCAGAGAGGAGTGAATGGCTGGATTCACTAGGCTAGGATTAATTGCTGGAGTGAGATCACTCTGCAAGCAAAGTGCAAAACTGATTGTAGAAGTCTTTAGTTAAGACCATGTTTATTAAAAATGTGCATTGATTTTACTGGTGTTGTGTCTAAGAAGATTACATCTTCTTACGTGAGGGAATGCTACATCTAAACAAATTAGATCCTGCCCACCAGTAGCTTGCACAATTGGGTAAATTCCTACTGAAGCAAGTAGAAACTCCCTGCCAATTTAAGTCAAGTTTGGAAGTATCTTTTTTGGAGATGGACACTAGTCCTACATAGGCACTGATGCCAGAGGATCAGCAAATGAACGGTGAGGAAGACCTCAACATGCTAGAAAAGAAGGGCATGACCTCTGGTGGCAGAGCGAAGTTCTCAACACATTTTAATGTTCAGAGCAATGAAACCTCAGCTGGAAAGACCTCTCTGCCGTGAGGCTTCTTACTAACTCATGCTAGCAAAGAGGACACAGCATCCATTTGTGAAATCTCTGGTCCTCTTCAAGTTACTGAAGAACCTCAGGCACAGATTTTAAAACCTGATCTAGAGATACCACGTCAAGCCAAAATAACATCGCTACCATTCTCTTTTTTCCCATCTAAACTACAGCAACTACTGTTAGCCACAGCAAAAAGTGTCTCTGAAGTAAGGCAAGCTACAGAAACACAATCTGTAAGTTATGTATGGCCATTAAATAAAGATGGAAGACAGTTCCAGCTCCTTTTGGCACAATTTCCCAAAATCTTCAATACAAAGCAGCCCAAACTTAACAAGATACTGTTCTAGTCCTGGTGTAACTGAAGATGAGAAATGTTTCCAAATAACCCCAGTGAAAGAGGTTGCACAGGAAGAGCCAGATGGAAAGACAGCAAGATCCTCTCCTCTTATTGTAAAGTCATCAAACAGTATTGTTTCAGAAATTTTGAAGTCACCCACCAATATCAAGAATAAGGATTATACGAATATGTTAACACTTTCATCTGTTAGTCCTATTGGAGAGCAACTGGAAATTCCTGTCTTTAAGGGAAGTGCTCTGATGAGCTATAATGGTCAAGTCTACTTTCTGTATGTAATGAGGCATGAAGATTTGTTAGCAGAAGTGGAAATAGCTGGCCATCACATGTTGCTTATGAAGACCATGGTTTGGCTCATTCCATGTAGTTCTAGCCATAATCTAACTTTCAAAGCTCCACATCCACTGCTGTCAAGAAAGGATGCTGTGAAACAGAACATAAAATGTCTTACAACCTGTGCTACCCATGCACACCAAAAGCAAGCATCAAATGAAACACATTTCTCTTCACACGGGATGACTGCCGTCTCTCAGCCCAAGAAGTGATCATACATTTTTAAAAAAACGACTGCCAGCAGTGACACAGTGTCATCCCTATTCCTGTTCTGTTCGGATAACAGCAGAGTTTATAGTCTTCATCAGTACTACATTTTGCTTACCTAGTAGCAAAAGGAGAAGAGAAAACAGTGCTTATCTATTACAAGTAGAATACCTGTTTCAGGCGTGGGTTTTGGTAGCAGATACTGAAGGAAGGGGGTTTCATACGAGACTGATCTCAAATTGCAATGCCTCATTTAATTGGGTACTGGTCATTATACATGGTCAGATTTTGCAATGTTAAAGGTGACCAGTGTATGATAAGTGGGGTAGAGATAGTATTTTCCCTGGAGCGAGATCCATAAACAGCTGTAGCAGGGTTTTAACAAGAGACACCTGTCACTGTTGTACTCTTGACAATGCAAGTACATGCTATCCTATAGCTCCTTGTAAAAATACACAGAAACCTCTTAACAATCCTTTGCTTTGAGGAATGAATAAATTCTTAAGCCAAGAATATAAATTATATCTGATGCAACTGAACATCAGGTAAAAAAGGCTATGTGGTTGTAGCAGAAGATGGGGAGATAAAGTTTTTGCAGAAGGCAAATATTCTGGTACCATATGGTGCAGAACTCCCTGGTGTCCCTAAGCTCAAATTAAAAGAAACTGGTTGCCTGATTTTCAACAGGGAAGATTTGAATTTCGGAGCTGCTGTACAAGTGTAACACCCATAGCCTTAGTGAGGATCGTGATGTGTGGGTTTCCCAATGACAATAACAAAAACAGGTTTTGAAAACAAGACAGTTCAAATGGAAGCATCCGGAGTGGTATCTTCCACTGCAAAGGTTTAAAAGCTGGTGTTTTCTTTTTATAAACTGATTTTTTTTTTTTTTTTTGTCTGGTTCCCTATGGAAATATAACTTAACTGATCATATCACCTATATATTTCTCTTGGTCTCTGTGTCTCTTGTCCTCCTACAAATTCAAAAAAAATAACTCAGCAGAGGGGGAAGAAACATCCCCAAGTGCTCAACTGTGTCATTATACCACAGAGTCCACATGGTGATGATGATGATGACGACGATGGATGAGTTCACTGCTGGGGAAACCTTTGATTATTGTGTGCCCTTGAGACACCAGAGAATTTAACTATGAGATACAAATCCTCAGGAATACAAACTTCGTTACTGCTTCCTGAACTATGTTTTATCAATCCGTGGTGTGTTATTCTCAAACCAAGCTGAAATCCAGCTGTACTGATATTACAGTAAGGTGATTACAGTATGAATAAATGCTTTCATGTGGAGAAAATGCCTGGTACTTACAAGCTCTTTAGACTAATGGAGAAAGGTGCAATGTGAACTGATTTTTGGAAGATGAAATCAGACAAATTAGAGGAAAAGGCACAGATTTTTAACTGAGCAAATAAATTTAGGAGCAGACAACTAAGGTGAGTAGACACTCTCTGATTTTTTTAATGTTTCTAAATCAGGACAGTGTTTCTTTTTGAAAGATAAACTTTAACTGAAGTTCTGTCTATATTAGCAGGGTGAAATTTTCTCATCAGAAAGTTAAGACAGATGGCAACATGTTTCTTTCTGGCTTAAACTTTATGGCCAAGCAAGAGGTGGGCAGTGAGGCTTGTAGAGACACTGTCATCAGTGGAAATAACAGAAGGGAAATAACTTGGCTGAATATAACTCTTTAAGGAACTCACTGCCTCACCATATCCCTTCACTAAGGCAGGACCCATCTATGCCTCCAGAACATTTACTCTTGACAGATACATTTTAGTGAATTTTACTTTCATGCTCTAATACATTTAAATATTTTCAGCTGCCCTCATTTGAAACAATCAACAAAGACTGTGGTTAGACATAAGTATTTAAAGAGCAAGGTGGCCACCTTACTTTTTTCTCTCACAGTTTTTAAGCTTTATTTCTCTAGGAGGCTTCCAGGAAGACACTTAATGACATCAATATGACCTCTTGCCTAGGCAGCACCAACTTCTGAGTGGAACTCATTATGGAAAAGACAGACACAATACATTCAGGTTAATAGGAGAAAGCAGGGAGCCAGCTATTGCAGGACTGGTACAGCCAATATACTTATGAAATCTTGTCCTTTGCTTCACATTTTGTTCATACAGAAATACCTTGAGAAGGGTACTTCAAAACAAATGTGTATATGTGCTTTTACATGTATGTATACATATATTTATTTCTCATGCAACCAAAAAATTGTTTGCCTTCAATGGGAATCAGTTGGGCCATTTCTTAAAACTAGCACAGCCCTTTACTGAAGGATTCTCCAATACTCACAGGGTATTTGCCCTTTCTATACTTCACCTATGATCCTGAATGCCATCCTGCAGCAACAGCCTGATTTGTCCTCTCAGAGCCCACACTGATGTTCTGACTAGACATACATTAACCTCACTGCAGAGGAGAGGTGTGAGGCTGGGACTGGGAAATCAGGCTCAGAATGCTTCAGTGAGTGAGCTAAGGACACCTATGATCAGACATGGGGGAACTTCTGCAGTTTCTGTGTAGCCACAGGCACCAGGCAGGCTCAGCACTAAGGTCACAGCACTGTGACTCATGGTGCCTATCACAACTTGTCAAACACTGAGACTCAGCTGCTGGTGGCAGCATGGGAAGTTCAAGGCTAATCTTCCAAGTGGAAGAAAAGAAACAGATCGTGATTTTCCAGGTCACTGAAGCTGCTCCTGTCATGTTCAAAGGGGAGTTATTTTGGCATTCAACAAATCCAGCAACAGAAGATGTCAAAAGCTACCTGGAAATATCTGGGACCAGAGGGAGAATCTGCTGCCTGGTAGATCTCTACTCAGGACTTTCCAGGGGAATTACCTGTCAGCTGGAATATTTGCCCTCAGTCCTGTGACAGCCCACAGGGGGTAAAAAAGTCACTGCAATAGAGGGTGGTTCTGTATTTTTATCTGGATATCTTTTGTCAGGCTTTCCTGGAAAAGCTGGACTACACTATCAGAAATTAGAGGCACCTCAGAGTGCTTAAGGAAAATGCCCAATAAGAACAGAACTCAGTTACAGGTTACGGCTGTGCTTCAATTATCTGTGGTTGGAGTGGACCCTCAAACAAAGCAAGGGCATCTATAAAATGAGCAGGACTGCCTAAAGAAGCTAAATGCATCAGGAATGACTCTGAATTTTGAGTGAGGATGAGCTCCTAACACAGCATCCTAAACCAACAACAGTCCTTGTCATTCAGGGCTTAATGTTTGAGAGAACATTATGTCAGAATCATATCTGATTGTTACACCACATTCCAAACCCACTGCTAAGGATGACTGGGAATCACAAAAAGCAGTTCTGCTCTGGCTGACTGTGCCTTGAGACAGCAGCACTCTGGGGTACGAACAACCACTTGCTGATGGTTTTGGTCTCCTGGTGCTTGCCAAGGCTTTTCCTGAAGGACACCAGAGATCTCCCTCCTGTGTCAAACAAACTCCACAGTAGGCCCCTTCTGCAGTCTGCAGCGATACACAGCTGGCACTCCATCAAAAGTCAACTTGGTGGGAGCTGTGGTTGTTGTCACAACCCAAGCGCTTTCCTACAAGGCACTACACCTTATTCAGAGTGGGGCACAGCAAAAATCTTTTGCAAGACACTTAAAACATTTATATTTCCAGGATAATAATTTCTGAAAGCTTCTGCAAAGCACAGCTAAAAATTGTCTTTCAAAAAAAAAAAAAAAGAAAAGAAAGAAAGGAAGAGAAAGAAAGAGATGTTCCTGTCCTGTCCTTTGAGGAATTTATTCCTATTTAAGTAGTCTTATTGCTGGAAAAATTGATAAGTATTTCTTTTATCAGGATTATTTCGTGGCATGGCAGAGTCCCTTTAAATGCTGGCAGTAATTCTTCATTGCCCTTGCTGTCTGCCACCTCCAAAACACTCGTCAGCAACTGCAGCTACCTATCGGCAGTTACACAACCATCTGTGCAGCTTTTGTTTGTTTGTTTTTTTTTCTTCCAGATTGCTACCATCCTTCTGGAAAGAGAGAAAGGGACAAAATGTTACAGTGATGCCACACAATAGGGCAATACATTGTGAGTAGCTACAGTATAAATGAGACAGTTTAGGGTACTGCTGACACCTCAGGCAGTCCACAGGCCCCAAGTCTGCAAAATTAGGGTGATAACAGTTATCGTGGTATGTGACAAACAAATGCTTAAATCAATGGAAAACTTCTGAGTGTGAAATCTGATCTCTGTGACACCTCATTCCATTTTGGAGAGGCTGAAGCTCAGAATCTGAGACTATTTTGCTTCCATTTTGGTGATTTCAGTATCATCTTGAATTTACCTTGAAGCCTGGAAATCTGTAATAAAAATACAGATTGGAATGAATTTATGGATCACACTGATCTGTAATTGCCCTCTCTTTTTCTGCTTACAAACAGAAAGAAAACATTACTTGTATTGTTGGGTACAACTCATTTCAAACACCCTGATTGCTTCTGTCTATCTTTCTGTTAGAAACTTATCATTAAAAAGGATGAAGAGACGTAACAGGCTCTGAGAACCAAAATTCAAGAGCAGCCACGCAGATCACTGATGAATTAATGCAGAAGAAATAGGGGAATTTTGCGGAAAATAGATGCAGAGTTTCAGGAAGAAAAAGATACAACCGTGATGTCGGTTTGCAATGCCAGCTAAAAATAACATAACATTTTTGTGGTCAAATACATGTTTAGTTAATTAGATCATTTGATTCACAGAATATTAGTTTGAATAAATACAGGTCTCCACAGCTCTCTGGAGCTCATTCTCTTTTGTCCTCAGGGAAGTACCCATATGGTGTAATCCCAGTGAAGACAGCATCTTTGCCTGGGTCCCTGGGGCATGGTGCTCATCCCTCAGCACACATGAGTGCATGAAGTCCCTTACTGGCTGCTGTCCTGAGAATCTGCTAATTCAATTTCTCAGCGATTTCCAGCGTTCTCTCTGATCCTGTAAGTGTTGAGAGTTCAGGGAGTTAATGTGTTCTCTGCGAGGGGTGATTGTTGTATTAATTAGTCATGCTCCACAGCTTTATATGGATAAGACTGAAGCATTTAAAAGTCAAAAGTTACAATGCCATCTCCTAGAATTATGTCAAAGTAACCCCACAAATAAAAGCTTCACTGGGATTGCTCAGGAAAAGCAATTCTCCCTCTGGCCACAGGGAGCCACACGGCCACCGCTGTGAGCCCAGGGAAGAAAGCAAGGGAGAGGGCAAAATCTGTCGAATCTGTAAAGTCTCTGCCAGAGGAGTTTGCAACAGGGGTTGTTCTCTCTTGAGATTTCCCCACCAGTTACATCTGTTTTCTCACCAGCACCTGCTGGGATCTTGCACTGTTGTTAGCCTGGCACACAGAATGCATGGATAGCAACAAACTTATACACAAACAGAGTAATTAGTGCAGACTGTCATCGAAATTTCTAAGTTCCTTTTTGACTGAAGTTTTAAGGTCACTTTGCAAGATGGAGAACAACCAATCATCTGTGAAGCCCTAAGCAACAACAGCGGTTGCTTGACCCCAGAGAATAATCCAGGTTTTGTGTAATCACCCCAAGAATACAACTCTTAAACATTTAATTCTCTCTGTACCAGTAGCATTCTCATCAGGAATGTTATAGATCAGAAGGCCTGGTCATTATCTCACACTCCATACCTCTAAGATCGTTCTGGTTTTAATGTATAGGTCTGGTAGCACTCAGCTTTGTTGTGCTTTGTAGACAAGTCTGTCACATTCAACTCCCTCAGCACCCTCAGCCTCTTTCTCAAGACCTCTACCTGGCTCACAGAGACAGACTTGCACTGCACATTCCCAGTGTCTCCTTCAATGTGTTTCCACAAAATTTCAATTTGGTAATCTTGGAGATTCAAGAAAAGCTCCTGTAGCTCTTTTCTTGTGAGAGAAGGATAAAAAAAAAATTAAATGAAACAGAAACTTGATAGAAAAGCATCCAGGGAATTATTAAGGTCCACTGAGGGATCGGTTTCCTTTGTTTTCAGCCTGTCCTTATCTTTTCCTTTCTCTAGACACAGCACATGCACTACAAATGTAGAAACATACTTCTTTGGGAATTTCTAACTAGACATCTAAATAGATAATCTTTCATTTATTCAGATCCTTAACATCATTGTCGCGCAGTCTCACTTACCGGAGTGTGTAAACACATTGAGATATTGCCTAAGAGTTCAAATATTGAGATAGTTGGTTTGGACTAGAAGGTCTGCCACACTGATTCTCACTGAGCCACATTAGAGGAGGAGTGCTGATAATGCCATGGACCTGCCTGGTGTCACATGCCAAGTTAATTGTTGATCCAGAAACTGAGCCTGCTAACACTGAATTTCAGTCTGTTGTTCCATCTACTGTTCTTTGCTGCTCTCAAGTAAGAAGTTTAGCTGCTTGGAGGTGCAGATTTGGCCTGTAAAATCAAATTACATTGTCTCAGTCCAAACGTTTGTAGCCTCAACTACAAACATCCCCAGCTTTGTCTGAAAGCTGATACTTACTAAATGAAGAGCTCCCTGTGTTTCATATATCTAGTGGAGATAAAGTGTATAGAGCAAGGACTATTCCTTGGAGGACTTTAAAAACGCTCTTTGACCAAATGATATTTGACATTTCCTTTGCCACTCTGCAAGGCTCCTCAGAGGGCTGAGCTACTCTCATTTCTGCCACAGAGGCAAAGCCACCATTTCACTTCCCTCAAGCTAAACAGTGTATGATGGGCAACAATTCAGAATTAATTTGACAGTAATGGAGTTGACAATTATTACTGTGAGGTATTTCTGCTATGAACATTGTCATCCTGTCCTCATTTCACACATACCCCACATCCCCCCCAAGTTTTGGTGTTACAAGTAATCTCTGAGCAGCAGACAGCCCCATACACAATGCACACACAGAACCTGATGTCCAGGCACAGGAGCACCTTTGGACTTGGCTTCTTTGGATGCAGCAGCTGTAGCTTGGAGATAGAAAACAGCCCCATCAGCAAGGGGCTTCAAAGTACGTAATACACGTAGGTCCATGTGAGGTGGCAATTCCTTCTAAACAGGAGTCAGGCCTAGAATCATAAATTAATTTTGGTTGGAATGAACTTTTGGAGCTCGTGCGGTCCAACACCTTGATAAAGCCATAGAATATCTTAGGCAAAAATGCTTATTATTTTCTTTCTGGCTCTCTTTCTAATTAAAATGCCCAAAAGAAATTGGCAGTGGAAGGACACATTCTGTGTACATAACTAGAAAAAGCAGTGCAGGTTAAATTTAAAATATATGCAGTTCCTTTCTTTCTAACACAGGTATTAGTGCAGAATGAATAGCACTGAGGCCAATATAATTATAAAAACAGACACTACTGGCTACAGTCACTACACAATATCAGAGTGGATCCCCTCCCTATCTGCAAGGATTTGATCTATTAAATACACAAGTTGTAATTTAGGTCTTGCAACCTCGAGAATGAGGGCAAAGTCCTGAAATAATGAATGGCATAAGGTGAAGAAAACGGATCAGCAGTCGCTTTATACAGCACTCAAAACCACTTCACTTCTCCTTCCCCTTTCTCAAATAAAATGTGATTTCAACCTGCCTTGTGGGAGCTTGGCTCCTGCCAGGCCAGATATCCCTGCTCAGCAGAGAGCTGCATTCCACCCAGCCTGTAGCACTTACCCACAGGAAGCACGGCACAGAGCTGCTCCAGGCTCACTGCCAGTGACTTGGACATGGCCTCTTCTTGATCCCAACCTGCTGGACATAATGAATTTGTGCCCTTCCTGTGGAGAGCCAGGCTAAAGACAGATGCTGGAGCTGGTCACTGAAGAAACCCAAACATGGCAAAAATGCCAAGATGTGTGAGGACAGGCATTGCAAGCAAGGACAGGTTCCTATCTAGCTGATGAAAGAAATCTCCTTAACTTTTAGTGTCTCAGCAGCTGAATTTGTAAAATCAGAACTTAATGTTCCACTAAGGTATTAACATGAAGTCTCAGCTCCATTCAAGTCAATTGGAGCCTCATCTCTGACTTCACTCTCCATAGCTGGTACAGGCTTATTTTAGTAACTAGCTCTGTATCACAGCAACTATCATAAAAAGATATAATGTATAACAATCAGTTTTGTGATTTTTATCAGTTTTATCAGTATGATACTTGGAAAGCTTCAGGAATCAAGATGATTCCAGGACAGTTCTGTAAATGTAACTTCTATGAGAATAATGACACTGCCTACTTGGTCTAATCTAATAAACAATGTTTGCTAGTTCCAGGTGGCCAATATTTCAGTAGACTCAATCAGAACACAGTCAAGTAAGTCCTTCCTTTGCTTTAAACACAGACAACAGGAACATCAGTTATCCCACATGCTGCTGATAAAAATGGGGTGGTTTGTTTTTACTGAAACCCTCCCTGCTGGTTTCCTGTGCGGCCACGGGCAAGTCAGGCACGGGGGCTGTGTGTCACTTCTGCTTCTCTGGAATGAAATGAGCTCTGCTACCAGATTCTCAGGAGACGGGTAATGATCAAGATTTTGATCTTTTGATGAGCTGCAGCATAGAAGAGCAAGATGCTTTAATTATTGACATTCTCATACATTTATCCTGTAGCAATTTGTTGCACAAGCCAAGAATCATTCCTCAAAGAAGTGTAGAAGATAAATCCTCTCGAGCTGTTCTGTGAGTGACGGAGGCAGGGAATGCTGAATTCCTACATATTTGAGTTCTTTGTCTCCTGAACTCTGCTTCCTCCTCCCTTAATAGCAGCTCTGCTGCATGTTCCTTGCAACATCCACTGGATATGGAGAGCACACGCTGCAGTCACCACAGCCATCACAGACTGGCCAGCTGACCAGGTTAAATAAAATGCCCATATTCTGCCTACTTTTTCTCTCACATGGGGGTCATTAAGCTGAGGAGTCTGCCTTCTGTAGCTATTATTTTTTTTCAATAAAAAGCCCTCTTAGGATCACACTTGCAGGATTGAAATGAAGCTGAGGATGACCGATAGGCCTGAAATCTGTGGGGCAGAGTAACAATGGATGAATCAACCACAAAAATCTTCTCTTTTTAGGAAACTGGGGATGTTTATCCCACCTCTTATATGTGGGATGGAAATGCAATATCAAGACTCCCAGACAACCCTCTGTTTTATGGCAATAAAGTGTAATACAATTAGCTTAGCGCATTTTAATGCTTTAAAGATAGTTTCCCTATGTTGTCACGACAGGGTTAAATCTCTTTTTGTGTTCTAGATAAGCATTTAACAATCTTGTATCTTTATATAATCATTATAGATTTTCAAACCTCTTGGTTTGGGGATAATTCTTATAGCATATTTTATTGAAAATTGCTAGTATGAGGGGGTGAATAGAGACTGTAATTTTGTCTAAAATTTCATAAGGAAAAATGTCATATATGGATAAACTCCTTTTCTAATGCCTTGAAAATATAAAATATTGAGCCTAATTATAAAGCTGTCCTTTTAAAAACTGAATTTAGCTTTTTGGCCTTAAGATCAGTATTCCATTAAGTCTCAGGCTGATGAAATATGTGTAGGTAATAGGAGAAGCAGAAGCCTGTTCTTTGGCCTGGTTAACTGCTGACAGTCTAAATAGTTATTTTAATACGTCTTACTCTGTTAGGAGAATTATAGTGTCATGCATTTGTGCTTACAGCACTAGCACTAGCAAGGTCACAGGTAAGATCAGTTTTTTTATTTGCGTGTGGTTTTTTCTGAGCTAACAGGAGCACCCAGGAAAGCTGGCAGCTGTAAGGACACCAACTATATTGCAACAACATGGAAATGACTCAGCCAAGATTGTATGAGAAGACAGTATCATTTCTTATTCAGTCCAGTAAAATACAGTTCTTTTCCCAGGAGGCCTTCCCTAATGTCTTTAATGGAAAAACATACTACATAATTATGTGACTCCTAATTAACAAGAGCTGGCTCTGAATTCCTCTGTTTAAGACATGCTGGTCTGCACAGCTCTAAACTGGCAGCTCTAACTCAGTATCTTCAGTAAGGGTGTGACCATGTGCTCTGTGCTTCTCAGTGGTTCAGATCACTGACTTCTGCACAGTCCCTGTGATATCCATCAATCCTGTCTCCTGCTGGCTCACACAGACAGCTCAGTCAGCTCCATGAAAGGTTTCATTTTTTTAAATGAAAAATTCAGATGAAGATTGCTGCTGTCTGTGATTCAACTGCCTGTGAAAAAATAGCAATGTCCTCTAATATTCAGTGTTTGAATAGTGCTGGTGTCCTGGAGTGATAATCCAAGTAAGATCAATTGTAATTTTGACTGAAAATAAGGTCACTGTGATTAGATGATCTGAGGACACAGTTTGTGGTTGCATGGGACATCCAGAAGAGAAGAGGAAGCTTACAAGACATACCACAAGGTGCAGGATCCCAATTTAAACCTCATTTGAAATGGGGTTGTTAGTCCTGTGTTCTGAGGTGAAAGTCATGTTGGTCACATCCAGTGGGAAATGCTGACCCATTACCTAACCTCTGTAGTTTCACTTTAGACAGAATCACAGAATCTGATGTTTGTTTGATCCCACCACAAGCTAATTCAGCATACTGTGCTGGCAGAAAATAGCTAGCTTTGGTTTGGGTGGGCATAAGGTTTGTGTCAGTGCTGTTCAGTGCAGGACACAAAAGCACAGGGAGGCAAAGTGACTTGGTAGGCCAGAGGGGAATGGCTTCCAATGCTTTTCCAATGCCAGTCCAGTAGAGTGACCACAAGGCTTCGTGTGTTGCTTAAAATATTTAAATGGCCTCCAACATTTCGGTGTCAAAATCAATAGCATTCTAATGAATTGGGACATTCTTTTCTTCTCCCTCCCCCTTCCCATATTTTTAATCTCTTTCTCTCTGCTGGTGTACTAAATTTGTTTTGAGGTTTCACACAAATTTGGAACATTTTAGCTTTTAATTTTAATTAGTAGACACAAGAGGACCTGACCCTTTTTATAATAACTGGAAGGATTGAATAATCAAAGTCTGAGTTGTCAAGGTCAAAATATATTTCTTAATGTATGTCTTGCAGTTATCCAATACCAACTCTAGACACCACAGATGTTAATCTACAAAATCTTTGGAACCCAAGTATTTGGTTTTTCTCTATGAACAAATTAAACAAGACACAGTTTTTAAATTGAAAATTTTTAATGTCACACTTGCCTAACATTGCATGTAGTAGCAGTGCATCTGTTCGTGTTTAGGTCTGTTCACATCAGCAATAATACTTAGGATAAAGCTGCTTCTGTCTTTAATATAGGATCTGTAATGTCACGGGAGGTTCAATGTCTGCACCACAAGCACAATTACATAATGATGCATCACCCACAGCATCTATTGGTGTGCATTTGTCAACAAGGACGAGAGGCATATGCTTCCGGGGATCAGTGTTCCTGTTAACACATTGCATCAGAGGGATGAGCAGACACTGATGCCATGATGCTTTTTTTGCTTTTTATATATACCCCCTCTATATACTCTTCTGTATAACTTTTATGTATTCTTAAGGGCCTTTTAGCCCACATACTTCTAATTCTTCAGGTTTGATAACTAGCATAGACCCAATATTCCATTAAGCCAGGAGACCAAATATCTTAGAAGCCTCAGACACCAAGGCCTTCTCTGGAACACATTTTGTAAACTAAGACAGGCCTGTCCAGGGGGGAAGGTTCCTCGGGGAGGGGGGTTCACTCAGCCTCTCATTGGGGAACCTTTGATAGATATGCTAATTGGTAAAGCCTATAATGTTATACCCAAACTATTGTGGGTGTGCATTTTGGGGGGTGCTCACAGGGGTGCATTTTGGTGTGCATTTGGATGTGCATTCCAGCATGCTCCACCTGGATGGAGTGCACCAAGGATCCTTAAAATAAATACCAAGGTAAAATCCCTTTTTCCCCTCTAACCGTGTTTGGCTCTTGCTTTTAAGACCAAGAAAAGGCATCAACACCCCCACGGAAATGGATCCCAGGAGCAGGTAACCTGGGTTTCTTAAGGCATTCTTCTCATTCTTCCTGAAAGTAAGAACGAGATCATCTCTGCTTGGTTATGCTAATCTGTTTTCAAAGCTCGTTATGATTTGTCAGAGCAGGCTATTTCACCATTATAAAAACTCTGAACTCGGGGTGCTACTCCTGCAGCAGTGGATTTAGGAGAGAAAAGGGAGAAATTGGCCTATACACAGAGCTACACAGCGGCACCAGTTCATGGCAGTGCTTACAACACTACAAATGATGCACTTAGAGACCTGAGAGGAAGCTGAATAAGTGTGCTTGCATGTGTCTGAGCCAATTAACTAAACCCTGCCAAGCTTGTATGTAAGTACACAAGGTCTTTCCCAGCCTTAATGGTTCTATGATAATTGCTTCTACAAAGCTGCTTCCTATCTCTAACATTCAAGATAACTACGTCAACCAAGTAATTCTTCTGTTTTTTGGAAAGAACAAACTAGAAGTAAAGTGCTTATATCAGAAAAGAATAAAAGGCAGGAAGAGACAAATGATATAAAAATACTGAGTCCCCTAACAAGGAACAGTCCAAAAGAGGGCAGGGTGGGGCATTTAATTGCTGCTGAATGTACAACCAGCCCCCATCAGGTTGAATACTGAGTACTTGTCCCATAACTTCATCTTCAGTGGTGAGCTCACCAGACCCTTGTCCTAAAGTCTGGTTTTTTTCATTGAACTTTCTTTCCCCTCCTCTAGCTCTGGAGCAGTGCAGTGAGATCTAATGAGCATTATGAGTCAGCCCTCTGCTGCCTTGGTCCTTGGCCTGGTGTGTTCACACAGACTGAAATCAGAGCCTGTCCAAACCAGTAAGCCACACTCTGGATGGAACACCCACCTACACTTTAATGTAGTGGTCACCACTGGTAGAGAAACTGAGAGGTGTAGGAGTAAGCTTTGCATCTGCCACAAACAAATCAGGAAATCACCATGAATTAAGACCCCCAGTGCTCCCATCCTTTGGGAAGCCTGGGAGAGCCAGTACTGCAGATAGGAGAGGCACTGCTGTGAGCAGGCAGCTCCAGAGGCTGCTTTTCATGGACTGCATGCAGCACTAGAAACTGGTTGCAGGTTGTGTTTTAAACAGTACCCAGCGATGCAGACGTGATTGGGTTTGAGAAATTGTGCTTGAGCAGTTCTCTTCCACAGATGTCTCACCCCGGTGAGGCAATCATCTGGCCCAGTTGCAGCCTCAGGCATTTACTTTGTAATTCACTCCCTCTAATAAAAACGTAAGAATTCATGTTTTATAAGGCTGGAAGAAAAGACTTTCTAATACAGTGCAAAAATATAGTGCATCCCTCTCGACATGTATACTCATCTCTGTAAATGCCATTCCCCTTTTTAATTTTGCTACATACGCACATACTTCCTTTTCTTTGTACTTTTGTCTAAATGTTAAAGCAAATTTCAAGCTCTTAAGTATCTTCCTAAGTCTTTCTTGTAGGTTTGTGATTCAGCTGAATAGAAGCACCTTCCAGCCTCTATTTTCTGTGGTTTAGGGTGCAATCCTGAGATAGGTAAGTGAGCTTTCTCCTCATTTGAGGCTTAAGTGTGAGCCATTACTCAGCTAAAAATCCAGATGGAATATTGTCAGCAGAGTTCTTACCCAGCTCTGGGACAACAGGTGAGCAGGGAGAAAGTAAGGCTAAGAGAGCAGCATCTCACTGGCTATTTAGCTGAAACATTTTTTGTAAAATCTCTCAGTCGCTCCTTGAGCAGAAGCTCATGATCTCACAGATCTTGGCCTGAGAAATTCCTATTTGGGCCAGCACGGCACAGCAAGTGGTACCAACACTAAGCCAATGCCACAGAAGCCCAGGCCTTCCAAGTAAATCTGTTTGATAGTCAGTTTATCAAATACCTGATACCTACCAGGGATCAGGGGAATGCAACATGATTAATAACCTGGTGCATCACCAGAGAAAACTGAGGACAGCAACCAGTTTGACAGATCTTACATAACAAACAAGTAGTGTCCAAAAATCTCAGCATAGATGTAATAATCCTCTTATTTATATATTTCC
This sequence comes from Falcunculus frontatus, assembly GCA_013398115.1. Lineage (NCBI taxonomy): Eukaryota > Metazoa > Chordata > Aves > Passeriformes > Falcunculus > Falcunculus frontatus. The sequence continues at coordinate 5,121 of VZRV01004135.1, read as the reverse complement.
TTTTGGAGGGGATGAAGGACTCTTAACTTTTCAGTACTGGAAACTTCCACTGGTGATGCAAGTTGGAAGAAAGATAGTCAGTGTCCTGAAGGACTGAGGTAGCTGAGCCTCTGCAGAGCCACAGCAGGCGAGGTAACACTGTCAGGCTGCACTACCAGACAAAAAGGCACTGAGCAATCCAGGTGCAGCTGGTGCCCATGGGATGTTCTTTGAGAAATGTTCTCCAGCCTTCAAATGGAAATTAGATAGAAACAGAACGTTTCTCTCTAGCTGTGGCAGATAATTTCTGGAAGGATTTTGCATTTGGGATGTGTTCAGCAGAGATATATCATCTTAAAGAAACTGTGGACTTTGCCCAAGGTCAAGACAGGACAGCCTGTGCAATTGTTAGTGGCAAATCCTTGGACTACAAAGAACAAACAAACTGAACAGCCCAAAGCCTTATACCAGCTGAAACATTCATTTTATCCTTTACATTAAACTTTAGTTTCTCTAGGTGCTCTTAAACTTGTTTTCAACCTAACCCAGGATCCTGGGCATGAAATAACAATCCAAAAGTTAAATCACCCAGTGATTTTTAGTACCGTGGGAATTTACTTGACTACGAGCAGCACAATTTAAATCAGACCCAAGCTAAGTTTTTCTGACATTAATACCGCATTCTGACACAGGAAAAATCCTGTTCTATGTCCTATCTGAAAAGGTAATACTGAAAAAAAAGCCAAATTATCAACTGTTAACATAAATTCCTACAGGATACCAGCACTCACCCTACTTTCCCAATTAAGATGAATCACCTGAAAATAATTTGTCAACAGCAATGTTTGTACTGCAGATGGTTCAACGAGCTCATGTAGGACAGCCGAGTGCACTTCATTTTCTTTTCAGCTCTCTGGAAAATGTGCTGGAATACAGAGACCCAGAGAGTGCCACTTTGCTGAATTACTTATCTGAGGAGATGGTACCCTCATGAGATCTGGTGTTGCTAAAAATACATGTGGCTTTGCTCAGGTGGGGATAAAAGCAGTGGTGAAAAGTGTGAAAAGTTTTACTACGGTTTGTAAGGACCAGAGAAAGAGTCACACTTTATTTTTCTGAACCCGTTTCTGGAGACTTTCAAGGGCCGGTGTTAAGCTGACAAAGTGCAGATGCTGTGCCTACCCACTTAACCTGCATGGGTTACAGGCTCCAGGCTAAGCTGCATTTAGAGAGAGCCTAGTGGGAGAAACAAGCTGGCTTTCTATCCCCATCCTTTCCTGATCTAATGATCCTTTAAAAGCCATGTGTCCCCTTTCCCACGTCCCAAGATGTAGAAAGTTGTTTTGACTTTCCCACTGATTTGATTTTGTCTGCCTCCAGCTTTGCAGCAATGCAAATGTCTTCCTGGCAAGGAGACACCACCTTTGATGTTTGATTTAAGTACCAGCAGCCAGTGCACAAGGCAGGAAAGAGAGTAAGCAAATCCCAGTGCAGAGCCTTTCCATACAGAGAACATGTATTTTACATAAGCATGTAAGTCAGCTCCTACTCCCTACGGAAACACCTCCCCAGAGCTCCTGCATGCATCTTAGTGCTTGGTTTTTAATTTAGCCCTAAGTAACAGTTGTCATCACAGGAACAGGCCTGGAGTAACTGACACTCAGCTTCATCTTTGAGGCATATACAGACAGCAGTGACCTAAGAACATAGGCTTCCATTTCAAAGAAATATGGAGTGGGTCTTTTTTTCATTTTCCTTTTTTTTTTTTTTTTAATTGAAATACCATGTTCTTTCCAGGAAGAAAGTCTATGTACTATCCTGCATCCTGATTCTGCAAGATAGGGTGTTCAACAAAGCCTTTCGGATTGACAACATTTAGTCCATTTGTGAAGGCACAATGTTTTAAAATTATGCAATTATTAAATTTTAATTGTTTTTACATGAATCATGATTAAAAATCAATAAAACCCAAGCCCAACAGGACTCGTTACAGAGAGCCAGAAATGGATTCTTAGTTGTTGCCTATTCAGTTGTCATGTTTAGGCAAAGGAGCCTTACTGTTGGTTTGTTCTCGTTTGCTTTCAGCCTGTGAAACTCCTACGTGGTGCTGCCTTGGGGCATTCTCTGACCCAGTGCCTCAGGCAGTAATGGCGACTAATTGACAAATTTACAGACAGGCCATCTCGTTCCTTACAACCACCACCTGTCTTCAAAGAATTCCTGGTGAAGTTAAAATATTAAGCTTGTCCCCCTTTTGTCAGATAATAACACAAAGACTGATCTGTTGAAAAGCTGCAATTTTCTACAGCTCCTTTTTGCTGTTGCTTTTTCTCCCTTTTACCAGTTTTAGCCTTCTTAGCCTTCAATAGCAGATGATGCAGCAATTAGACGAAGTGAGTATAATTAACCACTAGCAAAGTGTTTTTTCTCTCCCTCCTGATTTGCAAACACTTGCAAGTGTTAACAAAAGAAATAAAAAATCTTGTCTTACATGTCCTAATGTTTGAGGTCGGTGCCACACTTGTACTTTACCTTGTCACTGTAACACATATTTTTGATACCAAGGAAGGGTTATTGCCCTAACCTGGAGACTTCCATGCAGTGCTCTAAGTAAGGAATATTTTGTTCCTGCAGTTTTGATAATTTAGCTGAAGCTCTGGCTTGTCTTACTATGCAGCTTATTCCTGATTCATCTTCTGAGCTTACAAAATACCAGATAAAATTAGATTATTGCTCAATCTAAATTCCCATAATCCTTGTGCTCATCAAGAATAAAGTCATGTAACTGTTCTTAGTCAGGATTGCACTAATTAGTACAACTGGCCATTCTGACCTTGTGATTTCTACCCTTAATACACTGAGGTTGGCTGTGCTGCCTGCATTACCATACCCAGCATATGTAATACCTCCTTACACAACAAAGTGCTGAAGAGAAATATAAACCAGAAAATACAGGTCGGGAGCCTTTTGCATGGTTGTATGGAGTTTCTCCACATCCTCATCTTTTGGCTTCACTGAATATTTTGTATTTATTTCCATATAACAAATTAAAGGGTCACAGATAAAAATCAGGGGCCAACTTTTCATAGATCCTTTAGGAGATAGGGCAGTTCCCCAAAGAGCTCTTGATCTGTGTCTCTGGTTCAGTTAGCAGTTTGTTGGTTTTTATAACAGCTCCTAGAATCTCAAAAGTTTCAGGGAGATACCAGCACAAGCTTATTAAACTTAACCTCATTTGACTGGCTTTTTTTTGCTTTTAAAAGAAAGATTAATATGAAGGAAACAACTTTGCTGTTCTCACTTCACCTTAAGGAACAGCTTTATCTTTTTAGTCTTCTTCACTAGGCAATAAAATTAAATGTGCATATTTTTGTGTAGGAAATTAAAAACTGTTGGCAGCAAATTTTTGTTCTGTACCTGCTAATGTATTTATTGTTTCATTTATATGTGTCACTGGAGTCAGGAAATCACTAATCCATTAATAAATCTAATCCTCTCACCATCAAGCTGTATGAATAAGTATTTAAATAAATTATACAGATAGGAAAACCAATTCTCTGAATGTTGTAAGAAAAAGCAGAAGGAACTTAACTATGCAGGTGATGGATCTACCATAATGAGAGCAGAAATTTAAGTAGTTCAGAGAAATACTCAGTCGTGGTAGACCAACAGAGGATATAAAAGCAGAAAAGGTAGAGGAAAAAAGCTGTATCAGGGTCTGGGTTTTTTAAAAAATCTCTCATAACATAAGAGGGAAGGAAGAACCAATGCAAACACAAAAGATTTATAAAGAATGAAGCTTTTTCTGACAGTAAGTGGACTTCTGACAAGCTTCTACATGGCCTGCAGGACTCATTAACCTTTCAAAGCTCAAAAATCATCAGGTCAACAAGAAACGCCCAGAGACAAAACCAACAAACCCGGACAGTGAGGAGGCAAACTAAAACAAAATAGGGATGCAAATTTCAGTGGGCCAGGACATAAGCCAACTTCTAAGGGGAGGGCTAGGAAGAAAATTCCTATATATACCAAGGTAATTTGATGCTTGTCCACTACAGGGATCCTTATCATTTTCCCTGAGGCACTTGTCCTGGCTATTCTGGGTGTGAGGATAATGGCTCAGACATGTCTGGGGCCAGATTCTCTACGCAGCTCCAATCATCAGTGTTTGAATAAGAAGGGATTCCATTTCAATAGTTATTCCATAGATGAAAATCATTAATCTGAAAAAATAGCATACTATGTATTGCTATACCTTGCACAAAAAACGTGCGTAATCAGCCAGCAAAAACAAGGAATGTTGCATAGAGAAGGTAAAAGGAAAGAAAAGCAATTCGACCTCCACACCTTTCTCCTTGGCACCACCCTTACACTTAGGTGGCCTTCCTTCTCTGCCTAGGGTTAGGGTTACGCCGAGGGTTAGGCTTCACGAAACTACAAAGCCCACACCTCCAGGGACATTGCAGCTGCAAAAGGCATGCCAGGACGCACGCAGCACTGCCCCAACATTGCTCCCTCCACACTTTTCTCCTTGGACCCAGCCATACCCCCAGGTGGATTCTACAGCTCCACAGAGGGTTAGGGTTACGCCGAGGGTTAGGCTTCACAAAACTACAAAGCCCACACCTCCAGGGACATTGCAGCTGCAAAAGGCATGCCAGGACCCACATAGCACTGCCCAAACATTGCTCCCTCATCAATTTTCTCCTTGCCAACAGCCTCACCCTCAGGTGGTTTTATTTCTCCGCCTAGGGTTAGGGTTACGCCTAGGGTTAGGGTTCAGAAAACTACAAAGCCCACAGCTCCCGG
>VZRV01004134.1:147303-185925 GCA_013398115.1 Falcunculus frontatus | reverse complement strand
AGTCCACCATCAGCAAATTTGCAAACGACACCAAGCTGGGAGCTGGTGTTGATCTGTTGGACAGTAGGAGGGCTCTGAAGAGGGACCTAGACAGGCTGGATTGATGGGCCGAGTCCAACAGTATGACGTTTAATAAGTCCAAATGCCAGGTCCTACACCGTCCACAACAATCCCCTGCAGCACTACAGGCTGGGGACAGAGTGGCTGGACAGCAACCAGGCAGAAAGGGACCTGGAGGAAGTGATTGACAGCGGCTGAACATGAGCCAGCGTGTGCCCAGGTGGCCAAGAAGGCCAATGGCACCCTGGCCTATATCAGCAACAGTGTGGCCAGCAGGACCAGGGCAGGGATTGTCCACCTGTACTCAGCATGGGTTGGATCACACCTTGAGTGCTGTGTCCAGTGCTGGGCCCCTCAGTTCGGGAAGGACACTGAGATGCTCAAACACATCCAGAAAGGGCAACAAGGCTGGTAAGGGGTGTAGAGCATAAGCCCTGTGAAGAGTGGCTAAGGGAGCTGAGGTTGTTTAGCCTGGAAATGAGGCTTAGGGGAGACCTTATCACTCTACAACTGCCTGACAGGTGGTTGTAGCCAGGTGGGGGTCGGTCTCTTCCCCCAGGCAACCAACAACAGGACTAGAGGACACAGTCTTAAACTGTGCCAGGGCAAGTTTAGGCCAGACAATAGAAAAAAATTCTTTATAAAAAGAGTAATTGGGCACTGGAATGGGCTGCCCAGGAAGGTGGTGGAGTCACTGTCCCTGGAGGTGTTTAAAAACACACTGGACGTGGCACTCAGTACCATGGTTTAGTTGATAAGGTGGTGTTCAGTCATAGGTTGGACTTGATGATCTCCACAGTCTTTTCCAACTTAGGTGATTCTGTGATTCTGTGAAGAAGCATGCCTACATGAGCAAAAAGCTCCTAACTGAACTCAAACATAAAAAGGAACTTCACAAGGTGTGAAATCAAAGAAACATGACCCAGGAGGAGTTGCTATCTGATATTGCAGCAACAGACGTAGAAAGGCTGCCTTGACCTTTCTAGCCAGCTGGCACTGAATCTGGCAGGGGATGAGAAGGGCAACAGGAAAGGCTTCTGCATATCTATGAACAGCAAAAGGAAGACTCAGAAAAATGTGGGACTGCTGCTGAAAGCAGCAGGGGAATTGATGAGAAATAAGGAAGAGATCAAGTTATTCAGTGCCTTTTTGCCTGAGTCTTTACCAGTAAAATTGGCCATCAGGAAACGCAGGACTCAGACACTAGAAGGAAATCTGGAGCAAGGAAGACTCACTCTCAGTGCAGTAGGACCAGGCTAGGGAGCACTTAAATGACATACAGAAGTCCATGGCCTCTGGTACTTGGCACCACAAGTGCTGAGGAAGCTGGCTGACATTACTGCAATGCCACTCTTGATTATCTTTGAACAGTCATAGCAACGAGGAGAGGTTGCAGAAGACTGGAAGAGAGCAAAGGACATTCCTATATTCAAGGAGGCTGAGGGAATATCCACAGAATAGAGCTCAATGTGTTTTATCTCAGTTCAGTCTGGAAAGCATTTCCAAACATATGAAAGTAAAGCAGGTAACTGGAATTAGCCAGCATGGATTTACAAACAGGAAATAATGCTTGTACAACCTGATAGCTTAGTACAATGAGGTGAAGCTGGCAGCCTCTCCAGGAGTGCTGTGGGAGACAGCACCAAAGTACCAAAGGCTTTATTGAAGCCCAGGTAGAAACATCCCCCTCAGCTTTTCCCTCATCTGCTAGGAGGGTCACCTGGTCGTAAAAGGAGATCATGTTAGTCAAGCAATACTTTTCATTATTGTTTAACATCTTTATTGACAACCTGTATGGTGGAAGAGAGTGCACCCTCAGGGAGTTTAAAAGTGGTATAGGACTGTGAAAAGATGCTCATACACCACAAGATTGTGCTATCATTCCAGGCTTTCATGACAGGCTGGAGATTTAGGCATAGAAGGATGTTATGTTCAACAAATGGAAGAGCAAAGTTCTGCCTTGGCAATAAATAACCCCAGTCCCTCATTCAGCTGAAAGATTGCCTGGCTGAAAAGGAGTTTTGCAGAGAAGGACGCTGGGTCCTGGTAGACACCTTGTTAACCATGAGCTAATGGTGCACCCTTAAAACAAAAAAGGAGAATAGTATCCTAAGCCGTGTTAGAAAGGGCATTGCCAGCTTATCAACAGAGGTGATCCTTCCTCTCTGATGAGTACTGATGAGACCATGTCTGGACTGCTGTGTCTAGTGTTGGCTCTCCAGTTCAAGCAAGATACAGACTTCACAGTGCATGTCCACCTCAGGGTCTCAAAAATGATGAAATGACTAGATCATTTGTCATATGTGAAGACTGCTGCGAGTGTTTAGCCTGTGGAAAAGGCTCAAGGGGTATCTTATTCTTGTGTATGACTACCTGGCAGGAGAGAATGAAGAAAACAGAACTAAACATTTTTCAGTGGTGCCCCAAGAACAAGAAGCAATGAGCACAAATTTAAAAATAGTAAATTCAGTGTAAACACAGGGAAACCTTTTTAACTGAGAGGTCATCTCCATCTTTGGTGACATAGAAAATCTGACTGGACACAGTCCTGAATAAAATGCTTTAGATGACCTTGCTTGAGCAAGGGGGATAGAATAGATGATCTTAAGATCCCTTCCAACCTAAATGATTCTGTGATTCTGCTTTTCTATGAACCCAAAATTTTAATGGTAATTTTGGGGGAAATCATCACCTCATCATGCTGTTCTAAATCAGATAACTGTCCAAATTAACAATCCCTGTTGGACGAACAAGCCAAATCACTGCTACCTGACTGGTACAAATTGCAGCACAAATTTAGAGAAAGGGAATGTAATGGAAGCATCCATCAATATTTATTTACTTTTATGGATACATTGTTCCTTCCACATATATAATGAAGTGCACACATAAAGCTTTGTTGCAGTTCTGACCCTACCCTAACGTGTCGGATTAACTTTTAGTTTTTCAATTATCTTTCCCCACCCCAGCCCCTCAAGAAAGATAGTAGCTGCAGAAATTTATCTTCTCGGTGGCTGTAACCATAGCAACCCAAACAGTTCATTTGCTGTCTCAAATAATGTGCACAACTGTCTGACTAACAATTCAGTGAGGACATTGACAAATGATCTCAGTATTCAGGCAGACATTTAAAACATGCAGATATTTGTCTGAATTTTAATATGGCCGACGGATACTCAAATGATAAAATGTGTGATTCTTAAATGAAATGAAAGAAAACTTTTCCCTGGGGATACTTCTCATTAAAGGTTTCAAAACAGGGATGAATATATTTAGTGGGATAGATTCTCTTCTAGAAATAGGAGATATTTTATTCGTATGTTAGAACTTCCTTTTCCTAGACATTGTTTTTTCTTTATTAGCTTCTCAGAAGGGAAGAAAAGCAAAAAAGGTCTTCTCCCTCTCTTTTCTCAGCCGTCCCTGCCCTGTCCCTCCCCCAAGATAACTGAATACGCAAGGAAAGAAGAGCAGCTTTTGAAAAACTCAACAGAATTTAATTGCATGGGGAAAGGCAGCGTGTGGCCCACCGGCATTATCATTAATCTGATATGAAAGCAAGAGAAGTCAGCCTCTTTGCATGTTAAATATTGACCTTCCTGATGAGAATTAGCATGTGACTCTCCCAGAGGAACTGCATGTCAGCTGGAAGCTGAGCACATTTTCACAATGAAGTTCGTTACGCACAAAAATAGATATACCAAAGAAACTGTGGAATGTCTATTGCTGGAGATACCAGACAAGGCTATGAGCAGTCTAATGGAACTTAGAAATTGTCTCTTGAGTGGGGTTTGTACCAGATGACCTCAAAAGATCCTTTTCAACCCAAATTAGATTCCAAGTCCATTGCTTCTCTTCACATAAGTCTTATGAAATAGGTCACAAACTAATAAGATTTCAGTCTCTGTACATATGTACTGGATTGTTACTAGAGAGACAACGGTGAAAGACCTTTTTTTCATCACTAATCCATCTCCAGCATTTCCAAGACCATGAGGTCAGTATTTACTTTTAAAATAGCATTGCACTTCAAAAACACATTACCTCGTTTATAATGCTTCCTACTCTTCTGACTGTTCATTTGTTGCAGGCAACGCAGAACACTGTCAACATTTTACATGTGCAGCTACCCTTCATCACTGGTCTTGATTGCAGGCACAAGGTCAAAGGTATCATTAACTGTGCACTGAACTTCTCCACCAGTGGAATCCAGATATCAGCTCCTCTTTCCTGGCTTCTCACCTGGTTTTCTGTCAAAAAAACCAAGGACAGTCATGTGAGTTGAACTTTTCTTGCTTTATTTCTTTCCTCTTGTATCACTTGCATAACAGCATATTCCATTCAAGTGGAATTTAAACAGTGACTTCCCAAGCTGACAAACAAGATGTTCATGAGGACAAGGGCTATTTTAACACTGACTGGCCAAGAAATATATACTAGGTGTCCAGAAACTTCACTAATGCTAAACAAACAATGAAACAACACTCCCAAGGGGAAAAAAAACTGAAACCCATACAGAAATCATGTATTATTTGCCCTCAGGCCCAAAGAAACAAGAGCTTTTAGTTTGTTATTCTAAAAGTCTGTAATGAACTACATGTTTGTAAAGTTAAAACTGACCAAAAAAAACCCCAAACAAGCAAATAAATAAAAGAAGAAATACATAAAAGGAACCTAAATCAACTATTTTCATACTATTTAGTGGAAGACCAATGAGGTCCACACATGCTAAGTATGTTCTTTGCTAAGCAAAAGATCATCATAAAAGAGCTGGTCCTAAATATTGACACAAATCAACTGTGGGCCCCAGAAGGTATTCCTGAGAAAATAATCTCAACATGATCACAATAAGAAAAAAATGAACCTCTCACAATCATGACTTTACAGTTTTGGCAATAATTCTTCAGCAATGATTTCCATTGCAATTTACCTTAGTCTGTGGAACAGGTCAAGATTTCCTCTTCTAATATTTTTCCTTGCCATAACTGAAAGCTCACAGGAGCATCTGGAAAGGGAATCATACCCTGATTTGTAAGTAGAGGAAAAAAAAAATTTCTAAAAATGAAACACAGTTGGCAATTTCAATCAGACTAAATATTGCCAAGAACAATGAAGACATATTGACTCTGCTTCAGGAATTATTAACAAGAAGATTTTTTTGAGGGAGGTCTGTTCAGACAAACATCACAAATTTCTTGAGCACCAGGAGATTGAATATGTCCCGTATCTCCTGGACAACACCTCACTTACTGAGTTAGAAGTGTGATCTTGATATATCTGTGCCCTTGCCCTTTTCTTTGCCCTTGTCCTTGCCTCAGTGGTTTCTGAAGACATCTGTATTTCTGAATATGTGTATTTCCTAAATGTACCTGCATTTTTAGTGTTCAAGAATTTAACTAAGGCTTAAAGGGTCCTGTTGAACAATCTCTAGCCTTGCTACTTTTGTCCCAATCCCTGTAGAAAGCAAAGAAAACAAACATGCAGATTTCAAAAATGCTAAGTGTATCTGCCACATCAAAAATGTTAACCTAGGTAAACTAAAAAAATAAAGACCTGCGTAGAGAGAAGGTACATCAAGCAGTGGCAACTGATGAAGAGCTTTTCAGGATGATTGTGTAAAACAGGATCTGAGTAAAAATGAAGTCAGATTATAGAAAAGGGTGCTGTTTCCATCACCCAACACTACCAGTGAAGCAGGTAATTTCATACTGAAGAGGTATTGTAAGATCCCATTTCCCTTTCTAGCAGCTTTTTTGTTGCCATTCCTCACTTTTCTATTTTTTTATTCCCATTAATATGGAGGGGAGGAATTTCACCACTAACCAGAGGTCAGAAAGCCAAGAGGACATTCATTTAATCTTGGAGTCCTGTGTGCCTCAGAGAAATACTTAACCTGATGGGAAAAACTAGAATAGGTTATCAGTATAGAGGACCTGCTATAGGAAAGACACAAGTAAATTGTTTGCAGGGAACACATTTTCCCCACTTTTACAGGCAGAAATACAGGCTTGGCTTGGAGGTCACAGATGCTTTTATAGAATGAGAAGAGAAACCCTGCACAGTTCAGGGGAAAAATAAAAGCTAACTTTTATTCTTATTTTTTTTAGGTAAAAGTAAAGAAATAAAGTTCTGGAAAATGAATTGGCAGAGTGCAAAATGGATTGAGGACACAATCTACTTGCCTTTCTGACAGGCTGGTAAAACTCTTTAGCAGAACTAAGTTGACCTCTGTTGGGAGGAAGGGTGACAGGTTATCCTGAGAACGTAAAGCGGATGGATGTATGGGCTTCAGGACCAGCTCTTAGAGAAAGAAGTGTGTCTAAGGCCCTCTACGCACCTAATAGCTCAGCAGGAGAAAGTGGTACTTACACAAACAACACCTGGTCTGCCAGCAGGTTTGCTGAGATCTAATAGACAGATACACTGCTGTGTATTTCCCTCTCCTTTCACTGCCACCTTACTTTCTGCATGGCAGATGACAACCTTCTGTCACAAATGCGTGCTTACGCCTTTTTGTGATCTGGGTCCTGAGGAGAAGGCTCTTGTTCTCTGAATATACCAAGCAGGGTCTGAGCTCCCATCGCACATATACTGAGACTTAATAGTGGTAAAGCAGGAATCCGAGGGGTCTTCAGAAAGAGTGGAAGGAAAAGATATCTAAAGGGCAAGAATGCAACTTGGAAGGAAGAGGAGTATGTAGTGTATGTATGTAGGTGGGATGGGAGTGAGAAAGCAAGAAGCTGGGTTTTCCCCTTTTGCCTATCATTATATCCTAAGTAGATGACTAATAAAAATTTTAGGCAAAAGAAAAAAAGTGTTAAAAGGGAGAGTAAATGCAACAAGAATTAAGAATTTTCTCCCTCTTCATCTACATATTTATACTTTGTGCACTGTATAATAATGGTGATGACACGGTGGGAAAAGAGGGATTTTTTTTTCTGCCTTTGCATGACCCTGCTGTTACATGTTGTCTTTTTGTAATTTCTGGAAGTTATGAGAGAATGTATACAACTGCTATGAGGCAGAAGAGGGTTAAAGCCTTGCAAAGTATGTATAAGACTGTATTTAAAACCAACCGTCTAAGAAGGGGAAGAGAGGACAAAAGACTTCTTTAAAAGTGGAAAATTGAGACTGACTGCGGAACCCTTCATTCCCACATCTTTTCTTTCTGAGAAGCAGAAGTTCAGGGGATCAGAAGTTCCTTTTCTACTGCTGTGTTTTGGGAAGAGCAAAAGTCTCTGGTCATGATGGTGACAGGGATCTGATTGCCTAGTTAAGTGAGAATAATTTGTTGTAAGGTCTATTATGCAAAAATCCTGTGTCTTAGAAAGTGAGTCTAGGGAGATTGAATCGAGACTAATGGTTGGGAATGCCTAGTAAATGTAGTGAATCAAGTACTTCAGTCTCAGAAATGTGTAAGTGGTGCCTGACCAAAGTGAATTGGTGAGTTTTAAATTGCTTTTCTACCTGTAAAACCTACAGCTATTGTTAAATTTTGTGGATTTTCACAGTTATTGACAATTTTAGGTGTAGGGAGTACTTCTCCAGACTATTGTATGAGAAAGAAGGCAGAAAACTTTTTAAATGACACAAAAATTATGTTTTTAACCTTGTTGATATGGATGCAGTTCCAACCTCATGGTGTTTCCTTCCAAGATACTTCCTGCAACAAGCTTTTGGATTGCAATGAAATCTCAGCTGGATTCAGGGAAGTGAAATACTTTAATAAGCTGTTCATATTATTTTTCATTACTGTTCTATACCTAGTTTTCCAAGCTTTCATAAATTATGTTGTATCAACTGTTGATTTCCACGTGGTCTGGTTAGAGGTTGTGCCAAGTCAGATATCTGCTGCTTGATCAGGACAATTAAGGTTATTGGTATCAGTTAAGGACTAATTGCTAATTCAGCTGACCCCTGTAGCCAAATAGCCTCTTCTTTTACTGTCCAACAAGAAGATTTCAGCATCTGTTATAAGCAGGTTTTAGTTTCTCAGAAGGAGCAACTTAAACACATATATTTCTACTGCAATTTATCTCTCATCCTTGGCTGGTTTTGTGCTTAAAACTAAGTGAATCATAGATATATAAAATACGATCAGAAAAATAAGAGATATGTTCCATATCCTCAGTTCAAAGGACAAAGTCCTGTACCTGGAGAGGAAAACCCCAGGCATTTGGGATATGGGCTAGGGGCTGGTAGGCTGGGAAAGAGCTTTGCATAAAAGGCCTGGGGTCCCAGATGGACACCAAGTTGAACGTGAGCCAGAAATGGGCCCTTGTCACAAGAAATGCCAGTAGTATCCTGAGAAGCATTAGGCAAAGTCTCACCACTGAGTCAAGGGAGGGGATCCTTACCCTCTGGAGTACTCCACCCACTTCTGGACTCCCCTGTACAGGTGACACATGGACACACTGAGAGCCCAGCAAGGGGCCACACGGATGGTGATGCATGGGAGCATCTCTCCTACAAGGAAAAGCTGAGAGAGCTGGGACTGCTCCGAGGGATCTGACTACTGCATATACATTCCTGAAGGGAGGGTGGCGAAGGTGAAGGAGCCAGGCTCTTCTCAGTGGTGCCCCAGTGACAGGAGCAGTGGCAAAGGGGAAAAAAAGAAACAGGTAATTCTGTCTGAATGTCAGATAATACTTTTCCATGGTAAGATTGACTGAGCCCTGGCACAGATTGCCCAGAGAGAGGTGGTGGAATTGCCATCTCTGGAGATATTCAAAAGTCTGTGGATAGAGTCCTGGATAACCTCTCTAGGTGAATATGCATGAGCGGTGGCATTGCACCAGATGACCTCCAGAGGTTCCTTTCAACATCAACCACTCTGATTCGGTGATACCATCTCTTAAAGAAAGTCACAGAATATATACAGAATTAACCAGTACAGCAGTTACAGCAACACAAGTTTTGTCCAGGGCATCTTGAGGACATGACAATGTCCCTAAATATAAAAAATTCTTGTGAGTGTGTTGTTTCTCTCACTGTTGCTGCTTCAGGGACTTCCTTAAGGTTTATCGTTTATTGTTGTACCTTACAGCTTTTCATTATCTCTAGGTGTTAGAACTATGCATAATTTTATATATATCAAAATTTCAAATCAATATAAAGGAAAGTAGCTCATATGACTACCTACAATGTGGTGGTAAATTCATACACTCATCCTATCAGTGGAGAGATAGTTGGCATAGCATTTGGCGAAAGGCATTTCTTTGGTTTTCTGGTTATTCTGAACTTTTCTAGCAGAAAAGAATTTGCAATATATGTGTTTAAATCCCAGCTCATGAGAGAAATATAGGAGGTTCCTCTTAAAAAAATTTAGGAGGTTCCTCTTTGTGTGCCTGTCAGCTCCAAGATATCATCCTTTACTTGAATAAAGGATGGTAAAAGTTTACTTGGTAAAAGTTGCTTTATCACCTGAAGCTGTATTTCTGAAAATTCTCTGGAATTGCTTTAACAGTGACAACCACATATATTGCTATTCCATTTGAGGTAGAGTATATGTGGTTCTGTTCAGACAGATTTGCAGTAAGAGAATATGTAAATATTGGTGAAATCACTGAATACTTTGTACACAATGCCTGGGAACAAACCCTGCATGTACAGAAATGCAACTGAAGAGTATCAATTTCCATGCTTAAACTGAGGTTTGTAATGTAATTGGATGTAGCAGGAGAAGTACAATCTAGGCAATAAATTAAAAGAAGATGACACTGATGTATCCCCTCCTAACTCTAATTATTTAATTTTTTAATTGTATAAAATACACTTTTCACTTATGCAATGAATTTTTTAATGTTCTTTGTTTGAAGGTATAGCATTTTACAATGGTACAAAAGCATCTGATGAGCTGAAGGTTGGAGCCCATGTTGAGTAGATTAAAGTTTGCAGATATATGAGGCAAAGAAGGATGATAGCCATGAAGGGCTGAGCTTTTTTTGCTACCTCACTTGTAACAGTGTTGATGCTAATGACCTGCTCTGCACTGTCCTTTGTTACGCAGTCGGGAATTCTTCAGGACCTCAGTGGGGATCTGCCTCCATGACATCCATTTCTACCCATCACATCTGACAGGCTAACTAATTAAATTGAATTGTTTTGTTTTGAGACACCTCCTCATCCGATCTGCAGCAGTTACTTTATCCCTGGAGCTGGAAGCTGTAGGCACTACACTGCAGAGCTCAGGTGTATTTAATGAGTTGAGAGTAGTCAAAATATTGAGGATGTTATTCCACAGCTGATGTCTCTGGAAAGCTCTTGCAGGTACTAAGTATCATTTAGTGTACTTAGAAGGGTAGAGTAGGCTGCAATTCCTGATGTCAGAAACAGAATTATATTTGTTTTTAAAGATGTACTTTGAGAAAACAATAATTATATGCTATCATTTTGATCAAGAGATTACTGAAAACTTGAAAACTTGCAACTAATGAGGGAGGAAGGAAGGAAGGAAGGAAGGAAGGAAGGAAGGAAGGAAGGAAGGAAGGAAGGAAGGAAGGAAGCATCAACTATCAGTGGATAACCTCCAGATAATCTGTTATCGCAACCCATCTCACCAGTCAACCATTATTTTCGTGCACTGCTTTGCTATTCAGGAAAACTGCACTAACCTAACACCTAAGGCCCTTGTAAGATGCACAGGGGTATATGATCAGCTCATATGTATCAGTATTGCCTCACATTTGAGGCATATTTTTGAGTAGGGACTCTAACTCATATCCAGATACATGCTTTCAAATGTTAGTGATAAATGTACATATTATTACTAACTTCACAGTTAGGATCTGTTTAGGCATTTTTCTGAACTGGACCCTAGTTCTCCTCATCTGTATTCCTCCTCTTTACTAACTACCTATCAGATTTGTCCTAAGAAAGGAGCTGGCATCTTGGCAAAGGGACAGTGAAGAGGTTGTGGTAGGCAGAATGTTTTGGTGCTGAGAGATGCCATTCTATGGTGACTCATTTTAGGCTTGCATGACTTTGCTTCTGTGTAAAATAATATTAGCTGTTGAATACCACTGACAAATAGATCTAATGCCGCTGGCTGACAGTGGTGCACTGTCTCATTTTCTTCGTTCTTCAATAATATGATTGATTGATTGTTTGATTGATTTTTAGTGGAGGCTTATTAGGAAGCATTTCTCTTTTAAATGGTTCTGAGACATGAGGGAAGGTTTAAGAATATCGGTATAATTCTACAATGTTATCCAGACATGAGGACTGTGGAAACTCAATGTAATTTGCCTTTTCTTTAACATAATAGCCAGGCCTAAGTTTTGCTATTATGTAGCAGTAGAATTTACAACCGAATGACCTAATCTACATCAAGCTTAAAGTATGAAATCAAATAATACACGTCTTTCTCTGCAATATTCTTTACAGTTGAGGTTTTCACACCATCTCAGTTTTAGATTTAACTGCTTAGCAAACTATAATATAACTAAAATCTATCTACTCTTCATTCAGACTGGTTTATTACTAATATATTGGCTAAAAATATTGTAGGAGCAAGTGAACGGAAAATAAGTATTTTCATTGTGGTGTATTTCCTTCACCAAATAAATTCTGTATTATTAGATTCTTAGAAACATAAAGTCATAAAATATAAGCAGACTGACAGAGTCAGTGAGTTTCTCAATACTCATATTTTCCCAAAGATATAATTCAAAATATCTGGTAGAGGTAAAAGCCAATATGAAAAAAAAATTACTTGTGTCTAATAATGTTCAAGGCTTATTTAGTCAGCAGTAATTATAACACTACTATTATAAATACTCTTTTGTTAAAAAAAACCAAAACGGAACAACAGTTGAAATTATTTTCTACAATGACCATTATTAATGCAAATTAATTCAGGATAGTGTGCTGAATACGGTAAATGTGCAGAAAAGCAAAATGTGTATCATGTCCACTCACAATACTATCCAGCTCAGTAAGGTATATCAGCAGTCTTTACTGGTAATGTGAAATAAATATTGACAACTAAGCAACTCATTTACACACACTGAATTTATATACCTAAAATAATTCAGGATCTATAGCAGATCCCAGTCCACAATACTCATCTTCCTGAATCCTACACTTTGACATGCTTACTAATTATACCTTAATTGAAGTACAAGCCAAACTATTAGCTAAATAAATCTTCATTCTTCAATGGCTTTGGAAATTATTATCATTAACTAGGTTAGATTTTCATGGTCACAGGTAAAGTTTTCATTCAAAAGTAAAAAGAAATTAAATCTAAGGTTACATATTTCTAATAGCCTTCATATTTCTATGAGAATGTTCTTTGATTATATACATTTATTTTAAAACAACCTCTTTTAAAGCCATTTGAAGCCCATATGTTGAAGGAAAGAATTACTAAAATATAATGGGAAACAGATACCTGACTAAGGTGCAATACAGTTTTATTAAGAGAAAAAGAAAGCTGAAGTAACATAATCGGAATCTCTCTTCAGATCCTCAAAGAATAGACACTGGAAATTTATTATAGATATGACAAGTTTTGGCTCAATAAATCATGCACTACAATGCCACTTAAAAAAATAGTGAGTGGATTAAGAATTTGTTAAGTATTGGTATTTATATGTTATGTTCTTAGAGGAAATTTCAGCTGTATAGAAGGTTACCAGGGAAATTCCTCAGTGATGCATAGACTAAATTTAGCCAATATTTTAATTGATTTCAAAGAAAAAAAAAGAAAATATTAGTGAAAATTTCTGATGGCAAAAACTTTAGGCCTTGAAACTCCAGAATACAATTAGATATCATATATAAAGAACAGATGATCTCAAGCATAAGAGGAAAAAAAACGAGAGCGGAATCTCAGTGCTATAAAATGCAAGCTCACAAATTTAGGGATTATTGATATTCCTTTAAGTTCAAGATCATTGGCCAGCAGTTGCAGAAGAGGAGAAAAAACCCTAGTACTTTGTAAAAATAGAGTAACTATGTCTCTGTAATGATGCAAGAATGAAGAAGAAATACTGGGTGCACATTTACATCAGAGACTTCCAGAGGAAGAGAAGAACTTGCACCAGAATAAAGATATTTGTCAAACTGTTCATAAATTCAAACTATAACAGGTTCAAAGAAGGACCACAGAAGATTGGAGAAAATACTTTTCTATTTATGATACTAGTGGATTCCTCTGGGTTAGGTTAGAAGAAGAATAGTTTAGAGAGAATATAATTATTGGTCTCAATAAAAGTAGAGGGATCAGCTCAGATAGGTGTCACATTTTCCTATTCCTCTTATTGTCACATACATTAAAGTGAAATAGTAAGAACAGGACATTAATGTCTTATTATTTAAAAGATTAAGAAAGCTATCCTTTTCTTAAGATAAAAATTCAAGAAATCACGTCATTCAGCTCAAAGTCAAAAATTCTTAAGTCTTTCAAAATTATTATTATTATTCAGATAAGCCTATTCAGTCCTCAGGCATAACGCAGTCTCCCATATGCTTAGATCAACGGAACCAAAGACAGATGCGTGAAGGTCGCTGTTGCAGGAAAGGCACAGCTTGGGCAATAGTAGCCTGCCTAAAGACAATTCATTCACAGAGATGGGCACAGTTTCTTCCTTCTTCATCTTCCCACTGCGGTTGTTTCACAAACAGATGGAAGCTATTGTATTATAAAAGGCAACTCCAAATAATGAAAACTATTTTTCCCAGAGGAGGATGAAGTGTTCCGTCAAAGCATAACTTCCACCTGAGCAAATTTATTTTATATGCACTTATCAGAATCTTAACAATTAGCTGAAATTTAGACCAGCAAATGCACACCATTGAATAAAGTTGTGTGAAGTTTATTTTCCATTTTTACTTGATGCAGCCAAGTCTTGGGCCAACATTTTGTTTTAGCTTGTTCTGGAAATATATCTCCTGCCTTCTGAGCACACATTATGTCATCCCTGCAAAAGTGAAAACTTTTGCTTTCACATCCCTCACAAGTACAAATTCAACTGGAATTCATTGATTTCCATCTGAAATTCTGAATCATGGGACCAGATAGAGAATTTTTCTTATTGTTGATTACAAGTGTACTTGTTAGCCTAGACTTACAAAGACCTGTTCTGCTCTTCCAGCCATACAACTGCTTAAGCCAGTTCTGAATTTGCAGTCATAATACATCTCACCATCTCCCTCTCTAATAAAAAAGCAGACATTCAGAGAAGAAAGGATCTCGTTTTTACAGTTTATCACCTTTCTTTTGTAGATGCTCCTGTCCTCAGGCTGATGTTCTAGAAACCAAACTTGCACTGCTTCAGTGAGACAGTGCTGCTCCAAGTACCTTTTGAATAAGTTGGTGTTTATTTGGTAAAAAGTGCTGGATTATTTCTTGCTGTTAAAAACTGTCTATAGAACATTAAGAAATCAAAATAAATCTAATTTTGTGAATACATGGTTTTTGAGTTTTCTTATACTCATATGTGATGGGACTGGAAAATACTTTTTAAGGCTTTAGTTTCCTTAATGAATTTCTGTGCTCCTAAAAAGTTCAAATCCATCCTCAAAGAAATAGACTTAATAAGTCACATTTAGTGAAATAAAACTTCTTTTTTTTTCCAAAAACGCTTTCTAAAAGTTTCAAGCAAAGTTCTGAAACTGAGTCAATTCTTTGACATCTGTGGAAAAATTTTCAGTGCATCGTATAAAACTCATTAAATATCCTAAGGTAATTAATGTTATTCGATTTAATAGGTGAAGTCTGGTAAGTAGGAAGTGAAGAAACTTGATTTAGCAATTTTTGCTTAGTAACCTTCACAGGTTTGATTTGTGATTTATATGTTGCTTCTAATTACATACAGAATTTGCAGATTAAATTCTAGAGGTAAATGTCAATATCAGAAATGTTAGCTCAAATAGACTTACATGAAAAGTCTTGTTTTATCAAAAGCTTGAAATAGCTTGAATTATTCTTCTCTCAAGATCAAAATAATGTTAGGGTGTTCCCTGAGTTCTCAGACTCTATTTTCTGCATATGGCTGAGCCATGAAATCTCAGAACAGATTTCCATATGTGTTCAGTTTCCTAATGTGTTATGCACTTTATTCCATCTTACTTCTTAAGCACCTCATTCAGTAATTCTGTGGGGAAGGGTATGTGAGAGAGAAATATGTATTGGAAAGAGACAGTGATGTAACGTAGAAATATATTGTTCCCATACACAGATGGTTATCTTCCTTCTGCCTCCACTTTCAGCCTTTTTTAAAAAAGATATATCATGGGGCTTAAGTTTGTGAATCACTTT
The DNA here is from genome assembly GCA_013398115.1 of Falcunculus frontatus. Classification (NCBI taxonomy): domain Eukaryota; kingdom Metazoa; phylum Chordata; class Aves; order Passeriformes; genus Falcunculus; species Falcunculus frontatus. The sequence continues at coordinate 170,603 of VZRV01004134.1, read as the reverse complement.
TCTTCCACAGGGTCATCTCATCATCCACAGTGGATATCTTTTTGACTCGCCTAATTGATTAGGAAAAGTACTGCACTAATGCTAGTCTCAGTCAGCTGATGTTTCTCTGCAGGGTTTAGAAAGATGTAGATTTTGTTATGGACTGAAGGCTTCAGTCCTTCAACCTTTTCCGGGAAGAGATTCCATCACCAAGAGCTATAAATAATCCACTTCAAAATGACAGCAGTGTTGCCCTCAAGACTAAAGAGGTTTTTTACTATTTTTGAGTAAGGTAATTAAAATCAAAGTTATTTGCAGTTCTACCTATGTACTCACAAATCTTGATCAACATCAGAAATCAAGGAAGTTTCATTCAACTTTAAGTCCTGATTCTTAAACTTTAAATGTAAAAGTTCCTCTCATAAGGTATTGATATACTTGCCTGTTGAAGGAAGGTGTACAAATCTGCTTGCTAATCTGTCATGCAAGTACATTGCAGTGACTGCTTGTGTTTCTATGCATTTATTTCAGTTGGAAGCCATTGCGTGGAATTGCAAGCCTGCTGATTTGTCTCATTTACGTAAATACTACAAACATCCATTCTCTTCTCAACAGTCAAGTCATAAGGAAGAATTATAATATAATCTATTATGAGCTGAGAAATTTTTTTTCCTCACTATTAGAAGTTTAGCTTCAACTATGGCTGGAGTTCAGTTTATGAAATTTGATAACATCTTCATTTCTCAGGAGAACGTGTCTTAATTTGGTCAAAATTAATCTGTTTCATGAGCTGGAATCTGATGGGCCAAACTCAGAATGAAGTAATTTGACTCTTGGAGGATTAATAGAAGAAACTCCATAGAGCCTAAAGCAAAATACAAACGAACAAAATTAACATCATAGAAAGTCCTCTGAAGAATTACAATAAGAAACTCTTCAGAAGGAGGTCATTAGGAGTGACAGATGCTTATTGGTCAAAATACATCTTCCACCTTTACCCTAGATCTAGCATTTTTCAGACATTTTTATAAACACTAATGATATTCTTATGTGACATACATTGTTGTTATAAATTGTTTGTTGATTTGAAAAGGAATGCTCCCCCCAACAAAACAAAAACAAAAACAACAAAAAACCCAAATAAGCAAACAAACAACCCCCCCCCCCCCAAGCATGCGTGAGAAACAGCACGAATAGCTGTGATTTCCTTTGTATTTTTTCACGAATAAAAAATTAAACCACTTCTAGATTCTTGTGTGTCCATTCCAACTTAGGATATTCTATGATTATACGATTATATGATTCTAAGTATCAGTAAAAAATCCTATTAAAAAATTACTTACATGTTCTTTTAAAATTCCTTTCTCTTTGCCTACAAGAACAAAAAAAAAAAACCAGGCAGAAATTTTACATGCTAGGTTTCTGGCTCAGATTCTTTTCTTTAGAAGGATATTTTTATTCACTTGAAAACTAGTGCATATATGCCCATTTAAACTTCTTCACTTCCTTGATTCTTCTTGTAAAAGAATGGCTCAGCTTTCAGCAGAATGCATGAGCAGATTGTTAATGCTTTTCTTTTATAACAGCAGCGTATTTTGAGAATTTTCTTCCTTCTCGCTGTGGCAAACAAGAAAAATTCAGTAAATTTTAATTTTATTTTCTTTTTCAGTTTGGCAGACAAAACTCAAAATCAATTACGTGTATGGTCCTAACAGCACAAAGTCTAGGGCAGAAGTAAAAGTATGTGATACCTAGATGAGATCATAAGGGAACTGCAGATACATAGGACTTGGTACTTTCCATTGAGTTTGCTGAATTGAAAGCCCACATATACTTTTTCTAAGACAGGTATATGTTATGTGGATATTACTAAACAGGAGAGTGTTGCCACAGCAAGAAATTTGTCTTGTTTAAAAAAAAAAAAAAAGAATAAAAAAGAAAAGAAAAAGGGAAAATGCTGTTGCTTTAATAAGTCCTGTTGAGGGTCAGGCTGAACTTGTGTTCCAGCCATTAATATTGATTTTTTTGTTCTTATAACTAGTCTGCTACTCAATAAATAGGAATAATGACTCTGGCAGGGTCCCATCTCCCTTCACAACAGACTTTATGCCAGAATGCAGACTTGCATAAGTGAAGCTATGCAAAATGAATGATTATTAATATTAACTCTGTTTCCCTTAATTCTAATGTAATATCTATACTGAGAATTTATTTGAAAAGGAAAGGCTGTGTATCAGCTACTGTGGGATCAAATATGCTAATGTTATAATTTAAGGATTAAGTTCACTATTTACCTGCACAGTAAGTCTACTTCTTTGAACAGAACCACTGTGCTTGCAGTGGTATTGCTACTCCAGCTACTAATTAACTGGAAAGCATCCTACCTGACATTATTCTTTAACAGGGTAAACAGTGAGGGATTATGTTACTTGTACAAGTTTTTCTACCAAGTAGCTAGAAGTGTTGCTTTTTGCAGAGTTCACTGATCAGATATTTATCTAAGCATTAGTTAACTAAGAATGTACTTTGACCTCTGTTTCTAAAATTAAACCTGTGAAGAAAGGGTAAAAGACCCATGTATCATGGGTACGCATAAGAGATGATTAATTTGATTTCCATAAGTCTTGCTGTTTGGATATGACTGAATACATTTTACCTTTCAAATTTGGGTCCAGGGATGTTTCATGCTTCATTTGTTTCTAGAAGGAGGGAAAAATATGTCCCCATGAATCTTACTTGAGGTGTCACTGAGGAAGAAAAAGCAGTTTGTGCAACATGCCAATAGCTGTTTCTCTTAGAGCATTCAATACACGTATAAAATGAAATTATATGTTTGGGGTTTATACTGAAGAAGCTGGGATGAAAGGGCCATCTCTTCATCCCTGTCACCCATTTTGGATTAGAGATATCTCTGTATCCAAGCCACTCATTTTTGGATTACAATTTAAATTAAGGATAGTCAAAATAAAAACTGTTGATAGATGTTTTATTAATGCATGGATGATTTACTGACTTATTTCTAGTCAGTCTGAAAATACTCTCCCCTTTGTCATCATTCTGAAAATTCAGTGATTGTAGATTCTGTGATCCTAAAGGGAACAGTAAGCAAAACTTTTCAAATGTATAGGACTTATTTTGCTAAACCCTTCAGATAATGGGGGAAAAAAACCCAACAAAAGCAAGGTGGTGACAAGTATTCTAAGCACTAATCCTCATCATGCCTGTCATCAGCTGCTGGTGTACAGGAATGGGTGGTGCTGGGTGAAGAGTGAGTTAATATGCCCTGATATACTGATCTACAAGTCTCTGTTAAACTTCAGAAATGACAAAGGGTATTCATTCAGTGGCCAATTACCTAAGAATAGGGGAAAGACAGAAACTACCCTCCTTCTGGGAGTGTTAAAAGTTTTGTCTTTGCACCACCTTGCCAAAACAAGTGCGAGTTTTGAGATAAAATATTGCTTTTAATAAATGATAGTTTAGAGAATGTCTTTTATACAATTTTCTGCTCAAAAAAAGCTGCTGGCAGATTCTTAAAAAATAAGTAGAATGATACCCAGTCTTATTAATCTTATTAGTTACTCAGATATTCTTTACCTGTTAATGCTGTATATTGTCAGAGAATCACGTCTCCGGTGGGCTAAGAGCTCAGATTAAATTAGGTGACACGATGAATATTATTCATACTTTTTAATTCTCTTTAATAGTGTGTGTTTCTTCCAAAGCTGCTGTCATGCTGATAATTACATCGTTCATCCTTCACTGTATGTGTTTTGGAATTGCAAAGAAATATGAGGGTGCTTAAGGAACCTGTGTTCTTTGCAAAACTCAGCTGCATACAGGTTTTCATACACTTACTTGTATTTACTCTTATTGGGAAACATGAGCGGCATTTTTTACATTGAAGTAGCACAGTAGGAGTGTGTCTTGGTTTAAAATAATTTGAAGGGGGACACTCTGGAATGAGCTGCCCCTCTCTCTAGGTTCAACCAATCCCTTTCCACTAATAAGGAATAAATATGAGTAGATTTAAGTGAAAAAGTAACACTTTACTAATGAACAGGATAGCAACAGTCAAGAGTCAACAAATAATCACCAGATACAAAACTGCTACTTTTCATGGAGTCCCTAGAACAAAGGGAGATCCAAAACACCAGGGTTGCCCCTGCCAACATGGTGCTCTGCAGCAGAGCAGGTGGTTTGAAGGACAGAGGAAAGATGGTGTCAGTCTTCCCCCACCGTCCCGCTCTCCTCATGTCCCCAACCCCAGCTGGCATTCCCCGGATCCAGGGGCTAGAGTTCACAGAGGGACTTCTCCTTTCTTGTGGCATGAGACGGCAGGAGCAGTCAAGGTAAGGAGGCTGTGCTGCCGTGTCTTGTGGTCTTCTCTCCTCAGCTGTGTGCCTTGGAGAGGTGGATTGGCTTGATGGAGTGGGGCCTCTTGCTCTCTGCCCAGGAGACAGGCAGGCACCTGTGGAATTGTCCCCCAGGCAGTTCAAAACCGCTGACTGTAGTCTCTCTGAGACAAGGGAAAAACACCAAAAGAGAGCCAAAAAAGGAAAAAGCCTCTCCCGAAGGCAAAAAGCCAAGAAAATGGCAAGGCAGAAACCACAAAGCAAAAGAGCAGGAGCTGCCTGCTGGAGAAGACTTTACAAGAGTCTTCAGGGCCGCCCTGACCCAACTTCCCAACCGCAGGGCCTTAAATAGACTGTAAGCATTTGAGGCACAGGTAGATATGGAATATGGTAACATTTTGGGTTACCCATGACAGAGTTTCAAAGTTGTGTACTTAAACTGTCAGAGAAACAGAGATCAACACTAGGCATGATTCATTACTGTGCTATTGATGAGTAATGGCTTTTCTTTAGGAAATCAGCTCTAATCAGTATCCTCAGGAGTCAGGTAGATTAACACAGGCACTACACGTTGTCAGTTCAACAATCAAGAGCCATTAAGAGTGCCTCTCTTCCACTTTTAGTGCTGTCAGTAGTCATCCTCACCTGCTACTACTTCGACATCAGGGAGAAGTGAAGTTTTTAACCTGCTGTGCTCTCTTAACAGAAGTCAAGGCTGATGTGTTAGATGAACATTCACATATACTCAAGAATTAGGCAGGCTTCTAAGACAGACTTCAGTTGATGTATTTATTTCCTCACATGTGTATGCTCCCTGAAAACTTGAGTGGGTCAGCTGTACAGCATTGCTTGGGCTGCAGATTCAGTGATTCTCTCCAGCTTGTCTTAGAAGTTCCAGAATCCTATTGAGTCTACCCATATTAGGGTATCCTAGATACAAGTTTTGTAATTGAAGAAAAACTGGACAAGAATGCAACAGGTCTTGTGATGGCAGTCTGTAGATGTATTCCTTTCATCAGATGAGCAGTAGCATTTACACCAACTCTAGGTTTCAGGCAGAAATTCCTGAGGCAGAGAGGGCAAGACTGACGCATATTACTGTGACACACATAATCAAGACAATGTCCCTGTCAGAAGAAAATGAGCACAAGGAAGGTAAAATTGTGAAAAAACATCTGAGGTGACATTATATTCCAACAGCATTCAGAATGATAGAGGTTAGAAAGCAAACTGCGAATATTTGTGAAGCTTGTTTATCAGTTTAGTGTTGTCTGAGATTTTTTGACTCACTCCCCTCTTTTAGCATTTATCCCCTCCTTCTTGACTCACAGGAGCACATCCTACTGTCTCCCACCCACATATCAGCTGTGGCAACTGAATAGACAGTTGCCACAACATGGAGCCCCATGTCTGCCTGTAGCAGCAGAAAGTAACACTTAGGTTGTCATTTGGGATGCCAGCATTCCATCCTGCATTGTACGATTTCTTCTTTCACAAAAACATCAAGGGGAATAACAAGCTTCAGTCCTCTCAGACACCACATCTTCGAATGACTGTAGAATATGACTTCTGAAATGGTTCACAAAAGAGTTTCTTTTTATGACTACTAACTTCGCTTTATTATTCACTTCAGTCATGACATACAGTTGTGATAGGAAGTATCAATGACCTGCTCTACAGGCAGGAAGAACACTTCTCCTCCAGTGCTAGTAGTTATTACTGCTGGAGGATAACCAGCTGCTGTACAGGCAGTATTTCTGGCATCCAAGGACAGAAAGGATGTCAAATAAGAAGGCTAGCCTGCCACTCTTTTATCAAGGAACATTAATTTGGCTTTTTTTTTTGGTCCACAAGAATCCTTGTTAATAAGCCTTTACCACAATGCTAGGAATTTGTTTTCAGCTGACCCTGCAAAGTGGTACTAGCAATCCTGTATAATACAATCTTCTGTGCATTCCCTGTGGGCCTTCCCCTAACAAGAAAGGCAGAGGTCTCACAGAGTTTGGAATACTGCTTATAGCTTTTCTGTGACCCTTGGGTCACTGGTTGAAACTTGAAGAGATGGCCAAACTTCACAAGTGGTTGTTAGCTTACCAGCTTACTGCAGTTCCAGTAGTAAGAAGAAAAAAGATATTCATCATTACTGTTCCCAAGCAAGAGCATTATTTTATAATGTAGCTTGCCAGTAGGAAGTGCTTTCCAGTTTTGGAATCTGGAATAAATTCTAATTAATTATGCCTTCCAAAATCAGGTTAAGAAGAAACTAGATCACACCAGTGATTTTTTTTTTTTTTCCCCTTGGAGGCAGGACTTTCTCAATCAAGTCCATGAAAATACGACTGTGTCAAGGGAAGTCTAAACATCACAAAGTCTTACCCCATAGCTTGTTAGTTATGGCTTTGTCCATACAACATTAGACTTGAAATATCCGCTCTACAGCTACTGTGTCTGGTGCAGAACTTTGATGCAAAATGGAGGAAGGACAGTACAGAAAGATCTCCCTCGTCACAAAACAGTGCATTCATGAATTATATTAGTAATTACATTAGCCAGTGACAGCTTTTTTTTCTGTGAAGTACGCAGTTTTGTATGATTTTCAAACTGTTGCTGTCTTTAATGGTAGCTATTTTTAAATCTGACATTCCTGGTATCCAATACTTTTGAATGCTTACAAAAACTTCTCTATGCAAAGTGGATAAGCAAGGGCAGGTATCATGTGAGAGACTCTCACGGTTTAGGGGTAAAGTGAACTTGTTTTGCATTCTTTGCCTCTGAGTCAAACAAGCTGTTTGTGTTTAATATCTCTGCAGATGTGCAGTAGAAATATTATCTTGAAAATTTTATTTAAATTTTGGACGTCCTGGAGGGAATGTAGGAAAAATAATGTCCAGCTTTTTCTAACTATTCACAAAAATACTGGATGTAGAGGGGAAAGAAGGTAAAACATCATAAAACATAGAAAGAATTATAATTGCTTATAATAAATAAAAATATTTCTTTATAAACTGAGAAAGGAAAGCAGAAAGTAATCTTTTCATGATAAAAGTTTTGGCAACATGTTTTCATACTTTTGCTGGTTACTGTTGGTTTATGACATCTCTGAATTAGAGGATGTACTGTGTACATGGATCCTACCTAAAATGACAAAAGATCCCACTTACAAACATATACCCACTCATTGTGATTCCATTTTAATTTAATCTAATTTAATTTAATTTAAATGTAGACTGAAAATATATTATTTTCCTATATCACCAGGACTCAGTGAAGAGAGGAAATAGGTGAACATGAAACTGCACACTTGTTGACTAATTCGCGTTTTAAAATAATCAGCATACCTCTGTAATGATAAAATTTTCCATATACTAAACTGTGTATGTATCTAATGATTTTTATATTATTGTGTGTGTCAGCAGAGGGGATGAGACTTGAAAAAGGTCTTTAGGCAGTAAGAAAGTAAGCCTTACTAAGGGATTATCAAAACTGGTCAAACTCAAAGGATAAAAATGAGGTTTTGAGTACACTAAATTTATCACAGAGAAGAAGAATAGATCTGATTTACTAAAAAAACAAAGCAAGCAAGCAACCAACCAACCAACCAACCAAAAAACTCCAAACAAATGAAACCAAAAAACCTGAAACACACAACACTCCAAAAACCCCCTCCCAGAAAAGTCTTAATTTAAAAGCAAATCCGGAGTAACCTCCAGAGTTAAAAAAACAGAGTAACCAGGTGTCCTTCCAGGCTAAGTACTGGTTTGAGGGAAGGGACAGGGAGGGGAGGAATTCATGTCGTATAAAATAATACAGGGGGCCTCTGGAAGAATGAATGAGATTATACACAGTCTATAACTTGTACAGTGGGGTGCTTTTTTGCTTTTGTTTTTTGGTGTGGGCTTTCTAGTGGGTTTGTTTTTGGTTTGTTTTTTTCTTCCCTTTACTTGAAGGCGTAATCTGGGAGGCAGCACAATGCAAAATCTTCAACTAAATCTAAATAGTTACCTTATAGATTACTATGTTGCAAGAACTCTGACCTTGTTTGAAGCTGGCGCTATCTGTGCGTGCATAAATTGTGGCATCTGCTAGGAGAATTATCTCTCTCTCTCTGTCCCACATATGATGCTATGCAGAATTTCATTTTTCCGTGTCCTTGTGAAACCACTGACAAAGGCCATCAATATCTTGTAGGACATTCACAGCTGCCTGAGAACCTCTTTCCTCCTAGCTCCTCTACAGTGTCAAGATTATTTAGCATTCTTTAGTCTCTCTTAAAGCACACTGAAAAACAGAGTAGAAAATTGTGCTTTTCTGTTCATCAGATTTTAGTGTTGTGCTGGGGTTTCAAGGATAAATAAATTATATACTCAATCCCTGTCACATGGAAGCTGAGGTGCCATTGAACTAATGGGCATCTTCAGAAAATGACTGTCAATTAAATATGTTATTTTAGACAGTAATAGAAGTAATTATCTTTTCTGCCTGGAGAGAAAGAATTAGCACTGAGAGGCCATGATGGGTCCATAGAATCAGTCAATAAAGGAAATATTTTATAGTTACTTGAGCTGATTACAAAAGATGGTGTTATAGCAAATGTTGTGTGGCAGCATGTAGCACAAAATAAGCACAATAGCATCAACAGGTTGAATGTCATTCAGAATAAACAGGATGCTGGCAACTATAATTAAATTAATGGCATTTAGGGGAATAGTACGAACAACTACTGTAAGATCGGGTTTCCTGTATAACAAAGGAGGCTATCATTTATAAAGTAACTTGACCTAGGACATGTTTCAGTGTCCTTAGAAAATAGCCTTGAAAGGTAAGATTAAGCAAGAATTTGGATACAAGGAGTTTCATACTCATCGGCCATCCTTATCGTAAAGTACCTTATCCCAATCAGAGCCAGCACACAAACTATTCATCTATTCCAGTTGTAGCAATTTAGTATGTGTTTTAATTAACATTCAGGTTCATATAAGCATAAACAATTCAGTAAGCAAGATACAAGTCAATGAGCATACTTAACTGCCACTAATTTTTGGTGGGTGTTTGTGGAAGATAATACAGTCATTTAATTCCTGACTGAATAAAGTAGTTAGGGAGCCTGAAAAGCACAGCCACGCCATCTGTTTAACCACAAAAATATTTGCCCCACCAAACAGGATAACTAGCCCTTCATTTTGCCAGTTTCATAAACTGACTACCTCAATTAGTTAGAAGTAAATAGGCTTGTAATAGGGAAAGAAAGGGGAAAACAAAATGACAAAGCATGACAGCAGTTTCTAAGTGATATCAAAGCAGAAAGAACAAATGCAGATGAGCAGAATGGGCCCTCCTGGGGAAATGGAGCCTGAGAACCATGAACTCCAGGATGAAGGAAAGTGGCTATGCCAGTAAGGAGAGAGATCGTGCAACTGATGGTGGTGAAAGTCAAAAAATGCATGTTTTTTTCTCTTTCACATTTTCACTTTATCTTCCTCAGTTTTTGTGGTTTGGTTTGGTTTGGTTTGGTTTGGTTTGGTTTGGTTTGGTTTGGTTTGGTTTGGTTTGGTTTGGTTTGGTTTGGTTCGGATCGGTTCGGTTCAGTTCGGTTCGGTTCGGTTCAGTTCCGTTTGGGGTGGGCATTGGAAGGGGGTTTTTCGGATTTTTTTTGTTTGCTTTCAATTTCAGTTTTCATGAATTTGCTGTTATGCGTGCATTTTACCTCAGCCAACTCAAAGAGCTCATTTAGGAGCTGGTATAGTCAGTCAGAATTGGCTATAACCACAGAGATGTGGTTACCATTGAAACCCAGGAAACTCAGCCTGCTTGCAGCCTTCTGATAAATAAGAAAGGTGATTCCAATCCTCTGAAATCTTGAGGGAGTTTGTGACATGTAGAAATTCATGTAATAAAATTAAAACTGCAAGTATAGCCTTCTGTGTAGAAAGGGCTCCCTTTCAAGCTAGTAGTAAGATTGCCTGGCTTACATGGGCACCTTAGTTAGGTTTCATGGAAGTTGTTCCTGTTGACCTGCTAACGGGGAAGAGTGAGTGAGGTGGATCTGTATGTGGAGGTCCTATGAAAAGTAGTTCAGCAGCACTCTTTGGATACCCACTCACTTTTGGGGTAATGAGCAGAAGGGTGCTTTGAGGCTGCAGCAAAGGCATGGGAAGATCAGAGTACGGTACAGGTGATGTTAGATAGAAGCATCAAAAGGTTTTTGAATAAAGACTGGTTTTATTTTCTTTCTTTCCTCTCAGTGTTGGTAACAGAGGCAGTCAATAAACATGGCAGTTGGTGAAACACTTCATTGATCCTGCTTTGAGACCTTCCAAATAAACAGGGAAAGTCCTTGAAGACTCTTGAGGCACTCCTGGGAATTATTTGAGTAACTTCAGAGCAGACGCTGCTTCCAAAAGAGGTGAGAAGTACTGAAGAACTTTACTTCGAGCAAGCTTTTCTTCCATATGAACACCAATGTCAACCTATAGTGTATCAAAAATGACTAGAGAGCTCTGATGGTGGCATTTAGGGAAATGGGGCCCCAAGTGGTGTCTTCCTCTGGTGAGGGGAAAGGGTCTAAGGAGAAATGCACTGGTACTGTGTATGAACAATTGTTTGCAGAGCTAGTGTCAGCAACAAGACTTTAGTTTCTATGACCACAGGTACCTCTTCAAGGGTCAACATCCACTCGGGAGAGATGGGATACACCTCACTAAGCAGGATGAAGGTATCTTTGCCAGTAAGACTGAACTAGTAAAAAAGGCTTTAAATTAGGATACCCAGCACAAGAAGGACATTGAGCTGTTGAAGCAAGTCTATAGAAGGCCACCAAGATGGTCAGACATATGGAGCACCTATCCTGTGAGGAAAGGCTGAGAGAATTGGGATTGATCAGGGTGGAAAAGAGAAGGCTTTAGGGTGACCTAATTGCATCCTGCCAGTACCTGAAGGAAACCTACAAGAAAGGAGAGAAGGAGACTTTTCACAAGAGCATGTAAAAACCTAGTAAAAGGACAGGGGGGGATGGTTTCAAACTGAAAGAGAGTGGGTTTAGATTAGATACTAAGAAAAAACCTCTTTACTCTGAGGGTGGTGAGGATCTGGAGCAGGTTTCCTGAGTTAAGTTCTGGGTGCCCTATCCCTGAAAGTGTTTAAAGACAGGTTGGCTGGAGCACTGAGCAGACTGGTCTGGTGAAATGTATCCCTATCCATGGAAAGAGTGTTGGAATTTGATCTCTTTATGGTCCTTTCCAATCCAAGCTATTCTGTGATTCTGCCTGGGGAGATAGATAATAAGCCCAATGAGAATTTATGGGTAAGGCTTAAAGAGCAGCTCAGTAAGGGTGACATAATGGATGTCGGCCACTTGATCATGAAAAACAAGTAGATGAGTCTAGAAATTACTTCAAATTCACGGGCCATGCTTCCCATGAGTAAATTCAACTACACTGATATCATCTGGAGAAACACCACAGCAGAAAGAAAAGCACTCCAGGACGCCCCCGAAGAGCATCAATGGCAGTTACCTAAAAGGTAGAGGAGCTAATGAGAAGAGCTGCTGTGTTGGACCTTGCACTCACAAACAAGAAATGACTCGCTGCAGGTGTGAAGGTCAAAGGCAGCCTTAACTGCAGTGACCGTAAAGTGGTGAAATTGAGGATCCTGAGAGGAGGGAGCAAGGCAGAAAAAAGAGCACAGGTCTGGACTTCATCAGTGTAGCTTTTGACATCTTCAAGGACTAGATTGGAAGAACCCTGTGGAAAATGGCTATGGAGAAGAGTCCAGGAGAGCTCATTGATTTTTCAAGTATCACTTACTTCAGGCTCAGGAATGGCTAACCCCTATATGTGGGAAATAAGGCAAAGACGACAGAAGGATGCATGGATGGACAAGTTGCTTCAAAGAAAACATATAAAGAAAGGGAAGTGACCTGGGAGGAATAGAAAGAGACATTATCTGAGTGCAGAAGTGTGTGGGTTTAGAACAGATAAAGCCTGCCTGGAATAAAACCTGGTGAGGAGCATAAAGAAAAACAAGAAAGATTTCTACAGGTATATCAGCTGCAAATGGTCTTCACAGGAACATCCACCGATGAACACGGAAGAGATCTGGGCATAAAGGATGGATAAAAAGCCAAGATACTTGGTGCCTTCTTCAGCTCAGTCTTTACTGGTGTGACCAGCCTCCAAAAATTTCCAGGCCCCTGATACAATGGGAAAGCTTGGCATATTTGTAAGTTTTCCTCAGTTGGAGAAAGATCAGACTAGTGAACATTTAAACAAGCTGATTTCACACAAGTCCATGTGTCTTAATGACATGTACATACTCTGACGGGAGTATTTTATATTGCTGGACCATGTAATTGTGGGAATCACACTGAATCATCTTTGAGAGACTGTGGAGATCAGGAAAGGTTTCCAAGAAATGGAAGAAATCAAATGTCACCCTTTCCTTCAAGATGCAGGATCCAGATCAGTAGTTTAAATTTGGCAGGTACTGCATTGCCACACAGTAGTTTAATTTGTTCTACCATATCAGGTCTTGATGTCTGTTGTCTCCCTCTACTCTAAGACAAATGTTCAATGGTAAGACTGCACATACAGCCTTTTGGTTGTATTTGCCAGCCCTTTTGCTTAGATCACAGGTCTGAAAGATTCCTTGGTCTACTGGACTCCATTTTGTATATTATTTTTAATTTGGACTAATTAAATATATGTTATTTCCCTGTGCTTATAAACATCCTTGAGGTGACAGAAACAGACATCTTTATGCAAACTTTTTAAAACCTCTGCAGTTAGTATTTTTCCATAGAAATCTCCTCACCATCAACTTGCTCTATTCCTTTAAGGGTCTGTGCAACAAAGTCCCGTATTTCCCGGTAGGCAAAACCACAGTTTTCCAAGTATTAGCAGGGAACAAAAACTTTCCAATTATTAATAAATCTATGACATGGAATGTCATGTTTTAAGATTGATAGTAACTCTTTTGATGAGAATGGGAACCATTTTATTGACTTCAGCTGACATTAGTTTAGGTCCATGGCCCATCCACTTCCATTGGTCCTTCAAATGCTGTGTTTTCTAATACGGTGTGGGGCTTAGTTCAAAGGCTTTTAAAGCATGCTTTGACAATCAAATGTTGCTTTTATTTATCCTTAAGTTTCCAGAGGACTACATTTTTGTAATCATTCTTATTTCTGGGTCACACAGTCATAGCAACTTTAACACTGGCAAATCGACCTCTCTTTTCAATTCAGCACAATAATTGAAGCTTTATCTCTTAATGTAAAGAGCTAGGTGTCATCCATGAGTTCATGTGGTGGTGATTATGAACAACACCATCAGGAGAAAAAGGGTCACAGAGGACACAAGGGACATTTTTCCTTATTTATTTCTTTACATCCATGAGACACAAATCAGTCAGTACTGTATAAGTAAGAAAAATCTGCATATTTCCTTGACCTAATAAATTGTCTTCTGAAGAACTAAATCTAAGATATGCAGTGGACCTGATCTGATACTTATTGGACTTACTGGACTGATCTGGACCTATTTTTGGTCATATGAACAAAAACCACAAGGTTCTACTCTGACGCCTTGGACATAAAAGCAACCCTTAAAAGTATTTTCCTGGTTTATTTTTTGGAAGATTAATGTGTCTTGCAGGTTTAGGGTATGACTTGCAGGTTGGAAGGCATGGTGGCATGGAAGCTACCAGTAAAAGTCTGGAATTTCATCAGATCTTTTATTAATAATATATATTGGAAAGCAGTTTATTCTGGCTGTGGATTGTAATTTCTTGTCTGAGTGGGTTTGAATCTACATCTATTTAAAGTCCCACTAGAGAGCAGCTAGAACTGTCTGGTACCTCTCCTATGAGTAGTTTTGAGGGGTTTTTTACTGTCTTGTTCTTCACTACAGAAGAGTTTGTTTGTGTTTCTGAAGTGTCTTGAAGTTAGTGTCAGCAATATAAAATACTGAAGAAAAAAGAGCTTGAGATAAATTTGAAAATAGGTATTGCTTTTACTAAAGTAGGAATTCTAGCACCAGAAGTAGCAGAGATGAGATAGACTTCAGTAAAGGAGATCCAGTGGAGAAATAGGTCTTGACGCAACCCAAGTTCATATTTTTCAGAGAAAATAGCATTATTCCCAGCTTACAGGCAATATTTATAGACCGTAGCTGATACTAAAAACTGAATATAAGCAGCTGAAAGGCATGGCTGGAAAGAAGATAGGTTACTTGTCATGACTACAACCCATCTGCAGGACAGAATTGTCTCTTTCTAGGAGAAGCTGTCGCTGAGAAGCAGTGTTGGAAGTGTAAAGGTACTGGGTGCAAGTGTTTATTGTGAGTTCAGCTGATGTTTCTCTGAGGATAATCATGTAACGATTGTGTTCAGAACACAACTGAACACATTCTGTTTTCATGTATACCCGAAAATCAGACCTGCCACTAAAGTTCTCCACTTCCAATGCCCCCTGATTTTGTTTGTATGAGGGAAGACGGAAGACCAGAGCCCGTGCATTGTCTATTTGTAATCCATAAGCATGGAAAGCCCTTCGCTACTATTTAGGGGTAAGGCATGGGCTAGAGCCTACTGTTTTCTTCTTTTCTTCCTTCAGAAGCTGACACAAGTGACAAGGTAGGAATACAGGAAAGAGAAGAAAGGCCTCCCCCTTCTCACTCCAAAATCTCTCTCTGTTCATGCATGGCATCACAGTGTGTACTTAATTTACCCCTTGAACTGAGGCTAGGACACTAGGCAGAGGCATGTCATTTTCCAACTTAGTCTCCTTAGGCAAAATCCATGGTTCAAATTTAAAACTGTTTTTTCCCTTCATATTATGTATGTAGCCCCTTCTTTTCTTCCTTCTTTTGAATCCTTTTCCAAATGTCATTGAAACTCATCAAAAGATTGCAGAATTCAAAGGAGCAGAGTTAATGAAAACAAGTGAATGAGAAATATTCCCTTGGTTAAGGCAATAGCATGCACTGAAGCATCATGAAGAAAGAGAATAGCCACATAAGGCAGAGAATCTATTGATAATCTAACTTAAAGAAAAAAAGTCCGTCAGCTGTGACATACTATCAGACATCAGAGAGTGTGTCCACTGTCTAAGAAGCAAAGTTTCTTTAATTCCTCCACATATAGAACTACTAGTTTCCCTAACATAAAATCTGAGCCCTTTCAACCTCAATTCCAACTGCTATGTTCAGAAATATTGTGACTTCAAAAAAACCCCAAAATGCAAAAAAAAAAAAAGAAAAAAACCACAAAAACCTCTCTTCCTTGCAGCTCCCTTAGGTCATAATTGTGATCAAAAAGCACCCAGACCTGCCACCTTTAGTTCCACAGGCATGAAAGTAAATGAAGCAGCAGGACTTAGGTTTCATGAAAAGTGTGAGAGGGGAAAATAATACCCTTGTGCTGATAGCAGTATATTGGAACTGAAAAATCTGTAGTCACCTGTAAAACACTGTCATGTCAATTACAGTTTGAAAACGATCTTTCTTGGCTGAGAAATGCAGAAACCTGCATAATCAATGCTACATTACATGTGCTTTTTAGGAATGTCCTTAAAGAATTCAGAGGAGATGGTTCTTTCAAGTCTACATATGTGATTGTGTTTAGGAAAGATGACTAATTCCTCAGAGCTGCCATCTTGAATTTTCTGGAGAGAGGAATGAAGGACTCCACTTCCTCACCATCCAGAACAACTTTAACAGCCTGAGCTATGTCCGCAAAACACTGTTATTGCTTACTTGTAGCACCACAGAATTTCCACACCTAGGAACTTTATCCCTGAGTTTATACATCATCCTGAGGGCTTGAGATATGCAAGTGTCATTCCTGTTTCCAAGAATACTAAAAAGAAGGATCCATGGAACTACAGGGCAGTATGGAAGGCGATGTGACGAATAATCCCAGTGGGCACCGCATTGACCACGGTCAAACATTGGGACCTTCCCAAAAAGAAGGCCTTCAGTCCTGTGGGCTTCATTAGGAAGACCACTGTCTGCAGATCAAAGGACTTGATTCCTGTTGTCTGCTACATCTCTGACACATTCATGTGCTGTATTGTGGCAGTGGCCCAGCCCGCAACACTGTATTAAGATCTGGGCTTCCCAGAGACAAATGGACATACTGAAGTGTGACCAGCAGAGGATCACAAAGATGCTGAAGGGACTGGATCATTTGTCACATGATGTAGGGGGTAAGAGCACTGGGAGAGTTAATCTGGAGAAGAATGGGCTCAGAGAGATCTTAAAAATATTGTATTGGGCAAACCGGACTCTTTTCAGTGGTGTCTAGTGACATGAGGAGAGCACAAACCGAAAAAAATTTCCAGAATTACAGTTAAACATAAAAAAACCCCTTTTTGTACTGTGATGGCAGAGTCAAACTTGGGCAAAGGTTTCCCAGAGCTGAGGAACCCCCATCCTTGGATGCATTCAAACTTGCCTGAACATGTCCCTCCCCGGGCTACCTGATGTAGCTGACCTGGCTCTGAGAAGGAGTAGGAGCGGGCTGTCTCCTGGGGTAAGATGCACTGTGGTGCTGTAAATCTGGGATGCATGTGTGTGTCCTCATGTGTGTTTCTATGTGTACACATAGAATTGCAGCCTTATAGGAAAAGTCAATAGTTGTGAAGGGCAAAATAGGTTCTGGCTGAAGTGCTCTATATCAAACCTGCCCTGGGACCGGCAATGAAGTAAGCAGGAACTTTTAAGTTTATTTGAAAGGAATTAGAAAAGAAAAGCGCTGAAATATAAAAGGTTAAGGGCAGCTGCCTTTGAAGAGTTTAGTGCACTGCCTGCTGGTGCGGTTTAAGCAAATCAGAAGCAAAGGTGTTTCCTTATCTGGAATGTTAATGAGGGAGAAGCTGAGCGCTTTGCTAAGCAGAATTGTGGCCTGCATGATAATTTGTTGGTCTCTGACAGCATTATGCTGCTTCAAAAGATGCTGTGACATCCTCAAATTTAAAATTATGGGAGGATGACAATTCAGTCACAGAGGAAGCCAGTGGGCTTTCAACTAACTTCAAATATTTATGAGACAATGTGAGCTTTAATTCTTCAGTCATCATAAATATAGTTTTTTGGGGGGGTTTTTAGGAAAATGGGATCATAAGTTGTCAGCAATACAAGAGTATACAAGAGTATACAAGAGTTAAATGAGTGAAAGATAGGTATTATGGCTGCTTGGAACAGTTTATTAAAAAAACATGTAATTTTTTTCTTATGAAGATATCAAGCAGACTACACAAAAAAAATTTAAAAATTCTAAGTCTACTACTATGCCTGGTTTTCCTGCAACACAGTTACTTCTAGAACAGTTGTCAAAGAGAAACAAAGTTCCTATAGGTCTAACAGAAATTTCATTTGAAATCTTCTTTATCATCCGTAGCCTTTAGTTTACAAGCAGCTAAGGTGCCCACTATGACTGCTAGAGCTAAGGCACCAGATAAATAAATAAAAAATAGTTTCATAGATCCCAACAAATAGCACACTTGGCCCACGGATCATAGTCGGCTTTGGACTTTGAAGGGAAACTAGGAAAATGTGATAGGTGCTTTTATCTTCAAATATTTTGATCCCTTATTTGGAAGATCTTGATTTCAGGAGGTGTTAGATTTTAATTATACTGGAGAATTTGTGCTTCTTGCCCCCCTCACCTGAAAGCCATGGCATGAGAGAGAAATCTACTTGGCACATTTGGGTGAAACCCACACTGAAAAAAGAGTTGTCTCTACTCTAGAATTGACTTTGCTGCTAGAAAATAATGTGGGCAAGGAGACCACGGAGCAGACAGATGTTGTTTTCCTAAAAGTGTTAAAGGTCATTTAAGATAAACAAGTTGATGTCAGTGACACACTAAGACAATTAAAGTCAGATGGAGTGGCCACCGAGCACTTTGTTAGATTCAGAGTTTAATCTGTAAATCTAGAAAGTAACACTGTAGAGTTCTCCCAAAATGATCATGAACAGCCATTAACGCATCACTAAATATAAGCATAAGAAGATTAGTCTGGTTTTGAATATTCTAATCTTTCCAAATCCACACTGCAAACAAAAAGCAGGAATGGGACTTTTCATTTTGTTTGTGTAACAGCAAAATTAAAGTGCATGTATGCGGAACTTCTGCTTGGATAGATCTCCTTATAAAGGGGAGCGTGCAGTGCCAAATTTGTGCACTGCACTAAAAGATTTTTTTGGGGGTGGCTTAAATTAAAAACATTATAAAACAGTATAAAATGAACATAATGGAAATGAAATTATGTTGACAAGCTTTCTCCCCTTTTCACATCACTGTTATCCAGGACAAATGTGACATCTTATATGAATGACTTGTCTAATAGGTATTATCAGTATTATCAGTACTTCTAGCAACAGTGAAAAAATATTAAAACTGCTTAAAAAAATTAATTAAAGTCTTGCTGCTAGCTCAGAGGACTTTATATAAGCATTACAGCTACAGTGTACACTGTGAAAGGGGCTTACAGTTTTTAAAGAATAAGGTCACCCCACAAAGACTTATCTCTACAAAGAGACAGTTTCATGGGGACAGTCAGGAAATACGAAAGCTATCCTAGTTTATCCTAGCACATCCTGTATATTCTCTATGAACAGACATATCTTTCATGCACTGCCTCTTACCAAAGTATGAAGTATATTGATTGACGGTAAGATACATTAGTAGTATCTTCACCTACTGTGGTATCATGTTAAGCTGAATTCTGATTGATATATTGGGCATATATGATGCCTTCTGACTGCATTTGTCTTTTGATGTCCATCAGTTCAGGTTAGTGGTGATTTCTTGATGACTGATTTGTTGTAGTTTTGAAGTCTCATGTGTTTGGAATATTTGGAGGTCTTTCATGGAAGATGTCTTGAAATAGGTCCAATCATGAGTAATTGATGTAAACTATTAAGCTGTTTTCTTTTTCTTCACAAGCATTATCCTTTAAAATTTAGTGGAATGATCAATCATCATTACTGAAAATGGTATACACCTTCTGTTAAGACATGCATATTCTGATTTGAGGTACAGTTTACGATCATCGGACTTTTTAAAACTGTTTGAGTCTATATTATAGATAATCAGTGCTCTGCTGAAACAGTAAAACAGGAAACACTTCTCATCTCTTTTGCTTAATATTTTCACACTATTATTTCAGTTCCTCCCAGGTGCTATTTGTAGCATAGTAATTTATCTTCTTACATATCTGCACCTTATTTCTTTGTTAACAAAACTGATGAGACTCAAGCGTGCTTTTCCAGTCTAGATAGCTTTCTCATACATTTACAGGAAGTTTATGAATGTGTACATTCATATTTATAAATTGGTAGGTGTGCCTAGTTTTATTTATGAAAAGTAATGCATATGATGTGCTTACAAATGAAAGAAAGTTACTGATGAAATCCCTTTTCACTTAAAATTGACTGTTTCACTGAAGCTTTCATTGTGAAGGTTTCCATGGCCTTAATCATGGTGTATCCGGAACATACTCCATAACTGTGAAAATAGAGTAAAAGATGGAGAAATAAAGTAAAATACAGGAAAGAAATAGAGCAAAGTAAAATGAGAGGGAGGGAGAGAGGAAGGCAGGGAGGAAGGTAGGAAGGCAGGCAGGAAGGCATCCAGGAAGGCAGGAAAGAAGGAAGGGCAAGAAAGAGAAGGAAAAATAAGGAGAAAGAAAGAGAAAGAGAGAAAGAAAGAGAGAGAAAGAGAAAGAGAAAGAGAAAGAGAAAGAGAAAGAGAAAGAGAAAGAGAAAGAGAAAGAGAAAGAGAAAGAGAAAGAGAAAAAGAGAAAAAGAGAAAAAGAGAAAGAGAAAGAGAGAGAGAAAAATCCAGACAAGCAAAAAGAAAAAGAGAACTGAAGGAAATGCAAGAGAGCAACTGGAATTTACTGAACTCTATGCAGGGGCAGACAAAAGAGTTGAGAGCTTATGGGTAAGAATTGAGGGACAGAATAATATGGGTGACTGTTGTGGCTGTTTACTACAGGCCACCTGCAGTAAGGAGGAGGAATTTTACGAGGTTTTCTGTAAGCTGAAAGTAGCCTCAGTCACAGGCCCTGTTTCTCGTGGGGGACTTCAACTTCTGTGACATTTGTTGGAGGGACAACCCAGCTTGGCACACAAAGTCCAGGAAGTTCCCACAGACCTCTGACGACAACTTTTAGATAGAAGCGGTGGGAAAGCCAACAAGAAAAGGTGTACCTTGTACTAACAAACCAGGAAGGACTGGTTGAAGATATGAAGTTTGGGGGCAGCCTTCACTGTAGTGACCATGAGATGGTGGAATTCAGGATCCTGCATGGAGACAAAAAAGCAGCAAGCAGGACTAGAACCCTAAACATCTGGAGAGCCAACTTTGACCTCTTCAAAGACCTACATAGAGGAATCCCATGGGATGGGGATGTAGAAGAGAAAGGGGTCCAAGACAACTGGTCAATATTCAAGCATCACTTCCTCCAAGCTCAAGACCAATGTATCCCCATGAGCAAGAAATCAGGTAAAAGGGCCAGGAGACCTGCAAGGGTGAGAAGGGAGTTCTATTAAATCTCAAGCACAAGAAAGAAATTTTTGGGATGTGGAAAAAGGGACAGGCTACACGGGAGGACTGTAGGAACA
Source organism: Falcunculus frontatus (assembly GCA_013398115.1). Classification (NCBI taxonomy): domain Eukaryota; kingdom Metazoa; phylum Chordata; class Aves; order Passeriformes; genus Falcunculus; species Falcunculus frontatus. The sequence goes on along the minus strand of VZRV01004134.1, from coordinate 149,641 downwards.
TCCTCAGAGTGTACAGGGATTCAGTAGGGAAGGCCGAGGCCGACTCGGAATTGAGTCTGGCAAGGAATATCAAGGATGACAAGTGGGGCTTCTACAAGCACATTAGCAGCAAACGGAAGAATAGGGAAAATGTGGGGCCACTGCTGAATCTGTGGGGGTCCTGGGGATGGAAGACATAGAGAAGACAGAATTACTGAGTGCCTTCTTTGCCTCAGTCTTTAGTGTTGAGGCTGGCCCTCATGAATCCCAACCAAGAGAATGAAGAGAATAAGGAGAAAGGAAGGCTTCCCCTTAGTCACAAAGTTGGGTTAGAGATTGGCTAGACAGACTTAACACCCTTAAATCCATGAGCCATGATGCTGAGCATGCTAAAGGAGCTGGCAGATGTTGTTGCTAAGCCACTGTCCATCATCTTTGAAAAATAATGGCAAACAGGAGAGTGCCTGGTGACTGGAGGAAAGCCAGTGTTATGCCCAGTCTTCAAAGAGGGAAAGAAGGAGGACCCTATGAATAGACTTTAGACTTGCACTTCTGTCTACATTGGGGTAAAATGTGAGCTGATCTTCCCGTGAGTTTGCTTGTTTGTTTGGGTTTTGTTGTTTGTTTGATGTATTATCATCTCCTGGCTCAAGCACTTTAAAAGACTTCCTCTAAAAGGCATAAAAGCATTCTCATGACAAGGCTGAGTACAACTGAACAGTTCCAATACTGAATATGATTTAGTAGGTATAGTGCCTTAATTTCATTTGCAACTCCTTGGGATAATGTGAAAATTCTTAGGGAATATCCAGTCTGCTTTGTTGCTCATTTAGAGCTGATGTTCTAAGGGCAGAGATTTGTAATCAGCGAAGATTTTTCAGATCATAGAAACTACACACATATTAGAAGAGAACAGCTCACATGAGAAAAATGAATTAGTGCCTACTCACTCATGCTTGTGACAAAGAGCCAGAACTGACTAGTATCATTGGGACACACACAGGTCAAGTGTGAAATCAGTGATAAGAAAAGAATACCTTTTTTTTTTCCCAATCAGTGTACAAAGAGATATTGAAAATGGTCAGGATAATGTTGTTATGAAAAGAAAAAAAATCCTGTGGGGAAAGACTGTTCAAGTATTTTTCATTTGTTTCAACTTAAGCATTTATACCTTCAACCACCTATGCTGTCATTTTCACTAATTGTTTCAACTGGATATCAGTCAGCTAATCTCTGTGTTATACAGAATCTGTTGAGCAGATTTGCAGTATTATTAACCCAATTTTCAGAAGAAGCTTACCATTTTTCTTGTTGCACTGAGAACAATAGCAAAATATAGAATTCTTTGGCCTAAGGAAAAAAAAATCAAAATGCTTTCTTTGGAGGAAGGGAATAAAAAAACCTGGGTACTTTTTGGGGTTCTGAGTCAAACAGCAGTTTAGGATTTGAGGAACAATAAATATCTATTGGCTGCAGACATATAAGAAGACAGGGCACAACATATAAGTGCCAGGTTAGAAGAAGTCACTTAACAGACAAGTTCTGTAGCATTGAATGTTTATCTCAATAAAGAACCTGACTCCTAATTTCAAACGTGGAGTTCATGGAGTTAAAACACGAGTCATGTGAGCGAGGCATTTTGTTTGAGTTTGTAGCATTTCTAAGTGTACATCAGAATGATAAACAAAAGGCTGGAATTCAGACTTGGTATTTACAGAAGATGATAATATTTTCTAGCAAGCATTACAAATAGATCAGAAAGTAATTTACTCATGCAAAACTCACTGAACCATGTTTATTCCTAGGAGAGGGTTAATCAAGCATTTGTATGCATGTACTGTACAGCTGCCCTTTCTTTTATATTTTTCTTCTCTCTCTCCTTATGTCTCCTTTTCTAAAAAGAGAAAATCTACGCTGTTGATGAACCTACCATTTATGAACTCCTAAACTGAAAGAGAGCCAGGAAAAGTCTATATATGTATATGCATATATTAGTGAAGAATGCCAGGCATCAGATAACCAAAAACAGGACAAAAGACTAAGGCCTAAATTCAGTATGGCAGGCATGAGCAGCTGCAGCACTGAGAGACCCTGTGTGTCTGAGGGGGCAGGAGAAAGGACGAATCAGCAGCCCTTGATTTTAATAGTTCACCGGTGGAGGAGAAGGAGGTGGTAGGAGTGGGAGAGAGATGACATGGATACTCAGGTATGCCTACCTCTTTCTCAGCAAACCAATTGACAGAAGCTCTGCTTTTTCAGGAGGCTGGTGTGTCCTTTGGAGGGAGGGAGAAAGGAAGGGAGGACCAGAAAGAAAGGAGAAGAGGGAAGGGAGGGAGGAAGGGGGGAAGGAAGGAAGGGG
>VZRV01004134.1:70297-147134 GCA_013398115.1 Falcunculus frontatus | reverse complement strand
AGGAAGGAAGGAAGGAAGGAAGGAAGGAAGGAAGGAAGGAAGGAAGGAAGGAAGGAAGGAAGGAACTATAAAATCAACAAATTTTTTTTTTTAATTTTTTTAAGAAGAGTGGGTGGCAAGAGAAAAAATCCAAGCTAAAACTCCTTCCTATTTATAGAATGTGGTTTTTGACACAACTTTAGAACTATTAGAGAGTACTCGGAACTGAGAGATCTCTCAAGAGTTCTAATACCTAAACTTTGTTTCCACACTATCCCACAGGGTGGATGTGCCGTATACTTACCAGGCACATTGTTTCGCAAGGATCAGATTCAAGTCTGATCTACCTGGAAATCATTCAAAGCCCTTTTTTTGTTTCTGAGAGAGGACTCAAGAATTCTGAAGGCTGCATTTCTCATGGTGAATAACAAAATACAACATGCTATTCAACTAATCTGGAATATAATAAACAAAATTGTAATATGAACACATCTTTTCAAATTAATATGAAAGGATGTCCACAAAAGCAAAACATCTGAGTGCAAAAAAAAAGCTGACATAAGCAATGAAATCAGTCTTTTACGTATCTAATATAATGACAATTTTTTCGATTATACATCCAGTGATTGCCTTTTTCCCATATGATTTAAATCCAGACAGTGGTTTATATCAACTAATTCTCATCTTTAGTAACTGAAAGGTAAGGAGATACTGTCCTGCGCAGCAGATTCAACCCTCTAGAAATTTTTCATTGTCTTGCAATTGGTACTCTGTGGTCACAAGCATCCTCTATATGTCTAAACCTGCTATGTCAGAACTAGGAGAGTTTAGCTTATTTTGAAAACATGCTAACATGAAAAATGAGACATTCTAGCAGACAGGAGTGGACCAGTCTTTCAGCTTCAAAGCTAACTACTTGACCTCTATGAGGCTGACATAGTAGATAGACCAGGAATCCAGTTTGGAGATGTGACAATAAGGAGATATTGCATTGTCAGGTAATGGGAAAATGGAAGTAAGTAAAAAAATGTTGCCCTTGATCACGTCATGGTCTGACCAGCCTGCCTCAATGCAAAGCCCTCCCTTGGAACAGCCTGTTCAAAATTTTTTTGAAGCTGCTGAAAAAAGGCTACGGCAAAAAAAAAAGAAAAAAAAAAGTGAAGAGAGTGTTCAGAAAGTTGCTCTTTGTCAACTCTGGCCATAAGTTACGGCTTCCCAGCTGAGACAGGCATCTCATAATGTGAGACTTCATCCTAATTCAAATGATCTGTAGAACTGTAGGATGAAGAAATCCCTGAAAGACTTTGTCAGCCACAATTTTTTAGCCATTGTTTGCCACCAGCAATGGAACCATGTCCCTTTTCTCTTTTCCCATATGCCCTACATTTTTATATTTTATTTTACTAACTTGACTACCTGAAAGAAATCATGTGGACAAAAATGTTCAAATCTGATTGTGAAAAGTTCATGAAATCATTGAATCACAAAAGTGCCCACGTTGGAAGTGACCTAGAAAGTTCATGGAGTCCAGCGTTTCTCAGGACAGAGAGCTCGTATTAAACTATCCAGCACCATGTCCAATTGCACCTAGAAAACCTCAAGAGACAGGGACACTGACATGCTCCTGGGGATCTTGTTCAAGTGAAGGGTTGTTCTCCCTGTAAAAAAATTCTTTCTTATATTTGATCATTTTTGTGGCCTTCCTTTGAACCCTTTTCTTCTGTCCATGATTTTCTGGAATTGTGGGGACCAGAACTGGAAATGACATTCCATGTGTGGTCTCACAAGCACTGGGAAGATTGGGATGATCCCACTTCTACCTGTGCTAATAATGTCCCTGGGGACGCAGATCAGGATCAGGTCTGTCTTTGTTGCCACAGCAGCACACTGCTGATCCATGTTTATTTAGGTTGTCTAGCAGGACATCCCAGCAAGGCTGCTCCCCAAACTCACTCTTCCAACCTGTCCAGGTTTCTCTGCAAGACTGGCTCTCTGTAATGCTGTGTCCGCTTCACCACCCAGTCTGGTGTTTCCAGTCCCATGACCCAGTGCAGAAGCTAAGGGACATGGGGGCCATCTCTGGGGGAACCCCAGTTCTTACAGACTGCCAGCCTGAGCGAAAAACACTGATCACCACCCACTGAGTGCAACCTGTTAGCCAGTTTCCTACCCATCTTGCAGACTACCCATCCAGTCTGTACATTAATAAGTTGGACTTAGAGTCTCTGGAAGATCCCTTTCACTCTATTCTCAAGTGTGAAAATTGTCCTACAAAGCCGCTTTGCCCCCCTCAGTGGAAACCATTTTAACACTAATCTTTTAATGAGGATTTAAATATTTAGCTTCAGGTATGCAGGCAATTCAAAGAACCAAACCCTGAAACTTTGGTTCCTATTTGGAATTTTGTACCACTCACTATGATTTGTGGATTTAAAACAAAATACTTTTGTGGGCACTTGTCATATATAGTATATAGCTTGTATTTTATCTTACGCGTGTCGGCTTTGTTTCCTTCTTATGCAGATGTCACCTCTATAAGCTGCTAATACTTAGGAGTCTGTAGATCTTGCCCTTTTGTCCTCTAAAGAATTTCTGATGGATTTTCTGGTTCAGTTCCTTGAAATTCCTTTTGTGAAATAAAACCTAGCTAAAATATGAACAAAGTAAATGGAGCTGTAATTGTAAAAACACATCTGTGCAGGTGGATGTTTCTGCCTAGGGCTTATTAGCTGTTCTGTGCAGGCAAAGACAGGTTGAGGAACTGTGCTTGATGCTTCTACAGAGTTCACTGAATTCTTAGTCTTTCTTTAAGCACCAGTTGAAAATAATATAGAGCACTTTTCTCTCACGGGTTAGTTAGGCAACATTTTTGGTCACTAGAGAACAGTTCTAGTGAGTACAGTTATCAATGAACATCTTGCTGAATAAACAATTTATGGGTTTATTTGCCTGGGCCACAGTAGAAAGCCCTTGTGTTTAAACACCGAGGGACAATGTTCAAAATTACTTCTAATTGGATAGACCATCTCATTGGACATTTTGTTTGACCTTGTCAACATCTACTTGCTTCCACAGTCTCATTTGCTTCACCTATCAGGAAAAAAAAACAAGCTAGTTTTCATTAGTAAAATCCATTTTAAGGTCTACAGGAGGTAAATTATTTTTAAAATTACTTTTTTATTTTATTAGTCAGGTTGCAGTGTGTCAAAACCATGTTGGAGTCAGTGGCACTTCATTTGACCTTGATAATATTGACACAATCTCTCTATGTCTCTGTTCGGTATGACACCATTAACCCTCTGAGACTAATAAATATTTTTAAAAAGACAACTGGCAATTTTTAACTAATTACTTTAGAATAAATTCTCACAGTGTGTTTTATTTCTTACTAGTTTTATTTCTAGACAAAGAGAATGTAAGCAGCAATTTAATTAATTTATCGTATGGAAATCAGAGGAGAAACACCAGAAATCAGATATAGAATGTTATATATATCCTTCCAGAAACTTTGGCCAATGCATTTGACTCCCAGGTACAGTAAAATAAAAGAGGTCAAGTACAAGTTCGCATAAAGCAATACTGGCTGCTTTGGCATATAAAAGTAATATGACTATACAGTGAACCTTTTTCATAGCGCCTCTATTATTTAGGAGGTCATTAGTCTCCCATGTCATACACACAGTTTTGAAACTTTACCCTTGCTATCTTGCAGTTTTCCTCCTGGGATTTTCAAGTACTTGAGTAAAATCCTGATATGTAATTCAATATAATAGAAAGTGAGAAAGCTTTGTACCCTATCTGTTCAACAGAACTAGATTCCTTTAGGAAATCTGACATTTTCTTTGTAATAGAACCACACTGATGGAGGAAATTATAATGATAAGTAAATCAATTTTCATTTCCACTCTACACGCTTACTAATAAATACATTAGTGAGATCATTGAAACCATTATTTTAGGCACTTTGTCCCTTCATCCTTGCTGAAACTTCTGCATTCTTGCATATCAGGTCCATAAAGATGTTTCCAAACTGTTACCTTACAGTAATCTAAACTCGGAGAGATACAGTATGAGGTGATGTTATAAAGCTGAACAGTCTTGGAATATGACATCATGAACCTGACAGGCAGGCATTATTTTCATGACATGACCATAGAGTGAAGTTGATATCAAAGGAAATTAATGAAGACTTATTGAAAATTCTATATACACTGCAGCAAACCTATGATCTGCGGTCACCTCTGAAATTCAGAGTAGGAATTTGGCGATGGCTTTGTTTAATATTACATGCCAAACTATTAGTGGACTTATTAAGCAAATGAATGAAGCAACTGGAGTGGTTATTTATGTTACAAACTTTGATATGGGTCAACCATGAGTACGGTTTGATGTGGGCCAGACATGATGACAGAATACAGAAAAGATGTGATGACAGAGCTTCACGGTGAAACCTAGGACATTCTTAGTGTTAAGGAGAAAGAAGCATGGGGACAGAACAGTGAATAGTGTATTGGTGGGCATCTACATACTTATTTCTCTCTTGAGCCAAGTAACAGCTCCTGACCTGCTGCCTCTTTATGCTTTCCATTCACTGTAAAATGCCACATTTGAATAATACAGGTGTGTCCTCACTGGACAAAGGTTCTCTGAAAGTGTACTGGAAGATAACTCACTGAGGTAGCCCATTTACATCTTTCTTGTATGGAGCTCTACTAAAGCAATTATTTTATAATATTATAAAGGGACAATATTAATTTTAAGTTGCAATGTGTCTCTGTAATGTTTCAGTATTTATTGTGGCTGAAGTGTCACTTGGCCAATATTTGCTCTCTGTCATAGTGGCACACATCAAGGGGAAGCAAAGATCACAGATCAGTCACGGTGACACAGAATATACCACAGTGTGTCCCAACTGTTCATGCAAACACTCTCTATGATCTGACTTCCACGATCAAGTCTTATCCATAATGAAAATATGCTCTGAAAAAGACATCTGCTGCCTTTGAACATTTTCATGGCTTGTATCCAGCTTTCATTTGCCATTTCTGTAGTGGTAACTTGCTTTCTCTATATTGATGGTAAAGCGTTGCTTATCGAAGTGTTTCTAAAAGTGACTCCAAGTGACTTCCAATTCACGTGTTCACTCATGTGTTTCTTACAGATATACTGATGAAGTTGACCAGAGCCAAACACAACAATACTTTCCTTTCTTTTACAGGGTTAGGTGGTTGGGCTACCTGTGTTGAGTATGCATTACAAGTACTGAGAAATAAACAGCCTACTTGTAAAATACTAGTGAAGACATGATTTATGCTATTAGAAAATGGTTCAATATGAAATTTGAATCCACTCTTAGAGGAAATAAGCCAAAACCCCCTTTGTGTTCAACTATTCAAAAGGAAGTATTAGCACCTCCTGTACTTTCCCATGCATTGACATTTTGATGAATGATTGTATTTGTCTCTCTAAAAGGCTGGAATGATGTCACAAATCACTTAACTGCAGCACTACAACTGCAAAATTTCTCCAAAGAGTTAATTATTTTAAAAGGTATTTGCAAAATCATATTACTTGCTGCCAAAATAACTTTGAAATGTCTCTACACATATCTGATTTCAACTTCTGCTATGTCATAATGTGACCAAAAAGGTGAATGTTTCCAAAGCTTTTCTCCTATATTTTCTCTCTTGGTCTAAGACGAGCTATCGTAACGTCCCTCAGTGTCCTGCCGCTGCATGCCAGGGTATACCTCTGTTTCCTGGATACCAAATGGCTGTCCATCAAAACTTACCTTTCTAAAAAATGTCAGAAGTGTACAGTTGCAGATTCCTTTCTGTTCCTGATTTTTTGGCCAATAGAATTACTGAAACCACTACTAATGCATAAATGTATAAATAATTTTGTATTCTCTACTGCTTTTTATTTCTCCAGTACTATGCAAACATTGTTCTTGTCTTGTAGGCACAGTTAGATTTATAAGGACTCATTTTTATCTGAGTCCTTTCCGATCTACCAGCAATTGCCTTTGAGTCTCTGCAACTCTCTAACTTGCAGTTCTCTGAGCTCACAGAGCTTAGCTGTGTTTTTAGTTCACTTTGTAATGTCACCATTACTTTCCCCAGTACTTTCCTACTAGTATAACATTTGAGTTCATTTTTATGGTTTGTTTTCCTGGAACACACCCAAACCCTTCAAATACAGTCTGGTATGCTGTAAACATGTCAGCATTCACTTCTTCCTGCTTTACAATATTGACTCTACATTTATGCTTGTTACTACTGGCACACCAAGAATTGCTTATGCGCCAAACACCACAGTGTGAAATAAGTGTTTGCTTCTGTTCTCTCCATATAGAAAGTACAGTTCAAGTTAAATTTCCCAGATGCTTGCCTTTCCTTATATGAAAGAAGACCTGATGCCGAACGGGGTGGTGCAGCAGTGATTCTTGGCAAAGTCTCAATGATCTGCTCCTCCTTTGAAGTATCACAAACAAGCACATTCATAATTATCACACTTATCTTCTCTTACAGTCACTGCACATTTTTGATAAACAGTTGTAGTGGCTATATTTCCAGCAATTACATTCAAACCCAAAACATTGTGTGAAGAGGGTTTTTGTTCACCATCTGCTATATTCTCTCATGTGTCAGTTGTGCAATTCTAGTGAACTTTTATGTACAACTTCCTGCTTTTAGTCATAATTGGAGTTCATCATCTCTCTTCTCTCACACCCTTTGGTGGGCAGTAGTGTAAAGCACTGAAATGAGCGCTGTAAGTTAGCCATTACAGCAAGCCTGAAGAAGGTCCTTGTTTTTCATAGGGTAGGTATACCAACAAGATTGTGATGATTTTCCCCATAGGTTACAGAACATGTATGCAATTTCTTCTTGTAACAAGAATAAGTTCTTAGAGGTTATTTTCCTCTGCTTAAACTTAGGGAATATTTGACCACAATGACTTGTCTTGCAATGGTTCTCCTAAAGACCTGCACACGATAGAATGATTTACATCACGGTTAAGCTTGGAAGTTACTTTCAGGTGGCTTCATATACAGTTGTAATTGTACTATATCTATTTTCTTCTGTGAAAAAAATGAGACACCCCCACACAAATTTTTCTCTAGTGCTCTCAGACATTTTTTGTATTTACCGCAATAAATCTGCTTCCAATCACTGAAAAATGCTTCTTTTTAAAAAAAAAATCTGCTTCTTTTTAAACACAGATTTTCTTCTACCACATGGAGAAATAGCATCACGTATTTTGTTCTGGAGCATGTATGTAATGCTTTTATGAAATCTTTGCTGCTGTCACAGGGAGTGTTGGTGTTATATCTGCATAAGCAAAACAACATTGCTCAGTGACACACAATCAGACATGAATTTCCTAAGCACAATGGGTACAGTGAGTGGACTGCAATTCTTCTTCTGAGATTTTTGTTGTAAGATACACTCACACACTTCACATTCACATGAACCAGCCACTGCCCCACAGACCAGCACAGCCCCGACCAGCACGACAGGCCCAGGACACTCAAGCTGTCAATCTGGACAGATGACCTCCATACACCACCAAAGCAATGCAGGCTTTGCCTTAATACGGTGTTGGACACCTGTGGACACGTGTCCCTACGTGAGGAACCACTGGTTTTGCTGTTATGTTACATGTCAGGTATCCAGCATACACTGAGGACACGGCTCAGGGCCAGTCTCTGTGATTCCTCATCTGAGGTCAGTTGGCAGCTGTCACCAGGGTTTTTGTCATCTGCTGTTCTCCTGCTCCAGATGTCTTATACAACTGTGAGTCTTGCAGTGGTTATGTGACAAATTTTTTCTGTTGTTTTGTTTTTCAGCTCACTTTTCAACAATCTAATAAGTTGGAAATGGGCAAATATTGTCAAACTCTCCTTTGCCTGAGCCCTCAGGTAGGCTCTGCAGCAGCTGCAATATTTTCTTATGTTGTGTAGAAGTTTGTTCTGAGTTTAACTTTCTAGGTGACAGGCTGTCGATCATTGCACTCTGCTTTTGCAATTGGGTGTCAAATTTTATTTGTACATTTAAAATAAAATGGGCCCTGCATTCAATTTCCATCAACACAATTTCTTAAATAAATGTGTAGAAACTCTCAGTAGATACATGGATATTCAGTAAGTTTCATATATCGTCTTTATTAAAAGTATTTGATCCATGCATACTTTTTTTCGTACGGGCAAAATCAGATTTCTTATAGTCTTATTCATTGCAATAATTATTTTTATTAATTTGATTATTATTTATGCCAATGTTCTCATACAGAATCACAAACCACATTCGTGAGCCCAAAACATGTGAATTACTAGAAAAAGAAATGGAGGATGGGAGCATTTCCAATCTTACCTAATTTCAGAACTTGAAAACTATAGCAGAGCAAATCTGGCTACTTCCATTCAGCGAATGCATATGAAATATGAACAGACATTTCTCAGCTTGGAGGAAGAATGTGATCATAACTGCAACCAAAAAAGACCACTTGAGATGTGTAATCTGACCTTTATGATGTGCCAGATTAATTTTTGCTATTATCTTAATCAGAAAAAGACAGCTTTCTTTTTTTTATTTAGGAAATTGAGTGTTTCATTAATTAATGGTTCATCATAAATGTATTTGATTACTTCCAGTAATGGTGTAATAAGAGTCTGGGGCTTTGAGGGGCGAGAGGATGGGGCAAGATAGTATGTTTAAACTATATTTAATATCCTATACAATATATCACCAGTAAACTCTTAAATACCAAATGCTCTGCTATTTGCCTTCACCTATGCTTTATTAATTGCTATACTTTCAGTAACCTTATAAATGTTTCACTGTACCTGAAATATACATACATTATGCAATAAATGATTGAAGCTCAGTAATGGGTTTTCCTTTAAGCATTATTTATGATTTGCCTTGGCAGGCTAATACCTGGAAACTGTTAGCTGCTTCTGCCAAAGAGTGCATAAATTCTTACCAAAAAAACCAACAAACAAACAAAAAAGCCAAACAAACAACAAAGAAAAAAACCCAAACAAAACCAAATCAAACCAAAAAAAAACCAAAAAACCCCACAAACAAACAAAGAAACAAGAAATAACAACCATAAAAAAGGAAGGCGAGCTAATGGTTAAACTATGGAACTGTAGTTTATTCAATGGGCATTATGGCTAAGCTCAGAAAAATAAGCCTCAAAATCTTGTAGTACACATTTCTTACAACTGTTTCTAAGCATCACTGATTTTTACAGGTTTCCTGTACAAAATCCTTTTCCGGTTCTCTTGCAGAAAAACTGTAAGTATAGAACTGGTGTAAGTATTCCAAGTATGCAGTGTGTTCCACTTGAAAATCTCGTTGACAGTTGCAACAGGAGGAAATGTGTGTATATAGCTAATAGGGAATATGATTGAAACATGTCATCAAAGTGGTCTGTGCTACAATGACAACAAAAATACAGGGTTTTGACAGGCAGTTTTCCTATTGTATATAATGTTCATAAGTTGAATCAGAAGGATTCTTGCTCACTGCAGATTTACCTAACTTCTTAGAAAATGATGGAATAATAACCAGAAAGATAATTACTAGAGGTAACATAGTGAAGAAATGAAGAAGTAGAAGAAGAAGGGCAAAAGGGAAGGGAAGAATGAAAGTTGTATACCTTTAAAGTTTAAAATAAATTGAAGAAAAATGAAATTGAGCAGCCCTGGAAACTAAGATGCAACAACACTTTGTCTAGCATCCATTCAAAATATTTTAGCTGGATGAACTCCATAAGGGATTTTAAACTGATTTGAGTAATGAGAATGACGTGGAACAGACTAAGGAAACAGACCCTCACTGTACCTGCCTATTCCCTGTGTTAGAAAGTGCAGGGCTGACTTTCTGTGCATTTTTCAATGTCTCTGCATGCTCAGGAGCAGTTTTTGGATGATGGTCTGTGCTTTTAGGCTCATTCATGCCACCTGCTTACACCATGGTGCTTGTCACCTGGACTATCATGTTACTGAAGACAGCAGTAACTTAACAAACAACATTTAGTCAGATTTCACTCCCTTCCAAGGAAGATGCAATCATTCTTAGGGTTCTCAAGGCCTGCACCATGTCCTTGGTTTACCTTATGATATAGAGACATTCTCAGCTTGGTGACTTTGTTAAAGAATCATGTTAACATCTTGTCTGAATCTTAACAATTGCCTAAACCCCAAATTTCTTAGGTATACAAAGGGTGGGAAGGACAGGCACATGCCTGAGTCCTGTTAACATGCTGCTGTCCCAGTAAAGGGTTGCAAACTCTCTCTTCAGTGAGCAGCAGACAGATAAGGCAACGGCTGGGAGGTACCTCAGTTTTGTGTGGGAGAAGGTTTTAGTAATCCGAATGTCTTATTACTTGCAATTTTTTCTGAGCAGTGTATAGGAGCTTACCAGGAAAACATGCATTTATTACTCTGAAAAGAATTCAGCATCTGTTTTTCCTCACTCACAACCTACTTTGACAACTTTTGGCTTAACTGACTCACTTTAGGCAGATGGAAAATACCAAAAACACTTGGCTTGTACAGGAAACTGTTAAAGAATGCTTTTTAATATAAAAAGTTGTTTCTTTCCATTGCATAAAATGTTTCAGTTCTTACTGAACACGTCTAGATGCCAATCAGATAACAGAAAAAAATTTCCCTTTTGAGTAGCCTGGGTTTTGGCCTTGCAACAGTTTATCCTTAATGATGTGCAGATGACCCGTTCCTCATCTGGAGGAAGTGGCCTCCTCAGAACTCAGAGATCATTGCTGATATGGTTCCAGACTGGGTTAACAATAAATAAGTTCTTTTTCTGTGTAATTCATTGATGGAGAACTTTCATATTCGTGTTAAGCCGTCAGTGAGAAAGAAGTTCCTATACCAGAGTATTATTTTAAGACTCCAAGTCAAGACCTGTAGCAGTGCCAATTCTTTCCTTTAGACTGTGTAGCTGCTCTAAACAGTGAAAACAAAACCTTTCAGACACATACTGCTTCAGGTCACATCTAAGAACAGATCCACATGAGTATAGACTGAGAAGCTATGCTGTGCTTTACTTTATTAGGTGTATGTTATTTACTAGGGTTCTTTTTTGACATTTTTCAGTTCCATTACTCCTCATAAAAGTGAATCCAGTAATCAGAAAGATGAACAGAAAATATATTTTAAGGAGACTGTGTTTTAATTAGGTTTTTCGGACTTCCAGGAATATTTGGCAAAGCTGAAATTAATTTGCAGGTTATTTGGTCTGTATGAATCTGTGTTTCTGCTAAGAGCATAAGCTGAGAAATTTGAGGCAGTTTTATTCACCCTGAATAATGCAGCTTGCAAATAGCAAACTTTAAATAGTCTTATTCTGTCTACTGAAATCAATACTGTAGAGATTTGATTTGATTTTTTTTCCCTAAAAACACTTGTACTTAAACAAATGTCAAGGCTTAATTCTACTTTAAATTCTTTATATCCAGAAATGACCTGGCATCATAGGAACTGTTCTGAACTTTTGGCAGTACGGGAAGAAGGTGGTCCTAGGTGAAGGAAACACAAGTGATTTTTGTTAATTGTTAATAATTCTCCATGTATATAGTTGTCTAAGAGCTCTTGTAAGATTTGCTAACTATTTTCATATTTATTAATGCTTATCCTGGGGCTGTATCATAAGATGTCCCATATGCTTCTACCTTGTCTTGACACAAATTAAAAAGTCCAGGTTGCCATTTCCTTTACAGAAAACCAATATACTTTACTGCAATAGCACTCCTATTCCATAAAAGACTATATATATGTACGTCAACTCTGTTCCTTAATAAATATTCCTTTAATGAGAGTGGGCAAAATTATCACGCCCTCATGGTTCTGAAATGCATTTTGGCACTACACATTATCTCATGTTTTGTCTGTTCATGTACCCTACATCTCCTTTCTGACTTGCAGCTGGAAGCCCAGGACACAGAATATTACAACTTGCTTCAAGCAGTACAGCAGTCACAGAAGTAAAAGCTTTGCTGGGTGGTATCCTCTCCTGGAATGCAACCTATGGCTGGTGATCAAGGACAAAGAGGAAGCCAGGTATCTTCAGTCTGACAGCTTCAGCCACAGGATTGAGGCCAGTTGTAGGAAAACTGTTTGGAAACAGAGGTCTTCTCCAACTTATTTGCTTCAGAGTATGTGACAAGGGAGGATGTTGCACCTGTTCAGAAGCTCTAGTAAAACTCCTGCAGTGGAAGGGCAGAGTGGAAACCAGAGGAACCAAGTGGCAGGAGTGGCTGAATGAGATGTACCAAAAGGTTCAACTGAGAATTAGAAAAAATGTGATGTAAGTCAAAGCCAAACTAAAGAAAAGCAGAATGCTAAATATATTTGCCATTCTTTTGTTTGGTTTAGGGGTGAAGGAGTGTTGGGGGCAGGATATTTTTGCACTTTTTTTGCTGCAAGGGGTGATGAGTTGAAAGGGGAAGAAATAACTGATGGATCTCAGGAAGAATTATTATGAAATGCTGAGGTTTTCTTTGGGAAGATGAAACTGAGGGGTTGGTGACAGTTACAGCTTTTCAGCACTTTCACTTTTCCAAACCAAGCAACCAAAGGGAAATATAATTCTTCAGCACTTAAAGCTCCTTAAATTGATATTTTAGGATTAATTTCTTTGATTCCTGGCTTTTCACATAATTGAACATATTTCATAAGGGGAACCACTACAAGAAAGTTCATGACATCCATTATATGAAGCAGAGTCCATGAAGATACCTGATTAGACAACTCCTGACCACAGAAGGAGGCATTAAAAAACTGTCCAACTGAACGAGATACTTTACTGTGCCAACTTCAGTCTACCGTTTCTATCAGCCCTAATTATAGTCAGCTAATTCCGTTAGCTTCTTTAATACGTTTTAAGCTACAGTACTTACAAGCGAAGAGCAAGTACTGCCCTTTAATGGAGTTACCATTTTCAGAGCAACCTTTACATTCTATCAAGAAAAGAGTTATTCATTATTTTTGCTATGATGGAAGTTGGTTGGTTTCTTTTTCTATTATTGGAATACCTTATGCCAAAAACCAAATAGCACTTTGTTTACTTAACAATATTTGCATTTGATCATCAGATTTAAAAAAAGATATGTGAAAAAACTTATGTGAAAAGGAAAAAAATAGCTTGATGTTCAATTCTCAGTGAGGTATAGAAGGCACTGTAATAAGATCTTGGGCTTGCTCCATCACACCAAATGGCAGACAAAGTGCACCTGTAGGCTGTTTTTAAATGTTAGACTGCTATTCAGAGACATGATATTCTCCACTGTAGTCAGCAACTTGACAAATCAGAATGAAATTCAATAATTTTTCCTTGTTTGGAAAGAGAATAAGAAATAGGAACCATAAAGTGGAAATGAGGCTGAACCAAAAAATCTTTACCTGAGTTAGTTCATTTTTTAGGGGAGTTTGAAAACTTTTCTACTAAAAATCGCCCAAACCTATATTACCTATAGTATTCTATGTATCTTTTTGGTTGTACAGGTGTGTGACAATTATACACTACGATTAAACTGTCAGGCAAGAATTACATTTAGGAAAGTAATGGTACTATTCTGATGCAATACCTCAAGAGGCAATTCTTGATGCATTAATTCAATACAATAGGCTATTAATGAAAGGTATGTTTCCTTCAAATATTCCCACAAAAGTCAATACTTGTAAAAAGGTGCATTTTCTACACAGAACCACGTCTGTTTCTACCTGACCTTTGTAGGCATTGCATATATTTATATACAGATTTAAATCTCATACTTGCATCATTCAGGTATATAAGCCAGAATGTTGTTTCCTCTGTGATGCAACGCAGGCTAGAACTTAGAAGAAAGGAAACGGAGAGAGGCTTCCATTAGTGATAAAAATGTGTGTGGTGTATAAACTTGTTCTATCATGATGTCAGCACTGTGTGTCACACACCTATTCAGGCCTGTATAGACAAGCAGCAACATTCTTAAAGGGGTAATAAACAGACAAGAGAGTTACAAGGGGCTATTATCCTTAAACAATAGAATCATTATAGAAAAACAGTTTGATGAAATGTGGGCTGGAAAGTGATGTTATCAACAACTGTGGCAGAACTTTTTTGTGGCAAGCACATTTCTGATGTTTGCTTTCTGCTTAGATGTACTGAAGAAGTGTAAAACTTAGAAGTTGAGGTAAATAATATTTTAGCCTTTAAACAGTTATTCGCAGTTTTTTCTCAAAGCTTTTGAGGTAACCTGAGGCTTTTTCAGTGCTGTGTGGTAGTCAAAGAACACAGAAATTACCATAAAATTCTGGGAAAAGAGAACCAAGGTTCAGCCCAGAAAATGAACAGGAGAGGCAACAAAAGTTTCCAAAGCAAGGAAAGGAGCATTGAGGACTGGACGATTTTTCCAAGCAGGGAATTCCACTGTCCTGTTGCTATAGTCTCAAAGAGAGGGAATTACTTCCTATTCATTTATTAGAGGCTTCAGATTCAATTGTCCTGCAGTCCTGTAAAGGGCATTATCTTCTTTCTACCAGAGGTGCCATGCAGCAGCACTGGCATACACTTTAAGTGGAGCCAAATGGAGAAGAGAGAGGACTCTATAAAAAGCAGAGTGACACAACAGTAAGAAGATGGAAAAGAGGAAAGGGGAAGGAAAAAATTGGGAAAACAGAAATAAGAAAGAGATTAAAGAGTACAGACAACTGGAGAAATAAAACAGATAAATTGGCAGAAGGGAAGAAAATGGAAGCTTTTGATGGGATAAACCTTCACCCCACAGCTGTCTGTAAATAAGTTCCAAAATGTACTTAATTCCTGCAATAAAGCTTTTTAATTTCTTGATGTTATGTTTACCAGTATAAAGGAAGACCACCTTGCATATAAACCAAGCAAAGAAATTAGTAGTATCAGTAGAACTGAAAATTAGAACCAAAGCCTTTTTATGATACATGTAACTGTACCAGAACAAGAAAGAATAATAATGTGGATAAAGTTGTTACTCACACTTCTTAGTTTATACCTGCTCTCCTGGTGGTATGGTCACCCTTCTCCAAAGCCTGTGCCTGGTGATAGGGCAGGTGTTATGGTGAGGCATCAGCATCTGGAGTCCTCTGCCAAAAGGAATATGGCATGCACATTGATCCCTCCTGGGATCCACTTGGAATATTTTTTAAATGGTTTTTTTCATCTTTCCTTTTTTTTCAGGAGCTTGACATTACATATGAATTCACCACATGATGCCTTTATGTTTGGTTAGTACTATCTGCTTCTTCTTTTTCTTTGGTAAACCATGTATCAGTTTTGTACAGTTCCAGATCTGCACCTTTCTTAGTGACCATGACTGAGTTGCTTAAGGCTCTCTGTTCTACAGTGCTCAGGGTATGCCCCATCTCTTATTATCCCATGACTATGAGTTTTAGCAGTCCTTTATACAACATCTCGTGTCTTCACCTACACCAGCACTTTTCTGCTCTATATCATTGTGTTACAATTACAAATATTTCATTTTACGCTAAATAACTACTCATTAGAGTTATCGGTATAAAACTCATCGGAAAATATTGGTTTTGGTTACACCAGCCTGTCATCAGACAGTTGAAAAAACTCGGACACAGCAAGTCTCTGCGAACTCATCCATTGCAAACTCCGTACAAAGCGGGTGGTTTGTTACTGTCAGTCACAACACTGTTCTGAGGCCATAGGACTACAGTGTCTTCTGTAACCATACCTTGTGCTCTGTGATGATGCTATTTCTGGGTTTCTTCTGTCCATGTATGTATTGGGAAATTGTATAGATGCTGCCTGGGATGCTGGATGAATCAGTCCTTGCTAGGCTGGCCATAAATGGAAATTGATCAATGCAAAATATAATAATATTTGTATTATATATAATAAGAATTATAACCCATCCATTTGGAGGGTGGAAAAAGGCAACTGTTACAGCACTTGAAATATGATACAGACATTTTGAAAGAGTTTAGCAACCACATGGCAAACCCAGGGCCCTTGGATAGGCACCAAGATTCTTGTAGGTTAATGAACAGAGCTGGAGAATTTTGAAACAGTCTGGAGGTCTGGTACTAGCTTTTAAAGGTTGTTGAGAAAGTGGCCATCTCATCCATTTGCTCTTGCCAAGGGCTTCCTCCTGCTGGGCTGATGAAGCCCGGACAGGTGTGCCCGGGAACATGGGGTCTCTGTCCAGCCTGAGGGACACAGCTGCTGTCGCATTTGCTGGTTCAGCCAGAGGTGGAGCTGAACACATATCCCAGGGACACACACAGAGACATGAACATGGACTTGCACAGAGGAGGCACACACAGAATACTGAAACAGCTGGTCACACAGCCTGCCGCAGGCAAGGTGATGCCTTCAACATCACCTAAAGAAAGGAATCACATAAAACACAAACACAGACAGATGAGTACCCTCCTTCTCTTCGGCTGGAAGAGGCAGGATGTCACTAGTGCAGTGCACACAAGATATCCTCCAAGTTTACAAGCACATACTCATTTGCAGGTCCTTCAAGTGTCGTCACACCCGCTCTGTTCATCCATCAACTCTGCCTGTATCCTGGATCTGCTTTATGGGCCCCTTGCCCTCTGGCTGGTTCAGCTCAGGGCTCTCCAGGAAACACGTGTCATTCACATCTTTGTTCCACAGACACCCCCACAGTCACAAGTCCCCCTGGCTGGCTAGTGCAGCCTGATGTTAGCTAGTGAATACACACACACATATCCCTCCCACATGTTTACTGGGTTTAGGGAAGATATTGCCCCTTGACACTCAGCAGCTGGCGCAAGACCCATGGGCTGTGACCAGCAGTCTGCTTCAGCTGCCAGCACTGAGCATCTCAATCAACTCTTGTCATGTCAATTCCTCTACAGGTGGTTTTAAGGGTGCGTATCACTCCTGCTCTGAATGGAGGTTAAAGGCTCCAACTAGGTCCAGTCCCTGGTACTATGATATCACTCACTTCAGTAGTTGGTACCACAGGTCAGAGCTGCCTATAGCTTCAGCCTGACTCCTGCAGCTGGCCCCAAATTTAACTCACACACAAAGGTCTTGCCTGCAGCTGGCACTTAGTCCTTGCAGCACACATGCAGAGATTGAAGTGAGAGATTTTGCAGAGATAATTAAGACAAGATTTAGCAAAAAACACAAGAAGATAGGACAGACTGTGGTGATCAGGTGCAGGGCTCAGCCAGAAATGGGTACAGATTTGTCCTGTATTAAAAGGGTGATCAGCCCCTTTTATAACTCTTTTCTGCCTATCTCCTGCTGTTTGTCCTTGTGGTTTCTCTCCCTTTGCACACCCCTTCATGGGTTTGTATACCCCTCCCAGCCCAGGCTCCAGGATCCCTCCTGGTTTATAATAATATCAGGTGCAAAGTCCATGTTGATCTTCCTGCAAAGGGCATCTGTAGTTTCTTGCTAGCCCATCAATTGATGTGATTGGTGAGATTGTCTCTTGTCATTGTCTCCATTATCAGAAAACTGTGTTGGAGCAAACATTCTTGTGCTCTTACTTGCCCTCATCAATTACTATGAATGGGCAGACCTGATTTCTCTCACTGTTTCCTATGTTACTCATGTTTGTGTCTCTGAAGTTTCTTGTGTGTAGTTTCCTCCTTTCCTTATTACCCACTTTTTGCATAGAAAAAGCCCTTGGCCAGATGTCCTTAAAGGAGCACTCTCCTACACACCGTAACAATATTCAAAAAACATAACATAAACAAATTGCTGCAATGGCTGCTGATAAACTGTTAAGTCAGTATTGCCTACATTTGATGAGATGGTTCAAGTTCAGCTATCTCAGTGTTTCTTGGTCAATGGTGAAGTGAAAATTAAGGGTCCTACTCTGGTAGCATAACAATGAAAACATTCAAAACAAGTATGACTACGTGAATTTAAAGAAATTTGAATCCAGCCAAATAAACTAATTAATATTTAATATTTTCACGTAGTTCAAGCTTGAATTACTCCCAATAGACACTACTACAATTTAATTTCTTTCGGCCTACACTAACACCATTTCATTGTAGCACCTCAATTTAGTGGTTTCCTTTCCATTGTTTACTGGAGAGCAACAATGAGATGACACATCTACAAGTGCAAGGAGTTACCATAAAATTCTCTCTCACTTTCTCTCCTTCTTAATATACATCTCTTTCTCCTCCCAAGGATCTTATAGGTTTTCAGCTAGATATCCCCCTCTTTTATTTAGAAAATAATTATTCTGGTCAACCTCATATCAAATCTCAGGCTGTCTGGCTGAGGACACTGAGACACCTCTAGGAGTCTTAAGTGAATGAATTACAGAAATAGGATATCTGGGTAACACATCCATTTTCTTAAATGATTTGGGTTTTTCCTATTGGGTGACCATATCACTTTGTACAATATTCTATTGAACTATACTTTCTATTTGTCCTCCAAAAAAACTTACCTTATTTTGAAGTTTACCTACCCAGTTACTGAAGTCATCAGCTTTTCCCAACTTAGCTGTAACATCTAGCTATTGGTTGGAAGACAAGATGGCATTTTATGAAATTAAACTTCTCAAATGTCTTCATGATTCATGTAAAACAACTATATAGATCAATACAAGGACATTGCTCATTTTCTACTTGGGCCAGTCTTAGGAGATTGAATCAGAAATTTTCAGGAACTTCTTAAGCATAGTTTCTAAAGCTGTTTCCATGTCAGTTAGGGTAAAATTTGCATTGCCCTGAATGACACCAGAGATAAAGTAACAGGCTGAATTGCTTTTTTGAAGTTCTGCACAGTTGAATTTCATGTTTATAAAGTCTGATCAAAGACTGACGTGGGCTACCCAAGAGTTTTCTTACTTCACCAAGCATACCAGGGCAAGGGATAAAAGGAAAAGTTCACTTCCATTTTTGATATAGATAATTATGGATAAATATTCTCAGTAGAAAGTATAGTGACAGCATGCAATATTCATTACTCTACAATTACCTTTTCTCGACTCTCATACTACTTGAGTCTGTTGGTCAGATTGCAGAAGGGTGCTATCATGTTGAAGAAAATTATCATGCCCGACTCCCAGTGTTCCTCTCCTAACCTATGACTTCAGCTACCAATAGTCACTAATTGTAATTATTCAGCTCCCCTATAATAGAGTGGCTGGTGAAGAAGAGCACTGCTCTTCATTGCAACTGCACAACTGATAACAGAAAGGCAGATGGTTAAAATTACTCCTTTGCTATGTATCACATCCAATTCCCTAGGTTTTAAGGAAAAAGATCCATTTTCTGGTGTGTCTTTTCTTTCTTTTTGAAATTGAAATGGTAGGTTTAGAAGCAGAAATACTATTATTACATAAAGTACCAAATGACTGACATTCATAGAAGGTAGCTTTAATCAGAAGACATTGTTGTTGATGTGGCATAAAATCAAAATGAAAGGTCGTGGACACAGTCACAAACAGGAAACTGAAGCTGTGTCTTTCGAAAGCTGTATTCATAAATGTGAATTACCTTTGTAATTTTCAGAGAAGGGTGTCCCTCTTTGGCTTTATCCTCTTAGCCTCAATATTCGCTCTGACATAAATACAGTTCTGACATACCTTGAACAAGAAAAGAGACCTCCAGTATAGTATTGTTTCCAAAGGTAGGATACTGCTACTACATCGTGGATAGTTCTTGAACTATCTAAAGTGCAAACTGAAGAACTGAAATGCTATGTAAGATAAACAGCTGCTTTTCCCCTGAGAAAAGTATGTGGAATTTCTCGTCTATATGGCATAAACAGTAATGAAACAGAGTAAATCCACATTAAACCAAAGTAATGCCTTTGTACTTGACACTCTCCTGTGTGCAAGGACATAATACAGTTAGTAAAAGAAAGCCCTTGGCCAGGAACATTGTTTATAAAAACTGGTAGCTTTTCTGGCAAGGGAACAAAAATCTCATCTAAGGTGGGAGGTTTCCCTGAATTGTCACAGTGCTGAAAAAATAACTAGTACAAAAAGTGTTCTCTCTGTTAATAAGAATCTTTTACTTCAAGAAGTCACTGAAATCCTAACCAATATCTAGCAAGAGAGTCCCTGACAAGGGCCTATTAGAAAACGAGGGAAGTCAATAAAAGTAAAGTGTAAGTGTAACATTAATGGCAGGTTCTTGTAGCCGTTTTCCCCCAAATTATACCATTCCTATTCAAATACCATCTTGAGAGTCTCAGACAGTGTCAAGTGCAATCATTGTTATTGCAGTTGCCAAGGTAATCAATTGAAATCATAATGAAGGGAACAGAAGGAAATCAATAGAGTCTGAAATTACAAATAAAGAGAAGCTATCGTTTAAAAGCATTTGGCTGAAATCTTCCATATTAATGGAGTCAGAAATGGCTGTGTCATTCAGAAGCAGTGTGGTGCATAATTCACTTGAGTGCATTAGAACACCTAAAAGCTATTGCAGCAATTAGTGCTGCCTACCAAGAAAGTGTCCACCTTAGAAGCATCACTTAATTGTTTCTCTGGTTCCAATATGTTTTCATATTTTAAATTGTGATTTTTTTTGCTCCCTCAAAAAAGCCATCATGATGTAATCTCAATAAACATAGTTTCTATCTCCTAATTTGCTGAAGAAATTTATCTAATGTGTGCTATCCTTTCTGGAGTTTTCTTTCAGTTAAAAGCCCTACCCAGATGAAGCTGCACCCCAAGAGATTTCATACTCCTTAGGTGCCCCAGTGACTGTGGGACATCCCTACCTAATGGCAGTGCTGAGCATTTACAGTCCTCTTTTACACAGAAATTACACCCATGTCCTCATACACGTTACTTAACGCAAACATGTGTAGCACACATCATTGCATTTAGACGAAGGCATTCTAGATGCGGCGAAGGGGGTACTGACCTTTTCTCATCAGGTGGGTAGGACGGCAGGATTCTTTATTTGGCTTCAGAGAGACAAGCAGGCAGAGAATGAAGCGCTGAATATGTGATTTTGCTATGAGTGCTCTACTAACCAAATGTTATTGCACCTTGCAAGGCCCAGTAAATAATTATTCTAGAGGAGAAGCTAAGCATGGTGTGGTAGTCTGTTACTGCATTCACTTGGGAAGGAGAAGACATGGGTCCCAGCTCATGAACCAACTGGAGCAGGGAATTGAAGTATCCACTGGAGCAAGAAAGCCAGGTCTCTCAGAGCTAGCCATTATGTTATGCAGCTATGTCCTCTCCCTCTATCCTGGTGAGAGAGGTGGTGAATATTTAATAGCTTCATGCAAAATGGAACAGTTTCTAGCGGAAGGTTTGAAAAAAACCCTATAACCTCCCATAACATTGCTCTTAGCTGTTTCCTGTGCAAAGCAAATTACCATCATGTGAAAAAATTAATCTATTTGAATTCTTCCTGAAAGAAGTACTCAAACTACTTAGTTGCTTCTGAAGAGGGAGAGAGGCAGAGGTCCACACTGCAATTCTTCAGCTGCATTCAGAAAAAAAAGATTATGGGGCTCAGGTGTTTTTACTTCTAGGCAGTTGGTCTTACCTCATTGAAATGTGACTTAGCCGTCTTAAGGAAATTGTTCTTAAAAGTCAGATAGAAGGAATGGGGAAAAAAATTTAAAAGGTCCTTCCTTCCTGCCTGAAATACTAGTATGTCCAAACATTGAGCTACTGAGATCTTTTTTTGCTCAAAAATGTCGATTGGCTTTTGCGTGGCGTTTAACAAAACCTTTCCATTACCAATTGCATAACAGCAATTAAAATTCTCATCAAATCCATCTTAACTGTTTATAGTCTTCCACTAGGGAGCATTTTCCTTGGTAAACATCTGCAGTAAAAGGCTATTTAATCTCTGCAAGTGAAACAGTCAGTTATGCTAATTCATCTCTTCTACCGTCAGTTTACATTGAAATCTCGTACAGATCTGGTCATCTGCAGTAGGTGAGTCAAGGCGCACTTTGGCTTGGTCTGAGAGGAGAAAAAGCCTTTGTCTTTTTTTCTGTCACACCAGGTAAAGTTCGATCTGATTATTGTGTGTCTCTGTCAAGAAGTTCAAAGCACTTTGCTCTGCAGTCCACCAATGCAAACTGCTTAGAAAAAGATATCTGATGGACTGACTTCTGCGACCGAGGCCAGTGAGAGTACATAGTCATGCAACACAAATAAAAGCATAAACTAACCATACAATAACTAACAGCACTTTCTGCCTTTCTATTTGTATAGATTTATTAACAAAGGAATTAAATGCAGTGTGTTGAAACAACAAACCCCCTCCTTTCTCTGGAAAGCATTGAACAAGTAATGACAAAAAGTCCTTCATATCATATGTGGAAAATCAGGCATGATGCTTTTTTTCCCACGTCACAATCATAGTCTCTCGGGTTCCTTTAGCTCTCATTGTTCCAAGTTTGTGATCTCTGGGTTGTCACTTCTAGAGTTTTTGGATTAATATTATTAAAAAGCCAAGCTTGTAGCAGATTTGAAGATTCCAGGTTGTGCCTTCTACTATCTCTAGTTTTGCTCTCTGGCATCTGGCTCCAGCTTGGAAGATCAGAATAACTTCTCACTTCCTCTTCTTGACGCTCAGTTCTCAGTCTCATCACTTACAGGAGCATCAATTCTCCCACCACTGCTTTATTACCTTTTCTTCCTGAGAGGATTTCAGCTTTTACTGATGATAACGGGAGCAAGTCCATCTCAAACAGAGGCCTGAATGCTATTTTTATTTTTAAAGAAAGCTTTGCAAAGGAAAAGCCACCTTATAAATGTCCAGATAAAAGCTGAAAATAAATCAAATAGATATTTATCCTTTAAATAAAGTACCGAATGTTTCTCTACTGTAAAGCCCTCATAGCAGATCAATACTGTTTACACTATTCACTTGCAGCAAGCAGTAAAAGTCTTTCACTTCAACAGTTTCCAGCCATTTAACATTGTTAAAAAGACAGCTAAAACATCAATTGGGGGCATTTTTTCCTAAACTGAAATGGATCGATTAGTTTTCATGACATTCACTGCAATGATTGTGAACCAGGATTAGGAAAGAGGTAATACCGGAGTAAAAAGGGAAAGAAGTCAGTGCACCTCTTTTAAGTTAATGAAAAAAATTACATACCTCTACCCAACAGAAGTAAATCTTCTTGGAGGGATTGACTTCTTTATAATGCCGTGTTAATAACTACTTCTCTACACGTGTAGTATGGATTGCCTTTTAAATTGATTTCACTATACATATGCAAAAGCAATGGCTCTGAAAGTCTGGTCCGTGACATTTGTCATGTTGAATCAGTTAGGCGACAGTGTAAATTTGTGATCAATGCCACTTCAGTGAGAAAAGGTATTCATTATTAGCAAACTCTAATGAATTAAATTTCCATTAAATTTCTATTTAATTACTGTGCATAGTTCTTTTAAATAGAAATGAATTGTTCTGGGGTTTTTGGAGTTTAAAAAAAAGTGATTACTTAGTTCAGCTAATGAATGTCTTTGCGTGATCGCCTATCAACAAACCACTGTTAATAGTGTACAGAGAAACAATGGGACAGTTAGGACTGTTTTAGCACCTACACTGCAAAAGAGAAGACTTCTGATTGAATAGAAAAGACCAGACATGAATTCAGCGTTTTTCTAAAAACATTTTCTTTTTCCCTAACTCTCTTGTCTTATTTTTTAAGTTTATTTCTTTATTGTTTTCCCTAATGACTGCACTGTGTTTAAAAACAAAAAATTAAATTTAAATCTTAGCCTCTTGCCCTTTAACTATTTCTTTTAATCCTTCAGCTCCAGGTGACATTATATGGCTTATGGCAACACAGTACGAATCTAGAGCCAAAAAGAAAAGAAAACTTGAATAGGTATTCAAAAAGGCTTGTGAGATGCAGATATTTACCCATATTTAACAAGTATCAGAAGATGATAAATTAAATGGTGCAGTCAAATGAAAATTAGAGATATGATATTTCTGGTTTATACCACGAGTTCATTTTCCACCAAGTACTATGTAACTTCTAGAAAATAATGGTTTGCAATATTGAAATTTGTTTCAGGAAATATTCCAAGTTTTTATCCTGTAAGATTGGGCCTTGAATAATGTGAATTATGACTTGTGACTAAAAAAATTGAGAGTACCCGTAACCATGCTCCATTAATTTATCTGTCTTAGGCTTCTTTTTCTCATAAAATGCTTCAAAATGGCACAGGATTCTGCCTAAAGATGCTGTGTAAGTATTAAACAAATTTCATTAAGTCTCTGTGTACAATAATAATTAGTCATATTAAGGGGTATAAACTTCTTCAGGTGGCTTAATGAAATGGCAGTGCCCTCCTCACTGAAGTTTTGTTCATTGTACACTTGTTCAATGTGAGAGTCAGTGAAAACATGTTTGGCAGGCAAAACTGATTTCACCATCCCTTCAATATTCCAGATAGTGAAATACCTTTTTAAGCATTTAGTTCTTCATTCTTCTCCTATGAAGACAATCTGAGAGAGTTGGAGTGTTCAGACTGGGGAAGAGAAGGTGCTGAGGAAACCTTATAGCACATTCCAGTACCTAAAGGGTGCCAACATTCTTGTTGGCTGGAGAAGGACTTTTCACAAAGGCATGTAGTGATAAGACATGAGGACATGGCCTTAAGCTGAAGAAGAATAGGTTTAGATAAGATCACGGAAGAAATTCTTTACTGTGAGGATGGTGAGGCACTGAAAGAGGTTGCCCAGAAAGGCTGTGGATTCCAGCACTCGAGGTGTTCAAGACCAGGCTGGATGTGTCTCTGAATGACCTGTTCCAGTGTAAGGTGTCCCTGCCTGTGTCAGGGGGGGTTAGATCTGGGTGATCTTTGAGGTCCCTTCCAAGCCAAACCATTCTATGTCCATATGATTTTATGATTAATTACTGATTTCCCGTATTTTCCACATCTTTCTTTAAGTACAACCATCACTACTTTTTGAAAGTATGAGTATTTCCTGACAGTAAGGACTGTAGCTCTTAATTTAATTATGGTCTGATTTTCTCCTCCTACAAGCTTTCGCACTAGAATGCTCTTCCAAAACGGGGGAAAAATCAGCTATATATGAAGTGATGTCTAAAGACCTAGCAATCTAAGGTTTATTCAAATTACAGTTTCCTGAGATGCTCAGTGAAACCTAGGTAGTGCAAATACTCTGTATTTTGGTGTTTCCTTTCCCTGGTCTTAAAATCAGAGCCAAACACAGCTAAGGGGGAAAAGGGGTTTACCTCGGTATTTATTTAAGGATCCCTAAGGTGCACTTTCCCTCCGGCTGGAATGTGCTGAGCAGCACACACCAAAATGCACACACATAATACACCGCATGTACAGTTACAGGCCTTGTGAATTGGCACATCTATCAAAGATTGCCCAATGGGAGGCTCAAGTGAACCCCTCATCCTGAGGAACCTTCCCCCTGGATGGGCCTATCTTAGCTTACAGAATGTGTTCTGGAGAGGATCTTGGTGTCTGGGGCTTTCTGACACCCAGCTGCGAGGCTTCCAGGATGTCTGGTCTCCTGGCTTAACGGAATATTGGGCCTAAACTAAGTTACCAAACTTAAGGAATTATAAGTATGTGGGCTAAAAGCACTAAGAATACATAAAAGCTATATGAAAGGGTATATAAAAGGGATATAAAAGAAAAGGCAAAAAATCATCATGGCATCACCGGGGAAATCCAGAAAGAGAATGATACTTTTAATATCTTATGTCCAGTAAACTTCTCAGTTTCTTGTAGGACTTGGGGTTGTTGATGGGACAGAGGGCTGTCATTGCTAGTGACATTTGCTACAAACACAAGGTTTGTTTCATGTGTATCAGCATGGGTCAGCATTCAGCTATCAAAGTCACTTTTTACAAACAAATAAGTTTTCAAACCCCACTAGCTTAGTCCTTGGTGGCATGAGATGAAAACAAGCATGCTATGAGGAAACCATGCATAAATTATTTTCAGTTTAAATAAGATGGAGATTTTATGGATTTGGGTCAACAGAGATCATACTAAAAATGTTCACTGCTTCATTCTAATGAGTTTAAAGGATGGCTGTTCTATTTTTCCTTCAATCTATTTTTGTCCTGTTGTATGTAAGTACAAAATGTTACTGTGGAATAAAACAAACTGACTCCTGAAAAAAAATAATACAGGAGATGCCCCTAAAATTTCTTCTAGACTGAAGTTATCTACAAGGGTAAACATCTGAGTATCAAAACAATTACTTTTTTGAATATAAACCTGATATTTTAGCAAAAACCTAAGCTGTGGTCAAGTCTTTATCTAGCAGAAACACCGGATTTGCCTCTATGCAGACACATGTATTCCTCCAGGGAAAAGTGAGTGTGAACCTAGTCAGAATCCAGAGAGAATTTTACATAACGTTTTTGCTTTGTAATTATTTTGCAATAAACTTTGGAAGGAGAGACATTAGCAACCTCTAAAAAGGTCAAGCCCTGCTCTGTCTGTGCCTATGTCTGAAAAATTAATAGGTCCATATCTCCTAGTGCCTGCCCTTGTTACTTGTTCACAGTCAGATAATTACACCTGTGTAGTAAGTGGTCCATTTCCACTGCAGTGGACATGTGGTAGTGGAAAAGAGAAAACAGAGACATCTGGGTAACCTCAGCAATGGGACTCACCCACATGCACACAGAGCCAGAAGAGCGGAGTGTTTGCTTGGTCATCCAGCCATTTTCCTTCTTGAGAATGACACAAGAGTGGTCAGAAATCTGTGTTCAGCACAGCTGCATAAGAGAGGAGATTTCAATAGATCTGCTTCTCAGAAGCACTACTGTGAACTCAGACGTTCACCCAGCTGCACTCCAGAGCCAAGGAGTCGGGTGAACTCTTCATTTCAGTTCCCCTTTGGCAGGGACGAGTAACTAAAATGTGAGTACGGAAGTCCTTTATAGGTTTCATCTCTTAACTTTCTTCGGCAAGGTTAATAAAAGAATAGCATGTACCACAGTGGCAATGCAAGTGTTGCCTTCCTTAACAAATATTTTCTTAGGTTAAGGTTTTCTCATTAAAAACTCCCTGAATAGAAAAAAGCCTAAAACTTAGCCCTTCAATCTATACATTTGGCTTCAGTACTGAGCAGCTGAATGCATTATACAGCACATCAAAAAAGTAAAATAATTTCTCTGCAAATACAAAGTGAAATAACACCAATCAAGGCCCCAAAATTCTAATTCTAATAACTACTACTAATTTGCAAGATATATGTTTACACGAAAGAGGAGGAACATCTCTATGATAATACGCTACTTGTCAGCAAGTATATAGCATATATTTTAGATTTTCTTTTGCATGAAGAGCTTCCTTAGTTGCCTCTTGCATACTTATTACAGACAATGTTTGCACTTTGAAAATACAACTTGGTCAAACATACACTAAATATAAGAATTTTATTTCACATTTAAGTTACTAAAAATGCCAGGTTGCTGTTCACCAAAATGCCTTTTCAAAAATAGATTCGAAAAAATCAAAACATGCCCCTCGTGTCAACTTCAGCTAGCTGCCAATAGCTCTTTACTGCTTTAGTCTGTGGGCTGACTGCCTTTTGCAAAAGAATTCCTGGAATAGACATAACTTGAAATAAAAAAGTAACCTTTGGGTGTTTTTTTCCTAAAAAGTAAGGCAGTTTCTGTATTCAGGCCAAATTCAAACTGGGCAAATAACATTCTTCCTCCTTCATTCCTTGATGTCTTTTTATTGGTTGACAGTTTCTTTAGTCTTTGTAGGGTATATGCACCTGTGTTGGTGCAAGAAACCATTCCTGAAGGTGTCATTTATTTGTGTATGCCACTTAAATATTTCAGGATATTTAGGTCCCTATCACAATGTAAATATATTTTAAAAAAAATTAGTTTATTATTTTAAAAAATAAAAATTGTATATAGTTAGGCTTTCAATAGACTGATGTTATTGAAAAGGGCATTGCTAAAACTGGGCTAAAGCCTCTTTGATCTGGTAAGACCAGGCTGGGGAACAGAAGTAATGTCTTGTACAATCAGGAGGTATAACCAGAAAAATATGAAGATCTTACTTGACCAAAAGCTTTGGGTCTGGCTGTTGATTGCTGTAATGACTGCTTAGATTTTCTATAATTTTAAATATGACAGGGTTTTTTTTTTTTCTAATCTGGAGGCAGTATATTTGGGGAATCCTTCCCGCAGTGTGGAGTTTTTGCCGTAAAGACTCTTTGCAGAGAGCACGCCAACCTGCTTGTATTTCCAGAGATGAATGAAACACAGATGTACAGACACTCTCCATCTATTTACCCCAAGGTGATATATTTGAGTTGGCCTTCTCTCTCCACTGGGTCTTCCACTGGATCACAGCCTCCTCCAGGCATCCACCCACTCCAGCTTGGGCACCTCCCCCATAGGCTGCAGGTGGATGTCTGCATCCTCCGTGGACCCATGGGCTGCAGGGGGACAACTGCTTCACCATTGTGAAAAATAGAACTCACTCTTTAACTAAAATTTGAAACATTTAAAAAGGAACAAAGTCAACAAAGCAAAAGATAACATATGCTGGGTGCATAGCCACAGACAGAGGCACTCACACAAAATGGTGGTCCTGCCTTTTATACCCCTGTGATTGCATCAGCTAATTACATATTTATAAATAATTTTTAATATTTAAAAAACTAGTTAACATAACTCCTCCCCCATCCCACCTTTTTAGAGCATGTGCAGTTTCCTTGGTCCAGGGCAGTTGTCACTCTTTGATACATTCAAAAGGTTTCGATTCCCTCATTGGCCAGATGTTACAATAACCCTCCTATCTCAACACAACATCCAAGTTAAAAATAGCTCTAAGCCCCAGTGAAAGTCAGCACCCAGTCCCATCCCCTCATAACAACAAAAGCACTCCCGCAGAACCAACATTACAATGCACATAACAGCAAAGCCGCTCCCACAAAACCAGCATTACAACAAAGCCGCTCCCACAAAACCAGCATTACAACAAAACCACTCCCACAAAACCAGCATTACAACAAAACCACTCCCACAAAACCAGCATTACAACAAAACCACTCCCACAAAACCAACATTACAATGCACAACACATCTGCAAAAGCCAATACTGTAAAACATATTTTTCACACCATGGTCTTCACCACAGCCTGCAGGGGAATCTCAGCTCAGGTGCCTGGAGCACCCCTTCCCCCTCCTTCTTCACTGACCTTGGTGTCGCCGTGTTGTTTTCCCTCACATGTTCTCACTTCCTCCTCTTCTCTGACCAGGAATCCCAATATCTTGTGACTTTGTTTTGATTTTCTTCTTAAGTATGTCATCACAGAGGCGTTACCAACCTCTCTCATCAGCCCAGTTCTGGCCGGCAGCACGTCCATCTTCAGAGCCATCAGCCATTGGCTCTGCCGGACATGGTGGGAAGGTCCCAGCAGCTTCCTCACAGAAGCCATCTTTGTGGCCCCCCTGCTACCTAAAACCAGGCCTTGCTAAATCAGTACGATAGTAAATGTGACAGTGGTTTAATCAGATTTGTTGGCACGGAGTTCTTGGTTGGTTACTGAATAAACAATCAAGACAGGGATAGGGTCAGGCAGAACTATCAGAGACCCTGCTGTTGAGTCATGAGGTTCAGAAAGGACCCCATTGCTTTCTAAATTTCTTTCATGAGGCGATCTCACATAAAGCTGGATCCAGACTCAGTCCCAGACTTGGTGAATGGTTCATGTCTGAATGACTACATGGGGGCAATCAATCCTTTATATCACTTAGGTAGGATTTCAAAGTTTAGGATCTTGTTGATCACTTACTGTGGGAAATGCTGCTCAAGGATAAAATTTTGAAAGGCTTATTGAACAAAAAGAATGACAATCAGAGAGCTCAATGGGCGGTCTGCCCGAACACAGAGCAAAGGGTAACAGCGCTGGGTGCTTGACCAGAGATAAATTTGGTCAGACGCACACATCGCAACTGAGGGGGTTACATTTTATACCCCAAAATTTGGAGAAGCCCCTCCCCTGGCCCCACGTTTTGGAGGTATCGTGATTGGCTCATCGATATCTAGGGCCTTCTCACTGCCTTGCTGGTTAACTCAATGTCATCCGGGGGTTCTCTCACTGGATTACCAATTGCCCAATGATGTTCTTGGGCCCATCCCCTTATGACAGTGAGGTTTACACCCATATTCTAGAAAACTCCTACCCCAACTCATTACATATAGTAACTATTCAAACCGATTTACAATTTCATTAACATTAATGAACAGTATAGCAATCCATTAACAATTAACCCACTTTTAACCATATGAAAGCCAACCTTTACAGCCCCCCTCCCATCCATAACACTTACCAAGGATCAATACAATTGATTATTGTTACAGCAAGAAATCTCTCAGCCTTGAGGAGTAACCTTGAGAGGTGTCCCTGCTCAAGGGGAGATCCTGGCTGCAGCCTGCTGTCCCATGGGAGAGATCAACAGGCCCTGGGCTGTCCTTTGCTTGTGGAGGAGGATGGTTGACTTACACAAGCCATATTTGGGGTTGCCTCATGCTCAACTAGCCCTTGACTGTTGAACAAGAATTATGGCCCTTGGCTTCTCAGATCTTCTGTTTGTACTGAGGAGTGCAGAGAAGAGATTTAGGGAAGTGTTTTGGAGTGGGTGGCACAGCTCCATGAATAAACTGAAATAGTGACAGAAACTTACCAATTCTCATTTTAACATCAAGTCCCAATATATTAGGATGTTCAAGGGTTGTTCGTGTTTAAGATCTAACAGAGACAGCACACATACTGAGCAATTGTAGACACCCTACTGCTTTTAACAAGAGATTCAGGGTGCTGAATATTTCTTTATTAAATATAGCCAGGTAATAAACACTTGGGAACGGATCTGATCAGTTATTAAGGGCTTCCCAAAAGTGACACATTCCCTTAATCTTCTCTGCAGTTCAGCTGCTGTTGCTAAGAACACTGACGAATCGGGGATTTTCATGTCTGACAGTGGGTGTGAAACAGGAATAATAATTACCTGTCTTGCAAGGATGTTGTGGAGATCACATAGTTAATAATTGTACAAAACTTCTAATATGTAAAGTGCAATGTGATAATTATGACTGTATTAGAATGTTCTGTATAGGTTCTTGTACGTTAAATTTCTGCAATACAGTGAGATTCTTTGTCTGCTTCTGAGTGTGAATGAAAGTGCAGGAAAAGTGCAGCACTCTGTGAATGAAAGTTCAGGACAAAAAGCAGATCAAGGAGGTTTTTTTTAAACGGCCATGTCAATTCTATCACTGGCATAGTCAGCAGGCAAGAGCTAGCCAAATGATACTGAGCAGAGCCTCAAAGAATGATAGTAGCCCTGGAGATTTTGCAGCTAATCACAGATGATTAATGGGGAAGTTACTTTAAAAACACCAACTACCTTTCCTTTTTGATTGCTAATTATTCATGAAAGACTAAGAACAAGAGTACACTGAAGCAGGACAACACATTTTTAAGCACTACAATAAAAGAAAAATTGATCACCTAGTTAGTATGCAAGCAGCTAAGTACAGCAGGGTCAGCTGTGCTAATTTGAGAGTCAGATTGGGAGTTTAGCAAAGCCTCTTAGTGCCAAGTGGCTTATTTCAGAGTTTCAATTAAAGATGAACGGAATAGGTTTGCACATACCCATGTATGTCTATGATGGGAGGGTTGCCCACTGACACTGTTACCAAAGAGAAAACTGGACTATTCCAGCAAGTATAACATCAAAATTTTTTTTTTTTTTTTTTTTAAAGACATGGATGGGTATTTTCTATGCCTAAGTAAACAGTGTTTCCTGACTGGTTTGCATCTCAAAACCAGAAATATGCATAAGCTTTTTTATTATTCACGCTTTTCTCTTTCACTGTCTTTAAGAGTGCATTATCCAGTAGGGTAAAACAAACCAAAAGCAATACCAGAACATAAAGATCAGGTAAGTATTTAAAAAATCAGATTAGTGTTTGAACAATGACAGAAGGATATTAAAAAAAACCTTCCCCTTTTTGTCTCTTTAGAGTGCAATATGTTAAGGGCTAATATTTTGTGTTGGTGGTTTCACTCTGCCTCAACTCATTGGATAGGCTGAGCGGCTAGATTTTTTTGTTTGTCGTTTTTGATTGTTTAGTTTTCTCATTTTTGTTTTTGTTTTTGTTGTTTTTGTTTTGGGGGTTTTTTGGTTGTTGGTGGGTTTCTTTGTTTATTTGGTTTCACTTTTGCTTTTGCTTTTTTTGGTTGGTTGGTTGGTTGGTTGGTTTCTTTGGTCTTGGTCTTTTTTTTTTTGGTTGGTTGGTTGGTTGGATGGTTTTTGATTTTTTGGTTTTTGTTTCTTTGGGGTTTTTTTTGTGGTTTTGTTTCGGGGGTTTTTTGTGGGATTTTGGGTTGGGTTTTTTTGGTTTGTTGTTGTTTGGGGGTTTTTGTTTTGTTTGTCTTTGTTTGTTTCATGTAGGAATACATACACCATAAAATCCTGATCCTGTTCTACGTGGACAACTTATTACAGGAATAGTCCCTAAGCTTCCAAGTTCCTCACAGAGGCAGAGATGCAGTGGTTGCCTCAATGGGCTTTTAATCCTGTATTTATCACAATATAAACAATGGTCATCTACCTAAGAGCAAAGAGAAGAAATAATAAAAGTACCAAGCTACACTGTATTCTCAATTCTTCCAACTTGGTTGGAAACAAATTTAGTTTTATTGATTTATAGAAGAAATATCAACCATATTTCTGTATCAAAGGTGCAATTCCTTCAGGGAAAATAATGTAATTTAGCTGTGTGAAGAACACCTACCCAGTTTCATGTTCTATGAAAGTAACAGGGTATTGACTAGGACTCCTGTCATTTAAATTGAAGGAATAAAATTTGAGGAAGAATATTAAAAAAGGGAGTTATTTCATAGGAGGAGTTTTTAGAGGCTTTCTCTGCTTATACTTTTCTAAAGTCAAAAAAAAAAAAATTAACTGAAGGAACAAAGAGCCTCTAGTGAAAATGGTCTCTGCTGTTCAGGAAGAAGGTAGCAGGACTGAGGATAAAATCCTTTGACTGATTTTGGTCCTTTGACTGATGGTGGTTTAGCCACTGCAAAGCAGTGAGCAAAGAGTGCCATATTTCTGCTCCAAAAGCAAGGGCCTCTCTCAGCCCATCTGCAGTGCTACAGCAGAGAGTTCACAAACAGCTGATTTTCTCAGACTTTACACAGGAGTGGCAGATCCCATCTATCACCATACCACAAAGCTGCAGACCCCAGATGAGACAAGAAAGGTTACTGTTTGAAAATACATCCGAGAGCACTGTCCTTTCCTTTTCCCGTCCTTCACTTCATGAACGGAAAACACCAAGGCTATAAGCTACCACAGAAATTGCAAGAGGGAAAGCATTTCCAGCAGTCCTTTGCTCCCAATCCCAGATCAATCACTCTGCCTCTCAGCTGAGCAAAAGGGCATCAAAATTAGATTTGAGTGTGACGAAGGTTTAGAGGGAAAGAGAAGGTTCCTTAAGCAATTGAGCCTATTAGAAATATAACCAAAGCAAATGCACATGGGTAAATATGTCTGCCTCTTTATTTGTCAGTGTTCCTACTTCCCAGACCATAGCAAATGGGGTTACTATAAGGCCCTCTGGTAACTGCAAGAAGACACCTGCAGTGGAATGTGTGAATTGCTATTTAACTGTGGAATTTAGCACTGCAGCTGATATTACATTTTAGAGGCATTAGAGAAGCTTTTGCTATAAGAAAATAATAATAGTAATAATAATAGTACACTTATGGTGGAAAAACACAGCTGTAATTCTACCTGTGGTGAATCAGAAGTTATTGTCATTGTCCCACTCTGAAAATATATGAATTAGTGGAAATAAATCCTCACTATAGTTTCACCACTCCTGTTCTTGTTCATTTCTGCCATGTAAGTGATGCAGTACACTGACCAAAAAAGGCCTGCCTGACTCTATGAACACACCACTCCCCTCCAGTAGTCATCTTCCTGGAACAGAAAGAATCTCATCAACATGGATTGCCCGTATTTATAAGGAAGTATACATGACATTTGTGTGCAACATGCTCACTCCTACTTTGAATTTGTCACATTGTTTATAGCACAGGAGGTAATTTTGACTTAAAAATCCTAACAAAAAATCCCAAACAAACCCACACTTACCTGCAACCCTAATTTGTTATATCACTCTGAGATGTAGTAAGAATACTCTTTACCACTCTGTGTTGCTGGATTTGTTCTATGAAAAAAAGGAAGTAGAACCAGTTAAAGCCCACAAATCTTTAAAGACTTTTTCTTGATCTCAGAACATAACAAACTTTGCCCTTCTAGCTCTCCAGTTAAGGATTTTTCCTTTAACTGTTGAAAAACTTAAAGGAAATATTACAGATGGGTATCCATGGGGATATTAGACAGAGCAACTGAGAACCTATTGGATACATTAGTAGAAAGTTAGCCCAGGTGGGGAGTTTTTTGTTGATGTTTATTTGGAGTATTTTGCAGTTTTGTGAAGCCAAAGAGTGTATCAACCTTTTTGTGAACTAAATAAACTTTTATAGACTAACTCTGTTTTAAGGTTGCAGAGGAATCAAGAAGATACTAAATCAGCACAGAGAAGAAAGTCTCTGTGTCTCAAGACTGTCATTTAGCATTTTGCACTTGATGTATTTCTTGATCCTTTTGCTTGAGCATTATGACTGACATAAAGATGTGGAACAATAGAAAATTAGGTTCCCATAGAGTTTAAATAATGGTTCTCATTAAAAACTTTTAAGTTGATGCTTCTGTAAGGACTTTGTATTGTCTGAGGACTTTGTATTGTGTGAGGACTTTGCATTGCATGAAAAGAAAAGATAAAGTAGACATATAACTGCAATTTGCCACTTGCGAACGATACAGTGCAGTTCAGAACTGTAGGCTGGTGTCTCTCATCCTCACTCATTCTTGTTCCTGTATTAACCCAGTGACTGTAGGCTGGTGTCTCTCATCCTCACTCATTCTTGTTCCTGTATTAACCCAGTCTTGACCTTATACGTAACTGAATAATATTAGAAGACTTTATAATTAAAGTTATTATTTTCTTGCCAAGAATATATAGACAAAATTGCACTGTTGGTGTGCATTTCTACCTGACACAGCGCAAAATCTGTTTTGCTATCCAGTTGTTCCCTGCCTCACCATAGTGTGCCTACTGTTCCTTCTCTTGAGGCAAAAGGAGTAAGGGGGACTAAAAGAGAAGGTACCTTCATCAAAAAAACATCCTCCTTCAGCAACCTCTATCTCTGTAAATCTGAGGCAACCTTCTCCCCCTTGAAAACAGCTACCTACAAAGGTAATAGTTTCAGCAACTTCTTACATTCCTCCAATCCTAGCGTTAAAAATACACTCACTGCACAACAACTAAACCATTTTTGCTCTCCCCAATAAATGCAAATATTTTCTGAGTTACCTTTAAAGCAAACCGTTTCAAGTCTGAAATTAAATATTGGAGTCACATGGGCAACAGCAAAGTGAATGAGTGATCTTTGCTGTTGCACTTGTTTCCGTCACATCACAGTGCCAAATCATTAACAAACAATTTAACTGTATTTAATTTAATTATCAGTAAATTATCATGCTGTTACTAACTTAATGCCACTTACTGACCATAGTAATGCTTTAGTGACTGAAAAACAAAAGGTACAGTGATGGTTGGGGTGCTTTCAGTTTGATACCATTTTTTTTTACTATAAGCACCATTTGGTCAAATGAGGTTTCCTAAATTAGCCAGGAAAACTGAAGTGAAGGCATGCAATTAATTGGTCCAAAGTTCATGAGTTCTATGCAGTTTAAAAACCCCTCCACAATAAATGGAAACAGCAACTCTTCAACAGTTCTAAAAACCACACAAATTTATACACTCAGACGCTTTACTGCAGGCATGAAAATGGATCTTTCCCTGGATTTTGGCTCAAACTCCACAAGCAATACTTAGATGTAAAGTTATGTGGATTAAATAGATGCTTGGGGATTTACAGCAAATAACAGCAGGATTTGTGAGTAATACTCCATTTCCTCCCACTTGCCTTTGAAAATAAAGTTTACATTTATATTTGTGTTTGCAAAATTCCAATTTCATCTGGGCTAACTGGCTACGTTTCTCATTTCCTGTTACCCCACATCTGACTGTTGGAAGGATGTGTTTGCTGAAGAAAACCAAGCCTTTTGTGTTGCAGCAGCACTGAAGGATATGTTTTCAAACAGAAGTTATCTATTCACTCACATGCTATTTTTCCCATAGACTAGCATCACAATTCTCGATGTTCCTACATTTTTATGATCAGAAATGTGTGCTGCTTTTGAGTGCCAATAAGTAAACATGTGAATTAAGTACTCTTCAGCCTCAGGTTTTGAGGAAAAGAAAAAGTACGAGGGATTGCAGCCATTTCCCCCCCTGCCCCCCACCAATGCATTCTGCTAAGCTTGTCCTTTTATTCTCTTTATTAGAGCTCCGAACTCAAAATTTTGAACATGACCCAAGAGACAGGATACCGAAACAGTGTAAGCTCTTTTCATTATTTCATTGAAGTTAAGTTCTTGAGAACATTCCTTCTAATAAGTTTGGTAAGATACTGCAACTGCAGACTCAAAAGCAAACTAGAGAGCATGGATTACACATGGATAATTTGTGCTATGCTGGAACATGATGACTTCTTGGCATTTGAAACATCAGTGTGATAATCTTCTGTTTTGGGGTGGTTTTCTATTCCCTGATCGTCTGCTCTATGCCCAGAAATGGGTGCTGCAGCTTTAAGGTGTGTGCGGGGGAGGGGAGAGCCTTGGGGCTCTTGTGTGGGCGTTTTTCAAAGCCTCACCCTCACCAGGTGTCCATCATGTCTGGTGGACTGGGTTCTCTTTGTTTGCTCAGCTAGTTTGGGTTTTTGTTAGTCAGGAAGGTTTTTTTCCCTTTCCCTGGCCTTGGAGACTGCCGCAGCAATCCTTCAATGGCCTTTGGTTTTCTTGGACTGTTTGGTTTGGTTTTGGTCCAAGATCAGCAAGAAAAATCGACAGGAGATGAATCGGCCATGGACAGGTGGGAAGCTGAGGGCTCTCCGTCTCTGCCCCAGACCTCAGAAAAGCCAACCCAGTAAAAGAAAGGACACCAAATCCACCAGCTTCATCTGCTGTGAAGGGAGGACCAACATCAGAGATTAACCAGGTTCCCATCTGGTTTTGCCCAAGTTGCTGCATGAATCTTTTGTTTTTTTTCTTCCCTGAGACAGAAGCCGGTGCCCTTTTTTTCTCCCCACCACATGGCCAGCTGTTGCTCTTTTTTTTTTCTTTCCCTGGCATTTTGGGTTTTTTGGTTCCAGTGTGGAGGTGGGGGGAAGGGGGGCGTTAAAGGTCAGACAATTCAATACCTAGCATTTATGTGTTATTGTTTTCCTGTGCCATGTGGGCACTCTGTTTGTCAATAAACAGTTGGGTTTTTTTTCACTTTCATCCGCTAGTGTTAATCTCCCATTGGCAGAAAGGGATTGTTGGAACCTTTTTTTAGAGGAAACACTCATTCTAGAGGGTTTTCTCCTAAACTTGTCTCTAAACTGAGACAGCTTCCCGAGAAAGGTTTTCATAATTTGGCCTTGACTATGTTTTTGATAAGGATGCTACACTCTGCAGAAAATACTATCATACTTAATTTTGTATCACACCTCAGAGTCAAAAGACCCTTAAATTCATCACTTACTTTTCACACAGGAGCTGGGAAGGCATAAGTTTGACAGGTAGGCTTAACATTTAGACAGTCCAAATTAAACAGATTTATGTTAGCTAATGTTACCCAGAAGTGTAATAAACACAAAATTGATAACACAACTATATAAAAGTTCCATTAATCCTTTGGTCTAACTTGTGCTAGACTTCTACTAGAACACGATATATCTTCACACAGAAAAACAACCAGTAGAAGATGTTAGTTACAGATATAACTTTGTAAAACAGGTAAAACTTTACAGTGAAGCTGTAGGAGTAAGATTTTCAGAGGTATTTAGGTCTAAGGGTGCTAGAAAACAAGGGGAAGATTAAATTGCTGGTCTGGAATTCACTACACTTGAGAGTGATTCTTGATGATGGGGATCCACTTGTCTACTTCATCGCATAAACTCATACAGACTAAGAAGAAACAAGTCACAAAGCAGGGGAAATATAAAAACAGTCACATGCAGCCTCCATTGCACAACAGAAATGAACAAGCTCTGTAGTATGCTAAGTGCCCAAGTGAAGGACATGGAATGGAGGTTCGAGTTAGGGGGTTGGCCTCCCATAGGAAACTGCTCCCTGTTTCCAGCCTCAAATTATTTTCATTCCCTCACACTGTTATGATCCGGTTTTTAAGAGATACCTCTGCCTGAATTAAGGTGCAAACGAGACCATATGGCTAAGTAACTAGCACAGATTTTATTTAATATTAAATTAATTTAATATTAAATATAGGTGGACAGTAAATGAGGTAGAGAGAAAGGCAGAAAGAAAGAGGGAAAGGACAGGTGAGACCAAGAGACAGAGAGAAACTGATTAAGTAGAAGGATCACCATGAGATGGATCCCTTTGACATCCTGCTGGTCCTCCTCAACCCTGGTCTTCTCTGTGGTGGGGGTCCCAGAGTCATTCTTCTGGAGGTATGACTCATACAGTCCAATTCCCAGGTATCCACAGGGCATAGATCCTGCTCCCATAACTTGAGATAGCATGTATAAGCACTTGTTTCCTTTCCCACAGCTTGCCATCATGGGAGATTTTTTCCAGGTGCTAACCAAACCTTCACCTCTGTTAGGCATGGAATTAATTCCTTCCTGCTGTGCCATTTGTGCTTATTTTAAGTTCCTGTTGTGGTGGCTCATCTTATGAGAACTTCCTTTTTTGGGACAGTGTTTTGGGACTGGCAACTGCATTCTTTAAGTCCTTACACACAGTCACTTATCCTTTGTACTAGGTAGAGCTTCTCCTTCCATGTGCTCGTAGCTTCTACCTCTCTCCTAAGGGAGTTTTGTATCCTCTTTCAGTCTTTACTTTTGTTGCTTCAAACAGCCAATTCTCTTCAGTTTCCAGCCAAAACAGAGAAAATCCATTCTCTGGGTCTTTCTTATTTCTGTTGTTGACATCTTTCGAAGTGTAGATACGTCTTTCTCAAATAGGGTTGAACAAAACAATATCCCACATGATAATGGCAAAGCATGATTTAATTAATACCTCGCTATTAGTAATGGAAAACTCTCATCCACTATGTATTTACTTAATCTACATTGATTGCTCTAAGATCAGATATCTGATCACTCTGTCCTCTGGTTCCGCCAGAGCAAAAAGCACAGTAAGAACTAAATGCACTGTTTTCACTGTGCCATTGCATTTTGTCCTGCCCCTGTTACTTTAGTCCTCAGGAGCATTCCATTTTTTCCATAAGATATTTTGCTGTTAAAGCTTTATTTAAATGCCTACTCAATTTATGCCACCAGCAAACTCTGTTAGCACATGCCTACTCCTGGATTTATCCCACTGAAATATAAATGACAATAATTATGAAGTGGAAGAAGAATCAAGGAACTGAAATATGCTTAGGGAAAAGTGTCTGGAATGTGATGAGCTTGCATGGAAATCTCAGCTGTGGAGCCAAAGCCTCTCTGTAGCTCATGGCTTTTTTTTCACCTAAAGAATGTCTGCCTAGGGACTATATCCAAGTATGACAAGAGTATTTTTATTTATTTTTATTTTCTGTTTATTGACCTTTTTTTAATAACAGGTATTGCTAATATTGCTAAAATTGATACCCCCAGAACTTTAGTGGTTTTATCTTATATTGCCAATGTTATACACAGAACAGCCAATAGATAGCAAGGGGCAGCATGGAGGAGTGCTACAGGATTTTTTCTTTTTTCTTTTTTTTTCTTATTTTCAGATTTGCTGTTTTATATTTGGGATTTTTTTTTTTAAATAAATTCTCCCCTTATAAGTCTTGTTTATTTCCCTAAAATTTTATGTCTTCTGGATAAGTATAATTGGTTTTGTTTTGTTTCTTTTTTTGTGGTGGTTTTTTGGTTTGGGTTTCGTTTTGTTTCAATTTCTTATTTTTGGGTCTTAACCAAGTTAACCTTTTTTTAAACAATGTTGCAACCTTGACTTCCTTCAGTGAGCTCTCACACATACAAGTAACTCCAAGGCAAAATGACTGTACAGACGGCCTCATGACATGGTAAATATAGAGCAGGAAGAAATGTACTTTTAAAATCCTGAATTTGGTCTAGACTGAACATTTAATTATAATGACATAATTTGGCTTTCATGTGAGACAGAGGGCATTCTGCCTTGATGTGAATTTCATTTATGAAATATTTCATTTATTAATTTCATATGAACATATATTATTTTTCCTATAAGATTTTGTGTACAAGTGAGAACATTTTAACAGATTTGGTAAGGCAACTAGAATTACTATACTATCTAAAGTCAAATGATATTTAGATAATGCATAATGTTTGGGGTTGAGAGCAAAGCCTAAGCAGTCTAATCATTGCTTCTATTATGTTTTAGATAAGTTCTTACTATGAGTGTTCTTATTAAATTTTCAGTCACATCCGCACCTTGTAAAGATTCATTTATTTCATAGTTTTCCAATGTGTCAGTAGTGATTAAGACCCAAACATTGCACCTGGCAGACAGGTTTCTTTTCTCCTTTTGGCTTTCCCTTCAGAATCATGTAGGTTTTTCTGTCATTATTATCTATTACACTAGAAGTGATTAAATGAGCCAAAAGGAGTGGAATATCATTTTTTCATGTGCTCTAATACAGACATGTGTAACACGATCTGAGGAAGAGTGTTTTAAGTAGCACCTCAAAACCAAAAGATAAGATACAGTGACTAGAAATCCCCCAGATGCATTTTAATCGGATGGAGAATTTACATGAGCTTCTATGCTGTTTAGAGAGAGGAGGATCTCAAGAGGATTTGAAGGAAAATTCCCTTGTTAAAATTGAAGGCCAAGTATGTCCA
The DNA here is from genome assembly GCA_013398115.1 of Falcunculus frontatus. NCBI lineage: Eukaryota > Metazoa > Chordata > Aves > Passeriformes > Falcunculus > Falcunculus frontatus. The sequence goes on along the minus strand of VZRV01004134.1, from coordinate 106,138 downwards.
TTAATCAAACCAGCAATGAGCTTAAGAAGGTGCTTCATGCTTTACCTTTTTTTTCAAAGGACCTAGTTGATGCTCATGAGGCAAATATTTCACTCTGTCAACTTATTTCAGATTCAAATAACTGAATGGTATATTGCTTTTAGACCCCTTCCTCGGGAATGTCCAGTCACATCTGTTATAAAAAAAGGAAAAAGCAGTGAGTGTTCTTCCATTGTTGAAAAATCAGCAAACTACAGATTTTTTTAGAAATGAGATTTTTAAAAATATTTCTAATGGGCATCAACTCATTAAATTTTCTTCTCCTAAAACCTAGTGGTTAAGTCTCTGTTCCAGTCCTTCTCAGAGTGCAGTAAAGTAATGAGTGCTGTCTGTGGCAACGAAAACTCCAAATACCTACTTTAAAGATCTAAAAAATACTTACGGAATTCCTTGATATTTCAGTGCTGAAGTTATTACACTCTTACAAAACTGTACTTGCGAGAGAATCAACTTCAAATGGTAAGACAATATGTGGGTTGACCTTAAGTATCAAGGCTCTTTCTCAGATATCTCAGGACCAAAATCCTGGAGTAGTCAAGAAATATTTATGCTATGTTCATGCCACAGGAGTCTGAAATATTCCTACAGGGAAAGGTAAAGTATCTTAGATGCAGACTACCCTTCTTCTCCCTGCAAATGCATATGCGTTGGGAGGAAGATCTAGTAAGACAGAAACTCCCTATATGCTGCTTCTGCCTCAGGCTCCTTCATCAGCAACCCTTTTTCTCCAGGCCATAAGAGGCAGAGGTGTGAGGGGCTTTCTCAGTTTGGAAGAAATGATGAAGGAAAACTTTCTTTATCCCTTTCTAGAAAGTGAAAGAAAAGTTACAATCCTGAAACTACCCTATAATTCATAGCATTTGGAATCAGGTTCAGTTTTATTGTTAAGCTCCGCTTTATCTAAACGATGACCTTTATACCTTTTTCAGATCAGTAGAGTTCAATTTTTTGTCTAAGTGTCCCTGGTTTGACATTCATCTGTTTTGCCAGAACAATCATTGTTAGCAATATCAAGGAAAGTGAGATGTTACCTGCTTGCAGTAAAATGTTGCTTATGTCAATCTATCTTTTTCCTAAGTCAGTGTAACAGAATCATTAGAAAACTTAGTGTGCTAATTTGGCCCGGGATAGAGTTAATTTTCTTCACAGTAACTAGTATGGGGCTGTGTTTTGTGTTTCTGATGAAAAAGGGCTTGATAACGTAGAGATGGATTTGTTATTGCTGAGCAGTTCCTGCAAAGCATCAAGGCCTTTTCTGCTCTTTGTACTGCCTGCCGTCAAGTAGGCTGAGGGTGCACAAGAAGTTGAGAGGGGACACAGCTGAGACTGGTGACCCCAACTGACCACAGTGGCATCCCAAACCACATGGCGTCATGCTCAGCACATAAAACTGGGGGAAGAAGAAAGAAGTGGGCAACATTTAGAGAGATGGTGTTTGTCATCCTAAGTCACCCTTATGTGAGATGGAGCCCTGCTTTCCTGAGGATGAGTGAACACCTGCCTATTGATGGGAGTGGTGGAATGAATTCTTTGCTTTGCTTTGCTTGTGTGAGTGGATTTGTTCCACTTATTAAACTTTGCTTTTATGCCAACCCACAAGTTTTTTCATTTTAACCCCACCAGTTGTCTCCCCCATCTTACTATGGAGGAGTGAGGGAGGGACCATGTGGGATTTAGTTGCTGGCTGGTGTTAAACAGTGGTACTCAGTAATCTTAACAGGAGCTTGGAAATTCCTGAATAGAAGTTACATATCTGTTCTGTGCTAGGTTTCAGGTATGCTGAGAAAAGTTTTGGAGTTGAGGGCACTCATTTTTTTTCATTTTTTCCCATTGTTATAACATATTTGTAACCATCCCTTAGTTAAAAGTTTCACTTTAGGTTTATATGTAAATATAAATATACATATATATTTATGTATTTGCACTATGAAGTTTAATAAACACAGTCTGCGTTTTCTGATCATGGCTGCTTCTTAAGTTTTTGTAAAACACAAATAAAATCTGAGTTGAACAAGGCACATGCATACACATTTTGACTGGGACTAGAAGGGGGGTTAAATGATGTTTGAAGAGTTTCTGTGTTTTGTAAAACAATGAACAGTGACAAGGATGTAGAAATAGTAAGCCTGAGGACTAATTGCTTGCACTAGTGAAAGAGAAGGTTGTCAGAAAATAAACCAGAACGAGGATAATTCCTCTCCTTCAGGCTTTAAATTTTCAGAGAAATTTGAGGAGCTTTTAACCTATCAAGTTACCTTTGTCAGTTCAAGGACCCATTTCATATTGCAGCAATTACTACTGATGATTGTCTGTGGAAGAATTGAAAATGCTGGTCATAGGGTATTGAATCATTCTTCTTTCTTCAACCCAGGCTCTGACTTTCATGCAAGTGTTAAGTTTTACCATTTTTCCAGACACGCCATTAGTATAGTAGGCAGGCAGTTAGAGATAACCTAGAGACCATATTTCATTTCCTCCCTTTAAGTTAAGCATGCTGGAGAGAGGGACTTTTTAGTCTCATTGTGTGGGATCATAAAACATTGATTCATTACTGGTTTAAATGCATATTTAGTGTAAAAGGTGTTATTTTGTGTACTCTTCTGTCATGAAATATGACGTAACCATGACTTACCCTGTTGTTCAAATGGTGAAATGATCTCATGAGAATCAGTTCCAACACAGGTAAAAAAAACGTGAGAAATGAAGTGTGTCCAAAGCCTTCCTGTTGTTAGTTATATTCGTTATTGTTAGTAAAGAACAGAAACTTTCTGTGCTTTGACTCTTCTCTTGCCTTACACTTATACCCTCTGTCAGAGCTAAATAAAACCTTACTTGCCACTTGTATTCTTCCAAGAGAATGAGAAATCTTTTCTTCCCATGTAATGTTGTGTGACAACCACTTACGGTAGTGGTCTGTCAGTAAATATTTTTTGAATCTGCTAAGAAAGTATAAATTCTCTACTTGGGAAATTGTGCCTCTTTGCCATTTCCTCTCAGGCAGAAAAAGTCATTGTTTTTATAGAAAAAAATCTTTCAAATTGTACATCAATTATTTTGAAGTTACGGAAATATTTTGTTTTATTTTGCCTCAACTATGTCAGTTAATCCTTGCTAATAGGGAATGTTGAAGTAAATACGTATATCTAAAGGTAATGCTAACTTTATGTCATGGGTAAAGAAAGGCAGATCATTCGTAGAAGTTTGCGATGCTTCACTGAAGCCAAAGAAGACATAGTGATTTCTATGACATTTTTAGATAAGTGGGACATTTTCAACTGACTTTGCTCATTCATGTTGACAAAAACATGACAAAAATAAATTGAGAGACTTAGAAAGACAGTGAGAGGAAGGGGTTCCAGAGGCAAAAAAAAATAAGAAAAGAGAAGGAATAAAGGAAAAGGAAACAAAAGCTTTTTTAAAAAGAAATGAAATCTTTAACAGCACTTCAAATTAAGAAAATACTATAAATTTTGTTATCCATTCCAATATGCACAATTTTGTGAATTTTGAAACTCAATGATCCTACGTGAAAATGAGAAGAGACAATAGAATTAAACCAAAATAGTTTGATTCAGTCATTCAAAGGGGTCCTAATAAAATATTTTGGTACTGATGAACTAAAAACAAAAGAACCACAGTACATTTACATTTTACTTAAAAATGGAAATTAGTATATTCCTGAAAAAGCATTTTAATTTTCAATATTTTTATGTTCAACAGAAAGTTATTACCTTTATATATTTTCAGCAAGAATGGATGATTACACAAAGTATGGTATTTCAAACATAACAGAAATATTGATGTAGATTTAATTCTCATATTGAGGATGGAGTATAAGCATAGTACATCCTGTTACATCTGATTTGTTAACAAAATTACGGTATAATCATATGGCGTCCTTATAGTCAGTGCCTTCTGTGTAAAATACTCCCTAATAACTTTTGTTCCTAAGAAGATGCTAAGTTTCTAAGAACTCCTTAGGAGTTTCTGAAGTTCCTAAGAACTTTTGGAAATATTGTTTGGCTCCCCCTATTTGGGATTTTTTTGCTGTACAGACTTTAACAGAAAGTGTTTCTGGCTGAAAAGAAAATCCTTGATTTAGTGAGACACTTTGCAGAGGATAATTCTGTATTTCTATATTGTCTTTTTAGTCTCATTGTATGGGATCATAAAATAGTGATTCATTCTGGTTTAAATGTACATTTAGAAGAGTGTAAAACATATTATTGTGAAATATGATAATTCTATATTTCTGCCTCTCTGAATCTTTCAAAGTGATTGGACATTTTGTAGATGGTGAACAGAGCTTTCAGTGCAAGGGTCCTTACAATAATATCTTCAGCTGGTTCAGAGGAGATTCTCGACCTCTCATTTGGCCAGATGTTTGCAATTCAAATCACCTCCAATTTTATGTGACCACTTCAGCACATACAGGATCCATTTCTGTCAATTATTTCAAATTACGTAGAAGGCATCTGTCAACTCATGCATCTACAGGAAAAGCTTCTACCAATTATTTTAAATGGTTTATATAATTTGGTTAATTCTGCAGAAAGAGCTACTAGCTGTGTTGGCTTAATTCCCTTGTGTTTTTTGTCAAGACTATTTAATTATAAAAACAGTGCTGATCATTTGGTTACAGACAGCAAGGATTGCTTGGAGACATGTCCAGACTGTCCAAAATGTTATTGCTGGAGGTATTCTTGCCCCAGAAGGCAAGGGTAATCCAGGATCCAGGTCCTTGTTGATAGATCCCTTGGAGTGTATTACTAAGAGTGAAATGACACCAATGATTGGTTGATTGGTATTCGTAAACATATATATATATATATATATACACACACACATATATATAATTTTAGAATAATCTCTTTGCAATGGAAAGCAAGTATGTAGTCATTTTGGTTATTATTATCTATAGTAATATAGCAATATGAAATCTTTAAAATATCACTTTAGAAAATGTACAAGGAAAATAGAAGGAGTAAGAGTAGAAAGATGTCACCACCTGAGGACCTCATGACAAGACTTGGTTGTTGCAGTTTCAGTGTCTGTTGGTCAAAGGGATGGTCACAGTTTTGTCCGGTCAGGTGTGGGGGAAGCCCCTGAAACACAATGTCTGACGGCACAAAAAGGTGCTCAGGCTCTGTGGGAATGCCCAGGTACCTCCCCTGGGCCGAGGAGTTTTACACCACTGTTGTGGATTGAACCTGAGTTGATGGACAGATCTTTCAACCAGTAGCGCTTATTGAAATTTACATAGTTAAGCCCTGTGGAGACACAGGAAGTGCCCTTTTTCAGTTTGAGCCTTCCTGCAGGGAGGGGGGGAATATGGGCACCGGGCTCCGTTCCTCAGAGTGGCCCCGGGCACAAGCCTAGGGTACCTGTGGGAGAGCCCCTCAGAGCTGCGGGCAGCTGAGGAACAGCCATAATGGCTCCATAGCCGACACCTCCCAGAGCGGCTGCTGAGGAACGCCCCTCCCCTTCTCCCCCTTCCCCTCCGCCATGGCCCGTGCAGACCCAGCGGAAGCTGATAGAACTTTCTGCAACCAACCCAGCCTATGTTGAACTGCAAGATAACATCAGGTAACCAGCAGCATAAAGGGAGCGAGGTTTTCTCCATCGTGAAGCCCGAACAATGAAGACTACCCTGCAACATGGCATCTTCAAAGTCAGAGAAAGAGAAAGTGAGTGAAGCTGAAGATGGCGGCGGGGAAAAGAGGGCAGAGTTGCGCCTTCCGCACGCAGCTTAAACCTGCTTTCTGCAGACCGTGGTAAAAACTGTAATATCACAAACTGTTTTTCTCTGTAATCCATTTAAAGACACGGGGGGATGAGAATTCTGTGTGCAGCCTGTGCGAGAAACAAAGGTGACATTGCCAGGTTACCCAGGAGCTGTGAGAGGTTGTGAGAAACTTTTAAAATTTCTGGGAAGAAGAGAACTGTTGTTTTCGGGCTGGAATTTATCTGTCCTTAAATGAGACCTCATGTGTGGCCCATGGTGACAGTGTGGAAGAGACTGTGATTTCTTTTCATGGGAGAGATATTTTTTATGGCAGCAGATTTCTGGGCGGGGCTGTTTCTGGGGCAGTTTGGGAACCACAAGAAGCAAAAGAGACCTCTATTTCCTTAAATAGTAGAGAGCCTTTTAAGAACTGTAAATGCTGACCAAGCATCATCCTTTGTTATCCTTCGTGTGAGTTGGGTAAGAAGGAGAGGTGCTGGAGAAAAGAGGGTTTTGTTTTAATTTCTTATTATTTCTTTTTAGTCTTAACTCTGTTAATAATAAACTTTTTCATATTCTTTCAGTTTGAGCTTGCTTTGCATCTCTCCAAATCTCCTATCTCACAGAAGTTAAGAAGTGCGAACAAAACCACTACAGCTACTTTTCGATCACCTGCAGTCTGCTGGTGGAAGGCCCCAGGAATGCGCTGGGTGCACTTCAGTGGTCTTTGATGGTTTATGACACATTCTAAGACCTGATAGCTGCCTCTCACATCAGTGCAAAGGCCCATCAGACCTTCTCCAGGGGTAGGAAGGGAGTTTTACAAGTGAGTGAGTTGTGTAAGAGAGGACAGTTAGCATGGTAAGAGGCACCATCTCGCCTTGCAGGGTTAGAGCCTCTCCCTCCGGGGGGGGGTGCAAACATGGCCTCAGCAGATGAGTCTGTGGGCTACGACCACTCCCACCCAACCCAGAGAGAGATGACTTTCCACACAGCTGCTGAGAATGCCTTTCTTTGTAGATACGTTCTTCTCCCTCCAGGCTTGTTTACTTCTTCTTAGACCTGAGATAATTGGACAATAATTTACTACCTTTATCTTATCTCAAGTTTCTGGCAGGTGGCTTAATTCACAGTCCGATAACTCACATTCCAGTTCCCATCAGGAGGCATATTTGAGGATGGGTGGGCTTTGGTGGTCCCAGATGAGCAGTTGCTTCTTTTTACAATTTGCTACACTGGACAAAAGTACTTTGGTAATTTTAACAACATTTAAACCATGAACCATAACATCTCATTTTCTCACAGTTCTGCACAAAAATGTCAAATGCTTTGCTTTGAAACTATAAGGGTTGTTAGGGTTTCAGTCAACCACTGGGTCGCTTGCCAGTCCATTGCCAGAAATCTGTCCTTTATCTTATGCAAAAACTAACACGGTAGTTGGTGATTAACTGCAACAGGTATCCACACAGCAGAGTTCTAATACCCAGCTTTTCACACTGTGTAACAAGAAGAGGTTGGATAGAGGTGAGAAATGTTTTTAGTGTTCTTACTGCGGGAAAGCCTGAGTTCAGTCATTTTAGGTGAAACAGGAAAATTTAACCAGGCAAGTTCCACCAATCTATGTGTTACTTATTTTATAGTTCAGATATGACTTTTTATTGCAGATGGAAGTAGGAAACAGAGTTAGTGGGTATGTGACAACTTAACTCTTTCAAGTTTAGAACAGCTGTTTCTAAAAACTTACTTTGGTACCTTTTATTTTCAGTAGGTGAAAACACGGAGACTGGAAGGGAGGCGTAAAGGAGAAAATGCATGGTGACTATTTCTATTGAAACACTTTGCCTACATTGTTCAAAAGGTGTACAAAACACTGAGGTAGAAATACAAACGTGTAATTATATTCTCTCTTTGCTTAGTGTTCTGAAAGAAAGAGTGACGTTTTGGAGGAGGACAAATAAAGCATGACTTGACAGTGATTAATAGTCACAAAACGTAGCAGAGAATGGGACAGTGGTTAACCTGATTAAGTATGAAAACATGCATTTAAAGACTGTCATAAACTAGAGTATCTACTTGGTTTTTTAGGAGAGGTTTACTTTTAAACAATCAATATTTATTGTTGTAGCTATGTACATACCATTTTAGTATTTTTTTTCTAATAAAGAATAAAGTGTCTTGTTTTTTACTGCTCTTCACACCCCAATAATTTAGCTAGATTTTAATAGATGCTCTTACTTGGATGTTTGAGGCAAATGCCAGTTGACTTGTCACTCCTCTTTCAATTTCCATACGAAGATAGGGACATGGTACAAAATAAATGTATAACATGAAGAACAGTAGGTAGGTTGTTATGGAAAGTTGGAAAATGTAGTGATGAGCTTACAAGGAGAGACAAGAGTAACATTTCACGTCCTGTGGCAGAGATAGGTAGCATCCTTCATTTAGTAAAAATGAGTATCTATCAACAATACCTAAAGCTGCAGTGAGAACAAAATCAGTGACTGTGTGAACAAGCTTAACCTTTGACAAACTCTCCAGTGAGGGTGTGAGTTTCACATGTGGGAAAATGAGGGTCTAATATGAAGAATTTTATGACCTCCCCTAGTACAGCCCTAGAGGGTCTTGCTTGGCACAGACTTCACCTCAACCCTGCGCCTTTCATGGGGATCTGCTGACTTCCAGAAAGCACAGAAAATTATACTATGAGTGAAGTGAAATGGAGAACAGCACAACACACAGACTGCTTTTCTGAAATGGTTCTCCTTGACACGTACTTAGTAAAGTGTAGAATTTTCTCTTTCTTGCTGTCACTAAAACGAAGTCTGCACCTCAGGAAATTTATGCAGTACACTATGAGAGCTCTACACAGCTGCTTACAGACCATCAAGAAGAGCAGGTATTCACCAGCCCAAATGCTAGAAAGTGATCAGTGCAGTTCACAAAAACAATTACATCAATAGCACTCCCTGTCCCTTTTGTTGTCCAGAGAAGTGTGGAAGCTGGCGTTGGTGAAGAGACACCCTCTGCACCTGAGAAAGAGAGAGAGAGAGACTGTTGCCATGGTGTGGAACCGCATTTTCATAAATGTTTCAGTAAGGTCATGCCCTGCTTGATTAATTCCAAGAGTTCACATTCATCTACTGCCACACAGCCAGCTTCCAGCAGATGTTCACAGAAGCCATTTCATGTTGACTTATAACCCTTCCATTTTTTTCCTGTGGCTAATGTATCAGGATGGTTGTATTCCGGACACAGAAGTAACCAGTGCAAGTGCTGAAAAGCAGCCTCCATTGTGCCTGCAACTGCCTTTTCACCACAGCAGCCTCAGTCAGCAGCTAACTGGTAGCAAATTTTGCCCTTCCTGAACAACCACATACTTTCCCTAGTGCAAATGAATCAGAGTGCGGACTTACTACATTTTTTTCCATGTAATTTTGTATGGTTGAAAGAAGCATGCTCTCAAACACAGGAATGGCACAGTTTCTGAGGAGGTTGGGCACACACAGTCAGAAGAAAGGACAATGAATTGCAGTAATTATTTTATATCCTATGCCGTCCTCCCCTCTTCATCTCTTACACAAGCACCAGGTTGCCAGTAATAAGGGCTAAGGGAAGGACCAGTAGGATTTGAGTTTGTTATATGTTTTGGTACACCATAGCCTGTGATGTAATGAGTGGAAGGAATACTTGCAGAACAAGAATTTCTGTTGCAGTATAAGAGAGTAGAGCAGAAATGGTTGCAAATTGCAAGCTAAAAAAAAAAAATTGTTCCTGATTTTAGATTTTTCATATATTTTTGAAACTGTATGCTTCTGCTTAATTTATGCAGATTATTGCCATTATGAAAATTTTTATTTGCGTATTTCTTATCCATATTTTTCAATTAAATTCAAGGGCAAAATCCTGGGATATGAATCTGCCCGAATTCAACTAAACAAATGTTCACTCAGTTCCCACTGAGGTGATGAAATCATTTTAATGTGACAGTGTCTGGTAATCACAGCAGGTTAGTAGTACTCTGAGGTATTATGTCTTGACTTGAATATTGTGAAAAATAATGTCAGATGGAAAGATAAAATTATCACTTCAGCTCATGTTTATGAAGAAAACATCTCCAAATTCCTTTTGTTGTTATGATTTTTTCTTTCTGCAAAACTAGATTTCTGGAAGTCAAGCTATTCTAATTACAGATAATTTCACCCCTCATTTGAATTCCTTCTCTTCTCCAAACCTCTCAGAACCAAACCTCTCCGAACCTCTCCGAACCTCTCCGAACCTCTCCGAACCTCTCCTCTCCAACCCTCTCCAAACCTCTCCGAACCTCTCCGAACCTCTCCTCTTACGACAGTTGGGCAAAGAGGAATGGTCAGTGGCATGGGTGACTCTGAAATGAAGGTACGCTTTGACTAGACAGCTCTGAGAAAGACAGAAGTTTAAAAAATAAAACAAAATTATTTTTGACTGATGAACTTGACAGGGTTGACTGAAGGTATCAGTCCCAAATAGCCTTAGTTATTACAATAGCCTTGACACAGTCCTTTCTCCTCCCTGGGTAGAATAGCAGGCCAGTAGTCTTTTCATGTCATTTCTTCTCAGCCCATTATGCTGATTGGTAAGAATAATGTATTTTCTAGGATGGAGCTCACAGTGTTCTCCAACAGAAATAAATGCCACAAACTTGCCCTGTTTACAATGAAATCTTAGTCTCTTGTTCTGTGTTTGTCGCTGGAAATTTTATCACCTTTAGGAATATAACTCTTGAGACAGGTCATGGGTGTCTGTTAAACTGAAGGTCATAAACTCTTTAAATAAATAATCATTCTTTAAAAAATATTTCTGACATTTAGCGTAAGTTGAAGCAAGAGAATTGGCCCAGTCCATCACACACCAAGCTTGTTTTTGTCAGCACATGCTCTTAATCACTTACCAATTACGCCAATTGAAGGAGCAGATTACAAAGGTTACTTTCAAGGCTGCATTGTGGGGGTCCTATAAAACCAACGGTAGTGGATGTCCTTGGGGTTTGAATTTTTTTTTCTTCCTTTTTTTACTGCTTCTGGGCAGGGTTTATTTCAGCTGTCGAAAGCCAACAGCTCATGATTATGGTGCAGATAATTACAAAGAAAAAGTAATCTCATTGAAAAAAAAAAAAAAAAGGCAAAGAAAAGTTGGATGATTATGAGTGCAAAAGGTTTTTTGATTTAAAACTAGGTTTCATGTTCTATTACGCTGTAATCCTTTCCTAGCTGTTTTGGTATGCTTTCAATTATTTTCAGGGTGAACAGCATACCTTCTTCCCTCTGCCTCTGTTTTTATGCCCACCTTTCCTGTGTGCAGTTGTATCATACCTGCTATTTGTCATATAAATATAGTGTGAAGTGATGTGGAGAACTTTTAAAAGGCAGAGCAAAGGGATGATCAATGTACAATCCTTTACATGTTTTCCTTAACTTGCATAACTATGTTTAATTATTTAATTTAGAATGTATGCACCATCTTGATGTGCTATGGTGACCAGTGGCAAGAGAAATTCCCTGCAGGAATGGGCCTTTGAGATTCTCTGAGATCCTACAGGGAAATCAATGACATTTTAATCTGAATTAGACATAGTTCCTGTGGAGAGGAATCTGAGCAAGCCTCCAGAAAACTGCTGATTCTTTTAGTAAAAAAGACATTTTTCTGCTTTGCTATCATAGTACTGTAAAGATTTTCTGATGGAAATTTGCAAACGAATTGTTTGATATAGAAGATATTTGTATATTTTTAGATGAAAAAATGTCAGTTTAAATTCTGTATCAGGTTAAATACAAGCAATAGTAAGATTAATCATTTTTTTATATCTGGTCTTTTGAAGATTAAAACCAATCCATGCATAATCCCTTGCTACTAGCCAGAATGCATTTTTAAAATGTTCCTTTAATTATCTAAACACTAGGACTTGCACATTGTATAACATCATATGATCTTATCTAAAGTATTATTAATAGATTACTCTGTTAGAAAATGCAGGAAAATCCCTCTTTGTAATTTTCCTGTGTACTTTGTTCTCTCTCTCCTCTATACATTGGAAGATTTGCCTTGCTTGTTCATAGAAATAATATAAACCCAGAATGTTTTGCATGTTCAGAGAGGATCTCAATACCACTACTAAATAAATTCTCACAAATAGAGCTCGTTGGGACTTTTTGAATCTTTCTGATTTTAAAACCTTTCAAATTTTTTGGCATGGGGAAGACTGTCTTGTGGAAATTGAAAGGTTTTCAGAACAGTACAACATTTTCTGACAAAGTTTCCAGTTTTATTTCATTTGCCTAGCTCTTTAGATGATCTGCTACGACTTAAGTTTTTGTGTCTTTCCTTAAGATTGTCAGAAAGCCAGGAATCTCAGATGCCCTTGTTCCCAAGCTCTGGGGAGCTCTACCATGTGTGTACAAATACTGTGTATGTTTTCCAGGGACTATGATTCTGCGACAAACCTGCCTTGCATTTCTGCAAGAGCTGGTATTTTTGACACTCTATCCTGAAATCTGGGATTGCCATTCTCTTGCTGGGTTTCTTTTCCTTGAATTATCACTAGTCATTGGTCAAAATTCACTTAAAAATGTATTATGAGGCAGAAATCTTAATTTTCTGTCAGATTACTTGTGAATTGAATGCTACTTTTTAGTTGTTCCTCATCTCTGGGAGTTCTCCCATTCTCCATCCTCTTCATTTCCAGAAGGAGAGGATCCTGGACAATACAGATGTGTCAGCCTGACCATGGTGCCTGGCAAGGTTATGGAAGAGATCATCTTGAGTGAGATCAGACAGCACAGATCGGATGGCCAAGGCATCAGGCCCAGTCAGCACAGACTAAGGAAGGGCAGGTCCTGCCTGACCAGCCTGATCTCTGTTGCGGTGGCCCAGCCCACTTTGGGGCTGAGTGACATCCAGTGGGTGGACTTTCCTGCCCAGGAGTCCGACCCCGAGGGCGGGGCCGGAGACTGAGGCCTCTTCCCACTGGGTGTCCCCCCACCGCAACTCCACACCTCTTTCCAGAACCCTCTTTGTTCCTTTTACACCCATTGGTTTATCCTTATATGTATATTCATGACCCTCTGTTAAATATGTATGATGATCTGGAAAGTTCTGTTTAGTTCGATTTACTATTGGTTGATTCAAATATGTTCCTCCCCTATTCCTCTGTTATTGGCCAGCTGTCATCCCCTGTCATTCCCCAATTGGGTTGTACCCTTATCTCCTCCCTGCGCCGCCCCGACTTAAAAGGGGCGTGCAACAGTCTTTCCCGGAGAGATTCTTCTCCCTGCCTACCCCTTCAGCACCTCCTTGCTCCCTGCTCCCTGCTCCCCACAATAAAGCTGGGATTGAAGGCATAGAAGATCTCCCTCTTTCGTCCTTGCTCTCGCCGGGTTGCTAGGCAACCACCCTTCGCAGCCTGCTCCTTTGTGAGCCAGCTCAAGGCACTCCTACACTGGGCTCTTTGTTGCCACATAGACTGGCCGCGTGGCTGGAGCCTCGTAGCCGTTGCCTGTTTGGCCACCGGGCGGCCAGCGCAGAGAGGCAACCGCGCTACAGATCTCCTCTTACGACCAGGTGACCTGCCCGGTGGATGTGGAGAAGGCTGTGGATGTTGTCCACCTGGACTTCAGCAAAGCCTTTGGCACTGTCTCCCACAGTAAACTCCTGCAAAAGCTGGCAGCCCATAGCTTGGACAGGTGCACCTTTCACGTGGTTAAGAATTGGCTGGACAGCTGGGCCCAGAGAGTGGTGAATGGTGCTGCATCCAGTACGTGGTTGGTCACTAGAGGTGTCCCCAGGGATCTGTGTTGGGCCCAGTTCTTTTTAGTGTCTTCACTGATGATCTGGATGAGAGGATAAAATGTACCCTCAGTAAATTCATGAACAACACCAGGTAGGGTGGGAACATTGATCTGCTGGAGGGTAGGAAGGCTCTGCAGAGATATCTAGACAAGCTGGATAAACAGTCCAAGACCATCCATGAGGCTTAATGTGGTCAAGTGCCAGGTCCTGCACTTCAGCCACAACTTCAGGCAGCACTACGGGCTGGGAGAAAAGTGGCTGGAAAACTGTCTGGAGGAAAAGGACCTGGGGGTTCTGGTCAACAGCAGCTGAACGTGAGCCAGCATGTGCCCAGGTGGCCAAGAAGGCCAATGGTATCCTCACTTGTCTTCAAAAAACCTTCATCTGTGCCACTATGTTATGCTGGCATTGTTGAAGATCTGCATGGTCTGATTCAGACTTTAGTGGATTTTCCTAGACATAGGCTGCTCTTTTTAGGAGAAATGACAGCAATCATTCTCTTGGCCCAGTCAAACGCTTTTTTTTATTTCACCTTAACCCCCTATTTCTGAAATAGTTTGAAGAAGGTTAGTTTTATTCCAATACATTGACTGTAAAAGGGCTAAATGCAACAGTACCAATACATAAAAAGAGGTTCATATGCTGTCCATTTACAATTATTCTTTTAATATAGAAGTATTTTTATATTGTTTTCCCAAATGCAGGTGTTCATACATGGTTCTAATCCATTTCATTTAAATGAGTGAATTCATATAAATTTATCTAAGAGTTGTGCAGCTAAATCCAAATGAAGGTGCCTCCTCTTAATGCTAAAAGAAATTGCTATGGTTCTGTAGCTTGTTTTCTTTGTTTTATGTTTTTTTGAATGGCAGACACTAGGTTGTGTTTGAGAACTCACACAGAGGACCTAAAACATGAAGAATTGCAATACAAGAAAATGCGAGGACAAATGTGTAAATGCTTAGAATTCCTTTTATAAAAATCATATTGGTAAACTTTATAACACTTCAGAAGAGAAGTATTTTAAATTAGAGCAAACTTGTTTGACTAAAAAAAATACATTCTTACAATTATCCACATATATAATCCAGCAAAAATCCAATCATGCAAATCGATAAAACTGACTTTTCAGAAAAAAATCATCAGCTCACCAATTCTTCCAATAAACCAATATAGTACCAAAGGGCAGGGCAAATTTTGACTGTTTCTTCTATCAGCCAGTAACTTTCTTTTCCGATTCCGGTTTCTTGATAGGCTTTTAAAAAATACATTATTAGAAGAAGAAGAGGGAGTTTAAGAAACCTATATGAAGAAGTTGACAAAACAGGTTCTGTTTGAGGATGCCCTTCACCCATTCTGAAAATTTTTGATTTCTATGTAAGGGCAATAAGAAAGGTTTTCTGGACCGCTGGCAGGGAAAATATGTGCCTATATGCAATTTTTTCTTCTCAGACATCGTCATTCTTTATTAAATAATCAAACTTCTGCCATTCTAGCATCATTAACTGCCCACTTTTTGTACCAGTGCCATTTGTCAGAGGCTGGGCTTCCTAACTACATGTCACTTTCTTCCAGGATGGAAGAGCATGGATGTAAACAAATATAATGTTCTGCGACTTTTTGGAGCATTACAGTCAGAGATAAATGCTTACATGCTGTATTCAGGAAATGATGTGTCAACAATCCAGTGTGATTAACCTATTTGGACAAACCAAGAATTGGAGTTCATACAGTGTCAATACATGGTTTACTGTTGAATTGACAGCATTGCGTGGAGATGCTGTCTGTCCTGTTTGATGAGCACTATTATAAACAAAATCTTAATCCCAAAGAGCACACAATTTAATATGAAACAAAGAGACTATAAACGATCACTGTGAACAGCAGGCATGAAGGAGAAAGGGTGGTAAGAGCAAATCAGAATAGTTCTGTATAGTTTTGATACAATCTGAATTAGGTTTTTTTTTCTTAAACAAATAAATTTAATCTCTGTCAGACTGAGCTCACCTAGTAAGACTAGCAGCTGGTTCCTTGCAGACCATGCAACTATGATGTATATTTTCAGGGACTGAAAGCAGAATGTGATCTGATATGGTTTGCCACAGAAAGTAATAACAGAAAAGAGAAAAGGAGACTATTATGTACTGAAGCACAGAGTTGCAATCCCGTTGAATACTCAGTCACTCAGGGGTTTACCACCATGGACCTGAAGGGAAAAGCAAAAAAATTTGATTAAACAGAAAGATTATAGTTGTGAAGGGTGTTGAAGGTGAAATGAGACATTTGCATATGATGCTATGGAAAATGAGGAGATAATAAAGACATTCAGATATGAATAATATAGAGTGACAAGCAAAAAAAGGATGTTCTTAGGTGATGCATTTTGAAGGGATTGAAAAGTTCCAACTTGCATAATGACATGTTAGTCATGAGCACTTTGAAGGTCAAAGCAACATTTTTATCTGTGAACCTTCTGATGCCCATGAATTATCCTCAAACCAACAAATTCACCAGGGTTAAAATAAATTTCCTGAAGGTCAGCACATTCTACAAATAGAATAACATACAGACTTCTTTGACTAATATAATCCCAAATTAGCACATTATGCAATATATAAGAGACTGCATACTTAATGCACTGGAGGGAAAAACAGATTTCGGTTTTACACGATTAAATAAAGTCAAAATAAAACTCCTTTAGAGGAGTAAATAAATGATTCATTATTTTGTGTCTGATATTTGTCAAAAGGCCAGGGAGATAATGACTTTGGATCTTCCTGCAAGGACCATCAATGTTTTTGGCAGCTATCATGTTCAGAGCTCGGCTTTGTTTCAATGGGTACATGTGATGGCTGTATTTATGTGTAGTGCAGCCCTGTAGGAGTAGATCTAAAGCACAAAACAGCCTCTGAAGAGGATTCAATGCCCATGCAATAAGTATATCAGGAGAATTTATTTCAGACTCTCTGCTGCCTGGTCCAGTGTTTCCATTGTCCAACAGCAACTTGAACAGATTGGGTGTGCTCCCAAACCACTACTTCTGTTTTAGCCATGCCCGAAAGAAACCCAGTTCATGTGCGTTGTAACAGCTTGATGATGTGAACTAGAACACTCTGAGTAATCCAGAGATCTGAGTCAAAAGTGTACCCAAGGTTTATGCCGAAGAAAGGTACACACATGTACACAGATTCATTGAGGTGGATCTGGTCCTCATTTCGTGATGGAATCTTTATTCCCTTCCCTTAGCTCCTGCAGCTTGCAAAATCTGGATAGCATCAGAGCCCTTCTATCAAAAGGCCTCTAAGCACAAGCTGTAGGTAGATCTCCTTGTTCCTTTAGAACCTGTTATTATAAATGCTAATTTCACCGTTCCTGCACATGCTTGATGAAATGATTAAGAGAACCTTATAGACACTAGCCAGGAAACATTAATTTTGGAAATGATTTAGACTCTCTTGAGATAAGCAAATGCATGATAGACAGCATTATGCTACTAGAGCTGGAAATCTGAGGGAAAAAATTAAGGGGCAAACACTTCTTTTTCAGTATGAGAATGGATAAGTGAAAGGAATAGTAAGAAGACAATTTCAATCTTATGTAGTCATAAAAATGCAATTCCAATTGCAACACTTACATGAATACAAATTAAATCAAGTGGTAAGTGATGAACTTTAGTTTCACCCAGATAGTCTCTATCCCTGGGTAGTAAGGAGACACAGTATGGAAGACAGGACTAGGGGAAGAATATTCTCTAAAAGTGATGACAGGATGGGGTTACATGCTTATAATAACTGGATTGTTAATTCATGCAGTAAAGGACAATCACACATTTAAAGTCTCCATTCTTCATTCCCTGGTAGGACAAGGCTGTAGAAGCACCCCTCAGCATGTCCTCTTTCTGTTCTTCAGTCTCTGTATCATGTCTCTCCATGTTCAGAGTCCCTCCAGATGCTACAGTGCTGTTCAGATACAAGTTCACAGGACATTATTCATTTTAACAGGCATTGAGAGAACTGAATTAAAATTCAAGGTAGAAGAATTCTTTGAAATGTGTACAATTTGCTGCAGTGTCAGTGGGAGCTATTGTATCCTGCTGATAGAATCTGGACCTAGAGCTATCAGACAGTGTGGCCCATTATGCACTTTTTTTTGTTCTGCTTCTGCCCTTCATAGAATTCAAAATCTTTTCATATCAAGGAAGCAAAGCTATCCACAAGGACCTGAACAAGCTCGAGAAGGGGATCCATGAGAACCTCATGAAGTTCAACAAGCCCAAGAGCAAGATGCTGCACCCATGTTGAGGCAATCCCAGACATGGCTACAGACTGGGAGAAGACCTCATTGAGAGCGGTCCTGCAGAAAAGGACTGGAGTGGGGTTCTTCTGGATGAAAATCTGGACCTGAGCTGTTACAAAGCAAGAGAGTGGAGTTTTTTTGTTGAATATTCAAAACCATCCACATCACTGCGTGGGGCAGGAGGAAGGTGTGGTTTTGTCAGGAATGGCAAAGGGGCTGGAAGCAGAGTGTGACTCTCTTTTGGTCAGGGCTGGAGACAAGGTGGGGGGCAGGGCTGGGATCCCTGCTTTGGAGAGATGTTGCAGTGCCCACACCACCGATGATGCCAGCATCCCCCACCGTGGTGAGCCAGCCCACCAGAAGCAAAATTCGTGGCTCAAATTGAAATAGATTTCCAGGTTTTTACTTTGCCCATCCCCCACAGTTTGCCAGATCTAGGGAGGGTATTAAACCCTGTGAATTCATTTGTCACATTGTTCCTCTGTTTTCTCTCAGCCCATGTGGTCCAGCACCGGGCCCTCTGCCATCCTGGTTTTGCTATGGGGGGACCTGGTGATATCATGCCTTTGATGCAACACTTAAACCATTTCTCTCTTTTGTATAATTTTCTTTTTATTGCTGTGTTTATTGCTATTTTCTGTAGTAAATTGAATTGTCACTCTAATGTATAATTGCTCTGAGGTTTTTTGGGTTTCTCCTCCACTATCAAAAGGTTTGAGCCGTTTTAAGCTGCTCACCGTGGTTTTACGACCACCACGTGAGCCAAGAGTGTGTGCTCCCAGCCCAGAATGAAAACTGCATCCGGGATTGCATCAAAAGAAGTGTGACCAGCAGGTCGAGAGAGATGATTCTGGTCATCTACTCTGACCTTTCAGTCCCCACCTGGAGTGCTGTGTCCAGCTCTGGGGTCCTAATCGTATGAAAGATGCGGACCTCTTGGGGCAGGTCCAGAAGAGGGCCATGAAGATGATCAGAGTGCTGGACCACCTCTCCTATGAAGACAGGCTGGGAGAGCTGGGGTTGTTCAACCTGAGGAAGAGAAGTCTTTGGGGAGACCTTAAGTAACCTTCCAGTACCTAAAGGTGGCTTAGAAGAAAGAGGGAGAATAAATCTTTTACAAGGATTGATAGTGTTATGACAAGGAGGAACAGTTTTAAACTAAAAGCTTAGAGGTTTAGATTAGATGTCAGCAAGAAATTCTTCACTCAGAGTGTGATGAGACTCTGGAAGAGGTTGTCCCAAGAAGCTGTGGACGTCCCATCACCAGAAGTGTCCAACATCAGGTTGAATGGGGCTCTGAGCAGCTCGGACTAATGCAAGGTGTCCCTGCCCAGCGTAGGAACATTGGACTAGGTTATCTTTAAGGTCCTTTTCAGTGCAGGCCATTCTTTGATCCTATGATGAATCATGGATTTTCTTTAGTCTGGCTTAGAATTTGTGTAAATTTTAGTTCTGAGATTATGTTACTTTTCCTTTATATTTATCATATACACTTTCATTTAAAATATTATGATAGTTTATTTTAATGATATTATGAAACCAGACTTATTGTCACTTTTCTTTCCCTGACAGCCTTTGGTTTTCCCTTGGAACAATATCACATTATTTCTTCACTCTCTGTGATAAACACTGAAAATTCAAATAAAACAGGATAACAGAAAGAAAAAAGTAGATTTTACTTTAATCTTGCACTTGTACTCCTGCTTTTTCCACCTTCCATTTTATCATTTCCTCACTATTCAGCCATTCTGTCTCTGTTTTTCTCTCAGCCCTGTTAATAATCTTCAGCTCATCTCTCTCTCCTTTACACAGCACTGCTTTTTATCTCCTTGGTATTGCTTGATCCCAGTGTTGCAATAAAGCTCATCTAGGCTGATGAATTAAAGCATTAGTACATCTGACTGATGTTTACTCTCAAATAAAGTTATTTCTCCCACTTGCCCTTGCCGCCATACCCTCTGCTTTTCCACTTAAATGAGGCTTAGCTTGGTATGGTTCTGCCCTTTCTCTGCAAATGTAAACTGGTAGTTTAAAGATACTCACAGCCTCAGAGTTTAAAAAAAGTTTTAATTTAGCTTTTATTAGGTGCTGGGCAGCATAGTGCCAGACTGTGTACACAGTTAAACAACAAGAGCTCTCTCAGGGGAGTATATTGTTGCAAGCTTCGACATCTATATGCAAATTAGACTTTCCGTATTTGCTATCAGTTACAACAGAAATTTTCCACACAGGCAAGCCATTTTTTTCTTTATCTATCTAAAATAATGACAAGCCCTGAAGACAATACTCTGATCTCACCGGATGCAAAAGTTAGAGAAATTATATTTTATACTTATTTATACTGGGATATTTTTAAGAGGCAGGCTATCCTAAAGCAGGGTTATATTACAGTAGCATAATATTGCTGGAGAAAAAAGGGAGAATGATGAAGTCCTGAATGAGCATTGAAAGGAAATAATATAAAAAGACTGTTGTTATTTATCACGGGGAGAATGAATCCTAAACAAAGAATGTTTTCATAAAATTTCTTAGGACTTTAAAATACATCAGGTACCCTCCTCTAAGGCTGTCTTAAATGGTTTTTCTGGTTTTTTGTGCATTCCTGGAGCTGAATCCCACCAAAGGTCACCCAAGCAAAACAATGCTTACTTGACTGGTTGCCCTTGGAGGCTGAGCAGATAAGCTGGATTGTAGAGCTTTGAGGAATGTGCCCTCCTCAGCTGCTTCAGAAAAGGTAAGTTCAGTTTCTGGGAGGATAAACATCCTTTGATTTCCATGCTACAAATGAACTGTTGAAATTGACATCTCAGACCTCTGTGAAAGCTATCCACGTTACTCACGCTGTCTGGGGGCACTGCAATATGGAATATGCATCGGTCTTTCAGACGCCATATTTAGAGCTAGCTGTTAGTAGAACTGCTTCTTTATTTTTCTTTGTGTTTCCTTGTTTTGAAGTGTTTCTCATTTTGGTTTGGGGTTTTTTTTTCCTATGTCTATCCAATTTATGCAACAGAATAGTCACATCTTGTTGTAAAATGTAATCACCTTTTTTCACGTGGGGCAATGATACACAAAAATAATTTTAATGATAAATAGATACCAATTATGAACAATGACTCACCAGCGGTTTAAGATGAAAGTGGTTCCAGTACTTGAATTCATAAAGGAACAGTGCCTTTAAACACTTGATACTTGATGACCACATCAATGTTTATGTTTTGTCTTGTGCAATGTCTCAGCATTTTCTCTTAAAGCGAGAACAAGCCAATGTCTATCTTACTCATCTTCTGCTTCCTCCCATGTCCCTGCAGATACTGTATTTCCAGTGGTGTGTTTCACAGCTTGCTGTGACCAGGGTATCACCTTGTGACTGGCTCAGAAAAGGAGGGGAGATAGGGGATGTAGGAAAAGTAGGAAAAAAAGAAATTTGAAGATTTTGACGGGTAAGGAGGTTGTGTGCAGGATGGGCCAAGAAGTGGATGCAAACACGCCCAATTATTGACCAGGAGCTGTGCACTCAGATTCTCTGATGTAGGAGGCTGTTAGGTTAGTAATCACAGGTATATGGATACTTACCAGCTTACTTTTAGGACATCTTCTTTATCCTTGGCTACAAAATGATCCTGCAAGATGCATGCTAGACACATGGCAGGGAGGTGTGCTCCTCCAGCATGGGTCCCACGCTGCAGGATTGAGCTAGTTGGTGCGCATGTAGAATGTATTTGGGTTACAGTGCGGGCTCAGACATGCATTCAAAACAAAATACAGACCTTCCATGTGTTGCATTTGGCTCCTAAAATGTAATGTCCTGCTTTGACAGAGAAATTTTTTGATTGAAGTGTGTCTATAAATAACCCCACTGGAATAAGAGACAACTCAGAACTGCTCTGGCTCCGTATCCAAAGTTTTCCAGTGTTTGAGGATTGTATCGTGCATGAACTTGAGTGCATCCATCATCAATGAAAAAAATAAATGTGTAGCCATAACGCTTAGCTCCAGATAAAAAGTCTGAAGCTGCATCTTGTGGCTATTTTCCTGGGAAGCTTTTGTTTGCGCAGCATGGTGTGTGATTGCCATTGAGCCATATTTCTAAATGGACCTGTACTTTCGAACAGATCTGTGCATCCTAACTGATTGTCATCCACAGGCAGTATCAGAATGTAGCTAATTATGTGGAATTTTATACTTCAAGACAGTTTTTGGTAGTTTCCTCAGCCCACTACTAGACTGCTGAGAGTAGCTTGCTCTCCTCTATGTGGCATCCACTTAGAAACTTCCCCGTTCAATGGGCAGTTTGTTCCTTGAAAACCTGTGAGGGATCCATTTTCCCAAGCATCTGTGGTCTCATTATTGAGTACAAGACTTAAAAGCCTCTTGTACATATTAATTTAAACAGTTTAGTTAAGGTCCAGTGCTACTGAATTGTGTGCAAGTCATGTCACCCCCCTACAAGAGTGTCCACTCTTATCCTGCTGTTTGTTTTTGATGCCCAAGTGGCAAACCCATTTAAATCGGCCATGGTGTGATGACTTAGAAGATGTATGTGCACATCATACTTTACAGTTTGTGTTTGTAAAATACACATACCCTGCCTCATACATAAAGTCCTCACTCTGTAGTGCATCTTGGGACAGGAAGGTGAAGTGGCATTCTCAGTTTTGACCGTGAACAGATTGCTGGCTAAGGAGCGTTAGAACTTGGACTACTTTCATCTACATGTACACAGGGAAAAAAAGGAGCAATGGTGTTTTGGGTGCAGAAGAAGGAACTGGTCTGAAGATGTAGACTTCTGCCAAGCATGGGGACAAGGAGAATCGTCCAGTGGGTTAACAAAGGCAGTTTGTGAAAATTTCCTGCTTTTCTGACGCAGACATCCTTTTCAATTGTTGAAACAATATATGAAGAAGAACCTGCACATCACAAGTTTGTCTAAAAATCCTTGTATCCAGCATACAGAAGGAAAAACAAGGTGCATTGAATTGGAGGAAAAAGATTATACGGGAACCTAATGCCTTACTTCAGATCTGTGTATTTTGTGTCAAAATCTGTGTGTTGCATTCTTCAGATGACAGGCATCTGAGAGAGAGTGTACACAGAAGGAGGGCTGTAGAAGTGTCTAAGCACTTACGGAGTCTGCCCAGGATGTGTTAGTGCTTTAACAGCAGTTCATAATTGTTTTACAGAGGAGCTGAGCATAGGGAGCATACCCAAGAAGTCAAAAAAAGAGAACATCCATGCAGAAAAAATATTTTTCTTTCGCTCACAGGTACAGAATAGTGGAATCTAAGCATGGGAGCAATGAAAATCTGCCTCACAGACCTTAATCAGAGTTGCAAAGGGCTCTGTCATGTCATGTTTGAGCAAGGCTGAACTCTGTGATGCACTGATTTCAGTCAGAGGTTTGCAAAATACAAATGATGGATAATGTGAGAGTCTCCTGGAGCAGCTGGCAACTGTCAGAAAGCCATGGATTACACAACTTCTAGTATACTTGTTTCCAGAGCAACATCTGGAAAATGGGTGCCCAGACAATAGGGTAGGTAGAATGAGTGGATACAATGCCTCATTTGGAGAATGTTTTTGCTGTTACACAATTCAGATTTAAATGCAAACGCTAAACTTAAATCCTATGGGCAGAAACAAAAACAAGCACCTCTTCAGCAGAGCTGAAAGGTATGTTTATCCCTGTTTTCAGAGAAAGCACGGTAGCTCTTTTTTTCACTGCTCTTCCACCTGCCATTTTTCCTTGGTGTTTTGTGAGATTATGTTGATTTCATATTGTTGTAACACCAGGCGTCAGGCACTCGCACAGCTGGACAACCTCTCCCCTCTATCATCTTTAGTTCACAACAATAAACAGAAGAAGTATTCTGTGCATAAGTTCAAGGCAGAATTATCTTTCTTTTCCTTGAGCGCCACAGGTAGGAAACTGTATCATGGGGGGAGATAATCTAGCAAAAAAGCAAATGCTGTCTTCTACAAGGTAGGTTACTGGCTGACTGCACACAAGTGAATACTGAGAGGGAGGAAGGAATATTTCCATCATGTTTTTCTCCTTTAAGACAGTTGGGTCTGATTCATATGTTCTGCTACGCTTCTGGAGATGTCAATCCAACAGCATGGGGATGGGGAAGGGGCACCCCAGGAAATCAAAGCAAACTCAATTATCTATCTGCTGACAATGACAAAACCATTTCATTCCTCAGCTCTTCACAGAATGTGAGGGGGGAAAGATTAAAAGCGTGAACATTTTTAATGAGTGCAATTATTGAATCATCAGTCACACAGTCCATCTGCTTCCGAGTGTTCCAGTGACTAGAGAAAGACTAAAATACTGCATAGCCTTTTTGCATTCATATAATCATATAAATACTCTTTAAGAGAAAGCTAATCATATTCATATATCATGCCCATCATTTCAAATAACTTGCTGCTCCTCTTTCACTTACTTCACTTTACTAATCACTAATTTTGAATTTTGACACCATGATGGTGGAAATATCTTGGCAGATGCATGGCTAACAGCTAATCCCATGACATTAAATACAAAATCATGTAATATTCAATTTGAGAGATAAACTAATGTAAAATTTATCTCAAAGGTCCCATTTAGTCTGGAGGTTAGTGAGCAGAATAAACTTCCCACTGCAGTAAGAAAAAAAAAAAGAGGCTGTGTTGGATTTAAAATTCCTTTCTCACAGTGTTATCAGTCCACTTGGTACACAGATCTGAGTATGAAAGCATGTCAGGAAAGATCCAAAACTTATTCAATAGAGTTTGAAAACCTTTGCAAATAGTCAGGACAGATAGAGGAGGAAAGGTTCAGATAAATGCCTGAACCTGAGAAACAGCAACAGAACTATAAATCTGTTTTGGCTGTGGTATCCTAAAATCTATCCCAGAATGGCAGGGAAAGGAGAGATTTGGATCTGAAACTACTAGGAGGTTTTGCTATGTGCTAACTTATCATTATGTTGGGATTTGTGCTACAAGCATGCGGTAGAATAAAAAGGATGATTTTGTGCAAGGAATGTTTTCTGGAATTGCAAATAAATGCTACATTCTGCAGAGATGTCCTTTGTCTACCTCTTTTCAGCTTTCCTCTGCAATACCCAGCTGAGAATTGCCCAGATACAGTAATGTGCACAACTATGAGACATATTATCCGAGAATTCTCTGACTTTGCCACAGGCATCAACATCAGAAGATTCTAAGGTCTGAACTCTAAAAAAACTTACTTCATATTGGGTGTTGCAAACAGTATACAGTAGGTTTTTTGTGGATAGCACAACATAACAAAATAACACTTCTTGTTCCCTTCTTGAGTCTGGAAATACCATTTTTTGTAACTTAGCATAGTCTGAGAGCAAAGTTTAATCTCTAAGTATGAAAATCACGGGAACTGATGCAAATTATTTGGCCCAATAAATTAGACATTTTGAATTATGAATTGAGTCTAGTATAACACTAATATCAGTATTTGAGCTAAATCCAGGAGGATTGTGTGAGTGGCGGTGAAATCTCATTGTGCTTTTTCTGGGATGATAACGTGAGCTATTCTTTTAAGTTTTATATTTTGTATTATTAAGTTATACTCCCTCTATGAAATAATTATTCATTATATTTTCACATTAAAAATTTATCTAATCAGCCAAGATCAAAGAAACAAACAATGGGCCATAATGTAATCGGGCCATCCAGGTTGTGCCTAATCATTGTGCTACTTACTTTTTACTTTTCTCCCAGTTAATATCTAGCCAGAGCCACAGCAGCAATATTTGCTGTCAGATAAAAAACATTAAATAAATAAGTAAGGCGTGAATTGACAATTCTTTGTAGGAACGA
Source organism: Falcunculus frontatus (assembly GCA_013398115.1). Classification (NCBI taxonomy): domain Eukaryota; kingdom Metazoa; phylum Chordata; class Aves; order Passeriformes; genus Falcunculus; species Falcunculus frontatus. The sequence goes on along the minus strand of VZRV01004134.1, from coordinate 80,412 downwards.
ATTAGATACTGGATTAGTTTTCTTTTCAGTTTTAAATGCGGGGACTCACTGAACCACATCTCTGTGAAGAAGTATGGCTCCATGTTCACAGATCCATGCTTTAGTAATTTAAAAGTAATCAGTAATCTCTTGCATCTCTGAGAAAGTAATCAGTGACATGTAGGAGATTATTGTTAGAATCCAGTGACTGGTGCTAGATTGATTTTTTTTTTTTTTTTCATCCCTCCTCTCAGTTTTGACAGCTCTGCTTAATGATTGACAGTAAATGGGGTTTGTGCTGTGTCAGGTGTTCAGGAAAGGGCTCTGGCAAGGAAGATTTGGCTTATCACATTGCAACTGAACGTCCTGATCCAGCAGACATTCAGAGCAGTAAATAACATTGCAACAGGGACTTACTCCTTTCGTTTCAATGAGAGCTCTTACTCGCATGTATGTTTAATTTCTAAAATGCCAATCTTGCTCCCGTAGTTTCCTGAGAACAGCCTAGGCAGCTATCTCTCCAGTAAGCAAGGGCAGAAGTAATTTAATGCCTCTTTGTGTATTAATTAATTCATCCTTGGAACAATAATTATTGTTTTATACTTGCATCCTACCCACAGATTAGTTAAATGCCTCAGAAAAAAAATACAGATTTTACCTTCAATAAGCTTGAAGTCTGGAACAAAGATGCAGAAAAAGGAATAGAGGAAAGAACAGAGAAGAGATGGAACACAGTGACACATAATATTCTCTGACAAGGCAAAAAAAAAATGGTAAAGCTTGATTTAACTGTTAGGTTTTTTGTAGTCTTCAGGGCACACTACGGGATGAGACTTTTCAGGATGAATTTGACTGAGATGAACGTGGGGCCTTGGTAAATTGGTTTGGGGACACAGTTCAAGGAATTAAAAGCAGAGAGAAAACACAACAGGAGAGCTGTACGAGGGGATGATTTGGATGTCTGTGTGATGAAAAACAGAGAGAGGAAAAAATGGCAGAAATGTTAAACAGCTAAATGCCCGGGAGCATGGCCAAAAATTTGAATTCCGCAGAAGTCATCTCTAAATGAGAACAGAGAAGAACTTCTTATTCTGATAAATAAAACAGGATGGTTTTAACAGAGGGACCTGAATCTGCTGGAAGTAAAAGATGTGTGAAGAACACAGCAGAAGGTGTCGGGCCAAACCAAGTAACCGTTTCCTGTAGAGACACAGGCACCTTTCTGCCTGATGAGGGGAGAGCTGCAGCAGGAGACCATTGCTGTGACTTAGGAGGAGGAGAGAGGACAGACACAGAAGGGAACGGCAGATAGTGAAGCCGCTGACACCAAAATAGAGAAGAGAGTGTTCTGAAGAAAGCACACTGAGAAGCTGAGTTTCAAACCACTCTGACTTCAAGATGTCAGCAAGCAATTTAAAATGGCGTGTTCATTGAGACAAGAACAACTAGGGATCTTCATCATATTCAGGGAAGGAGAGGTAGAAGTAAGAGTTACTAAACTAAAAAACAGGAACACTGAATTCTGCTGAGCAGCTGGAGTGAGATGCCGTTTTGATAAGGATGGACTAATTGTTAGTCTAGTGCTACAGGCTGGAGTTCAGATATTGTCTCAAAATGCACTTAGAAATAGTGGTAGAATTTTGCACTGAGATATAAAGAGGCTTGGACGAAAATTTATAAAAGCTCATTAAGGAACACTAAACAAGTAAAAACCAAAATTAAAGCATTGTCTTTCAAAACAGTTGTGGGAATTTTCAGAAGCAGTAACAGCTCTTACTAAAACATGTGCTCATTTAAGACTGTTTTACAACTTTGTGTCTCAGTGCATTGGGCCAAATAGAGGTCAGTGCTTTACTAAAATATTCTTACTGTGAAACTTGGCCCAAAGAGCTTGAAGACTGAAATACAAGACAAACTGTATATGTGATGCAAGCAATCTACCTTCGATTTATAAGGAAGGCTAACAAAATTAGAAGGATGAAATCCTGGCCATATTGTATGCAGTGGCAGACTTCCCGTTGATGAACACAGTATGCAGGAGCTATTAGCAATCACAGGAATCACAGCTAATCTCCTGACTCACCATGATCACAGGCACATTTCTGTAGGCTGTCTGGCAAATGCAGGCAGCAATAACCTGATGTTAGCTCAGTCTCTTTAATATGACTTCCAGAATTTCTGTTCAACATACCACATTTGGTCCTGACAGGATTGCAGCTCCCACTAATTTCAGAACTTAGTTCTGAATTGGAATGGGTTTTTTTTTTTTTTCAAAGCAAGTTTTCAATTTAAAAAAATAACCAAACACCCTCATAAAAATAACTTGTTATCCGAAATTAACTGCTAGGTACTTTTAGTAAAAAAAACCCCAAACAACAAAATATTTACAAAGTCAGAGTGGTGTACTGCTACTTACAATATTTTCTACATACATTATCATGTGAAGCACATTCTGGATAGTCATCACTGAAAAATTGTCAAAAGAACATTTCTAGGTCATACTGGGACTAGACACAGTTTTACATGTTTTTAATTTCCAACTTTTCCAAACCAATGACCTTTTTTTTTGTAACAAGAAAGCAGTAACTTACAATCCATAGGCAGTCTCTGCCATAGCAGTATATTTGATGGTAGAGTAATATTAATTGAAATGGGTGACACAGAAGGGAGAAAAAGAGGGGACAAAAAAAAAGTAATGGGTTTTTTGAAGTGTAAGGGAAGGAATAGAGAACATTAACAAAGAATGTAATTTAATACCTAATCAATTTACTGATTGGATTTTCCGTGAGATTAACTTTGAGTCCAGAATGAATTGCTCTGATCTTGGAAGCTGCTATAACAGCTAGTAGTATGAGGCTGTAGTGATATGAAAATAATAATAATGTCAGAGACTTCAAACAGATACAATATTTAATTAAATGTGTTCAAATAATATTATGGTTGGATATAAACCCACAAAAGCAAGGAGATTTTGAGGTAAGCCTGTCAGAATACTGTCCAACCATCTTCACTTCCTAATGCAATGCAGCAGACGTTCCTCCTAGGGTGCCAAAACACCACGTAGGGGCAAATTCTGCCCTCCAATGAGCACATCTGACTCCTTTCAGTTTCCATATCTTTTTCAGATGTGTTTCTAAAACAATCAGTATGAGTGTCTGAACATCTCATGCTTTATAAAATAACCCAGATATTGTAGTTGTGGTCCTTGGCTGAGGAAAGGCGTCGGGCAAAACTGGCTCTTGGGAGGTATCTTGGGAGGCATTTTGATCTTGGGCAACAAAGCACACCACAAAAAAAAAGAGCCAAGCACATGCAGCTGTGGTCTGAACACTCGTCCTTCATTCCCAGACTTCCTCTTCACCAGGATGAAGGAAACCTGCTGGCTTGCTTTCAGTGATGTTCAACAGTACTAACGCAGGAAGCACAGGACCTGAGTGTACATCCACAGCCATGATGCTGGGGTAGTTAGGGTTCTATATCTGCATATAACATTTCAACTGATTGTAGGGTTTGTTCACTCTTCTGTCACACTCCCTATTTTGTTCACTTTCTTGTTGGGCTTCCATCAAAGAAAGTGCAGCACAATGCATTCGGGGGAATGTTATTTTGCCCAACGAAGAACCAGAAGCCACTAGTTCTATGGGGCAGAGGGAGAAAAGATCCTGTGAAGCTCCTTTTGATACCACTTTTGAACAAAGAGAGGCTGCTATAGCTTATCCTGCAGGCTGTGTGCACATTGTGGTCTGGTCATCAGATTGCTGGGACACTGCTCATTGTGAGACCTACTCACGTCACAGTACGAGCAGACTCCCTCTGCCTCATCTCCGAACTTATGACTCTCCAGTCACTTTGGCAATTATATAGCCCGGTGCATGCAAGCTTTGGATGACTTTCCCCCAGAAATCCCTAAAATAGCTGGATTACAAAAGAGAGACATGTTTGCCTCTTTCACTATATTTATTTGTTCTTAAAAATAATGAGAGCATAAGCATTACATCTATTTACATGAATCAGTCTGTAAAAATACAGGGAGATAAGGGCAAGTTAAGCCCAGACTGCTATTCTTACTAGTCTGAAGTCAGCAAATGGGGGGACAGTTTTTGCCTCCGTCCTGAGCGGTGAGAGAATCCTTTTGATTCCTGAAGCTGCCATGAGGGGAATCATCCTTGACAGCATCTGCTGGCCAATAGGAGCAAGTTGAAATAGTTTCCGTAAGAAATCACTAGAGGAGACCTAAAAATAATGGTTCAGGGAGTGAGGAGAAAATTTTTCCTGCCCTTAAATTTAGTACTAGAGAAAGAGAAGAAGGAGAAGACAACCTGAAGATCATGGAGCTCCTTCCTGGTATGGCCTCAGACACACTGGGAGACTTTCATCAAGTCATTAAACACTGTTTGAAGCATTAGCTGACTCTGCAGACTTTGTGAAATTATAAATGAGGTAACTTTTCTGTTTCTTGCAATATGGTGGGAAGAAAAGGAAAATGGCATGGAGGATAGTTGCCAAATTTGTAAATAGAAAGAGGAAAGACAGGGTTTCTGGACACCTGAGACTGTCACAAATTCACAAATGCAAGGTTTCATAGTCCCAAAGAACCTTGGTGATGAATGATGCCAATCTGAAAAAAAAAAAAAAGTCAAGATCTTAAGCTGATCTATAAAAAGACAAGAAAAAAATGTAGGAAATGGGTGAAATGTATTTGAAAGCAGTAAAAAAGGTGCATCACTTATAAGTGGGGTCACTACAATTTTGTTCTCACTTATGCACCATTCATAAAGTTAATGCTTATGTTCACTAGAATTCTCAGGCTGCTTGTAAGACACTGGTAATGACATCAGTGTCACAAAAAAGGCATGCTGGCTTTGTTAAGGTTCTATATCTGCATATAGCATTTCAGCTGACTGGAGGGTTTGTTCTTTCTTCTGTCATGCTGCTCCCTGTTTTTTCCTCTGACTCGTTTGGCTTCCATAGAAGAAAATGCAGCACAATACTTTTAGGTGAATGGTATTTCCCCCAGTGAGGAATCAGAAGTTACTAGTTCTATGGGGCAGAGAGAGAGAAAAGATCTAAGAGATCTGATTTTAAAAATACAGGAACGCAATATCTGTCCAAGAAGGGAAGAGTAGGTTGCATCAACGCATGTTAGCCGGTTAAACTTGAGCTCTCCAGGGAAAAACCTCAGAATACAAGTTACACTTTGTCATGTTATTGTTTTAATAATAGCATGGAGATGCACCCAAGCCTAATGCATTTAAACAGAATGGCATGAAATGGCCAGTTTCTACATATATCACATAGTGGCATGTCTGCAAAGGATTGTAAGCATTGCCTATCTCAGGTATTGGCCAGCTGGAAGTAAAAAGAACTTTTGGTTACTGGACACAAAGACATTTGTGCTAGCAATGTAAATCAAAGTAATCAACATTTTAATCTGATTCCAAGTGACACCAAGGAGTTTTGTAATATTCTGCATTTCAGAAATCGAAATATAAATATATTCTGTAATTAATTGCAAAAATGGAAGAATTATTAGAGGTTATAATTTTTATTTTTTGAAATTATTTTTTGCTAACATTTCCCAGAATTACACACACTTACATTCTAAATTTGATACTGAAGGTTGCTGAGTTTTACGTCTTTTTTTCATCCTTGTTGATTTCAAAATTTTCTTAAAAGCCTATTTTCTGCTCTAAAGTCTCTCCTGGACCATTGCGTTTTAAATGTTTTGCAACCAGGGAGAGTATAATTGCAATAGGCAATTTATTTTTATGTCCCACAAAACTAACACATTTTCCAGAAATGAGATAGTTTCATTTTTTCAGGACAATTTTTTTACATGTCCCCAAACACGGATGTGCAAGAGCCAACTTTTTCCCTCCGGTGTAAATATATATATATATATATATATACATATATATATATATAAAATAAAACTCCTTAAATTTTATTTGAAAAAGCATTTCTGCATCTAAGTGCAATTTACCCCTATTGTTTTTTAAGGGGACTTCTTTTGACACCGTAAGACTTCAGGTGTTGCCTAAATTACCGTTTCTGTCACCTGCTTCACTTTTTATCCCACTGAAAGTCTTGGTATTACAACATCACATTTGCAATAACCAATAGTTGGTTCTTCTGTAAGAACTTAAACCTTAACAGTGTAAGTACTTCACCTGTCCGTGAACAACTTGAACAGCAGAAAGGTCTCACAGCCAGCCTAGGTGTGATTTGCAATTCTCTTTTGACACTGTGACTTCTGTCATTAAAGAAGCTGACCTGCTTGGCCTAGGTAATGCAAGGCTCTGATATGTTCAAGTTAAAGTATGTAAGGTAAGGAAATCATACTGACTGCTCCTACACTCCAAGTTGTATATAATTTGATATCTTTTATTGATTCTGCCTGAAGACATCTTCCTGAATTAAGACCAATACTGTTAATTTGTTTTGTCCATAATCAACATGAACATTTTTTTCTTTCAGAACTCATCCTTCCTTTCAGAATTTTATTGGAGAAGAAATTAATTGGAGAGGAAAAAATATGATGATGGGTTGCACAAAAAAAGTGCATGTTAAAAATGAAGCTGTATGAACTTCCGAAAAAGCAAAACAACTTTCATGGATATGCTCAGAGATGCATAGAATGTGAGTAATATAAACGAAAGTGTTTTACTCTTACTAAATGAAGGATGAACACTAAAGCCTCAGCCACAGGGAGCGCTGGATTCAGTGTTGTGCAGGACAGTACAAAGTGTTGTCCGTGTAAACAACAGGACTGGCCAGTGAATATCATCAATAGTAAGGGAAAAAATTGGTTTAATGCTGTAAATGTCCACTATACATCACATGTGTTACTCTTTGGTACTCTTAGTCCATGTCTAAGTAAGGCTTTAGCATATCTTAGTATCCTTGGAGTAGATGAGAATTAGTAACATCAAAGACATTGATTTACAATGGTGAAAAATGGGTGAAGTCTTGAAATTGACACATTCCCAGTTGACTAAGTGGTTGTCTTGCTTGGCAGTGCTGTTTCTGGGCTCCTATTATGAATTCAAACAAAAAGGCTTTGAATTTCTGAGACCAGAAAATGGGACAGAGCTGGGAACAATGAACTGTGCAATTTTCTCCTGGTAATGGAAGCAGCAGAGAATTCCAGTTGGGACAAGTCTATAAAAATCCTGCCTGGAATGACACCAAACAGCATCTATTAACTTCCCCAATTATTAAAATTCAATCTGCATTAGTGGGTGCTATTTGTTTTCTTTGCGCAGTACTATTTCCCCTTCCTTTGTTGCTCATAGCCTTGAAGATTAGTCATATTTTACATATGTACACTGGACACTTATAGTTAATTCCACTTGCAGCTATATATATGAATTACTAAAAAAAAGCCCTCTGCCCTCTCTTCTGAAGTAAGATTTTCAGGGCAACTCTGATGACATTATAAAACCTTCCAAACTTCACCTTTGCTCTGTTGTTCATTTTAACAAACTCTCTATCTGAAAGCTGACTTGAGCTTTTGACTTCTTTTTTTTCTTTTTTTTTTAGTTTTTTGAGGAGAAATAAATTTATGATGCCCTGTGATGCCCTGGGACAACATATATTTGTGATTCATATTTATAAGTGAAAAGAATGGCCACAAATTCAACACTATTTTATTGTACGAAACAATCAAGTGTGTGTTTTCGCCAATATTTGCTTTCATTGAGATGTTACTAGTCCAGAGAAAGTGCCTCCTTAGTATTCGAGACCATGCTAGTGGAAAACAATACTTTGAAGCTTACAGAAAATTAATAAAGAAAAAGCTTAATATGCTTTGAAAAGCAGTATTTAAAATGGCAACATAAAAAGTCCATACTTGGATGGCACGCTGGTGATGGACATAGGAACAATCTCTTCCTGACAAACGCAGCAGGTGATCACACCCCTCAGGACTCACACTCCTATCTGTGTTTTATGTGTATATATATGCATATAAGCATGTTTATGCATATGTGCTCCGTCAGAGCCATGGTCTCTGACACGCTCCTATGCAAACAGATAGTACACGGATGTCCGCCAGCATCTCTGTGTTCGTAGGCTTAACTGGAAAGCTCCTCTCTTCTAACCTGCATGGGGTTTTTTTCCCACAGTTAGACACAACTGAGAGGACAGCTGTGCCCTGCCACCAGACAGCCCCAGGATGTGAAAGCAATTGTGTAAGAGCAACTTACAGCCACCCTTGTTTACCAGGCTTCCAGCTTTCACAAGTGATGGCAGCAACAATAGCAGCAAGAACAGCAGCAACAGCACTGTTAACAGGAAATCCAGCTGTGCTTTCAACAGCTGGGATATGTTTGATTGGAGCAGGTCCAATCAGTCAGGAGTGACTGAACCAGCTTGCATGGATGCTCCTGAGGGTGCACAAGAGACCTGGCCAGATCTGTAGGACTGTGACATGGGCAGTCCTTAGGGACATCTCCCGGAGGCTGGCCACGAAGAAGGCTTCTCTACGATCTTGTTTTGTTTCTCATTCCTTTTGCAAAAGTGAGAGAAACCTATTAATCCTTCTGAGACAGCCTGGAGGAGCAGGCTGGGCATTCTTCCTGTTCACCTGCAGGAAGAGACACCACACAGTCAACAGAGTTTCTTTCTACAAGACTCAAAGGTGATCCCATTCCTGTTCTGATCTGAGGCCTTTTCCTTGACATTTCTGCTTATTCAATGGGAAGAAGCAGCATTTCACAGTATTTTCCTCTCTCATATAGCATAGCCTGCTCACTTACTGATAACCCTTCAAGTTCTTCATGAGAAACAATGAATTTTCAAAATCAGGCCAGTACTGTCTACCAGCTCTGATAAGTCAAAGCAATTCTAGCTAAAATAAATTATGATCTCATCTTCCCTCCCCTAAAAAAAACCAAAAAAGACAAAACAAGACAAAAAAACCCCAATAAAACCAACAGCAACCCCCCAATCTTTTCCAGATGCTGAAAAGCATCCTTTCTGTCACACCTTTCGTGCATTATTTTTCAGACCATTTTTGATTCTGTTGTGTCTGGAACAGGTATTGGAATATTACACTGAATCTGATATTTGTCATTTCTGTTCATGAAACTTAAAAACCCCCAGTGTTATTCTTGAGAAGTTTCTAGACCGTTCTTTATAGACTCTAAAGCAAACATTTGCCCCTCCCTACATGCCATTTTCAATGTCTTCTTTGTGTTTCTCCTCCCCTTGACAGTAGAAATGACTGGTAAGATATAAAAATAATTATCCTCAGATTTCCTAACAAGCCAGCCAGCTCTGGTCTTATACAGCTTTCGGTCACATTATTTATAAGTAAATACAACTATGTTCTTACATCATTTTCTTAGGGAAACTGCATTTAGTTCAGTTGCTTTTGTCTGCCGCTTGTTTATTGTGTGTTTTGTTTTCTCACAAGTGAGATGAACCTAGTTCATCCCCAGCCTGTAGTTACAAGTTCTTATTCTCTGTTTCCTGCTAAAATTATTCATGTCTTGGGATTACATTTTTTTCTGTGCCTTGATTTCCCCATTTTACCTGTGGAAAAAAAATGCAGTTTGCTACCTGTAGTGGTTTAGTTCGCATTTCTTACTTTCTGTGAGATAAGAGGTTTGAAGAAAGGCAAAGCAGGATCAAACTTAAAGAATATGAAAGAAAAGTTTATTACTAACAGAGTTAAGAGTAAAATGAAATAAGAGATTAAGATGAAAACCCCTTTTTCCTCCAACACCCCCCTCCCCCACATCCTCCAGCACAAATAATAACAAAACATGGGATTTTGGTCAGCATTCACAATTCTTAAAAGTCTCTCTCTGTTAATTTGAGGAAATAGAGGTCTCTTTTACATCACATGGTTTTTCCCAAACTGGACCAGCTAACAGCCTTTATTTCTCTCGCAGGCTGCACATTGAATTCTCATCCCCCCCCTTATTTTTAAACGGATTAAAGAGGGAGAAAACAGTTTGATATTACAGTCTCCACCACGGTCTGTAAAAAGCAGATTTAAGCTGCGCACTAAAAGCACGTCTCCGTCCTCTCTTCCCTGTCGCCATCTTTCAGCTTCACTCACTTTCTCCTTCTCTCTGACACCGAGGAAGCCGTGATGAGGAAACCAATCCTCTTTTTCTCGGGTCTTG